>CM051382.1:17027390-17077390 GCA_028015245.1 Cardamine occulta | reverse complement strand
TTAAGCATCAGTTTTAAAGTCGACATAAAGTCTAAGCTGAAGTACTTGACATGTTGGTCAACTTGTTAATGTGGAAATAACATCAAATTGGTTGAGAAGAGTTTGTTTCACGCTAAATTTCATAAATAATTCTTATCAAAATAAAAGTGTCATATCTAATATGCGCCTAGACTCACGGCAAGACCAAGAACCCTTTGCCTTCCGATTGAAATGTGATAAGTGTTTGGGCCCAGGCAATCTTCAAGAGTCAAGTTAAAGAATCAAGCTTGGTCTGTCTGCTAGAGCTTTACGTCTAACACGGTTTAACCTAGTACACCTATATTTACATCAAGTCGGAACTAATTAAAACGCTTAAGCAATGACGTTCAAAACAAAAAACGCTTAAACAATAAATGGACATATATAGCAGCTATCAGCAATGGAAAGAAAGGAGAAGACTCCGGAAGAAGCAAAGACTTTGACCAACATTTGTGGTGCATAAATTAATTCTATTACTGTCTAGGATAACATTATCGAGCAAATGTTAGCACCAAGTAAAGAACCATGAAAGATTCACCATTTGCACCATGCATGCATCTAATAACCATCAACCCGTCATTAATCCCTTGATTGTTTTGAGATCCAATTAGAAAACTATTCGCAAATGCTTAGAAATGAAAAAAGAAAAAAACGGATTTGAAAAAAAAAAACATCACTGATTGCATAAAGTAAATATGAGGTGTAGAAATTTTCATCAAAAGTCCTACAAATAGTCTTTTAAGATCCAAATAGTGCTAAGTACAAATGGAAGAGGTGTCATCATTTGCATCATTGATTGTTTCAGTTGAAGACAAACCATGAACCGGTTTACTGCAGATTTTCAATATTTCTGGTTCAATTTAGTTCCTCTATTCTCTTTTGGATCTTATTGGGTTGTTTGCCAAATAAAAACACTGGGCCAGGCCTTATATATTTTCTCTTCTCCTGCATTTTTTAAGAAACAAAAAAATATGCTTTTGTGTCCACATATCAATATAGGTTCCAAGAAATGTTCAAACAAAACAAATTATGTGCTTTAATACAGTTAACAATGATTTCTTTTTCAATACTAAAAATTGTTAGTTCATTTGGAAAAAAAAATACACAAAATTCTAAGCAAACAATTGAAAGTCATAAACAAAAAAGAAACCATTCAGTGGCAAAAATGTGAAACTTATATTCAATAAACATAGACACGAATAGAATTACAATTTCATTTTAAGACAAATGCGTTATTACAATTTTGTTCACGCGATACAAACAAATTAATAGTGTTTGTTTTAAATTTCAAAAGAATTACAAAATATTGTTTAACAACCAACATGGTCACGCCAGTCCAAGAACAAGAGAGCAGCCGCATAGTGAGACAAAGCACCCAACAGAACGAACACATGGAAAATCTGATGACTATGTCCCACACGATCAAACCATCCCGGTTTAAGCCTCTCAGGTACTCGCCCTACATAGAACCCTGTCCCAACAAGATAGAACACTGCCATAAGCAACTCGTACACGAGCGTCACGTTCCTTTGTGGGTTTCCCCAGTTGACCACTAGCGCGTGGATAGCTGGCACAATCCCAAAGAGCCCCATAGAGGCGAAGAGCAAGGCGCGAAAACCTCTGTATTTGGGAGAGGAAAGTGATGGAGTGAAGAGTGTGATGATTGTGAAGATTCCCATGGAAGTGATGCCTGCGAGGTAGGCGAAGTACCAACGAGGAGTGCATTGGAAGATGTAGAAGATTGGTGGGAAGAAGGAAGTGATGATCATGGCTGTGATACCGGCATAGTCTATGCGGAGGAGGAAGACGTTAAGGTCTTTGGAGTGGCAACAAAAGAGGTGGCAAATGCTGCTTGCAAGTAGACAAAACATTGAGCCTCCTAAGAAAACGAAGAATGGCCATCTTGTTACATTCCCTGGACTCTTTGCATCCTACAATCATCAACATTGATACCATCATTTTCATTGAGATGTATATATACTACATGGACGATAAAAACTGGATATTCCAAAAGATACGGTATTATTCATTTTTTTATTTACGTCTATCTCTACCATCTACAGAGAGTTCTGATATTCCAACAAATAAATTTTATATTCATAGTCATCATAAAAAAAAAAAAAAAAAACCAGAACAATGCAGTGAGCCATTAGAAAAATAAATAAAACCACAATTAGGTATCTGTTTCTACTTGATGCATCCACTTGACTAATTTGAAATTAATATAGTGGTGGTTGCATGTGGATCTGGAGAGAATAAATTAGACATGAGGATTTAATTAAAGGACACTTTACCACGGGGAAGAAGCCGTCGTGATGAATTATGTTGGCGACGGTTAGTCCCACAAATAAGATGAAACCAATTAAATGTCTGTCCAAAACATAAAACAAAATTTAATTATTTATAAAATCCAAATAAAAAAAATTGAAATTGAAAGTGTTAAAGAAAAAAACGTACGTCCAAACGTTGAGGGACTCATTGTGGAAACTGAAGACACTAAAGAAAGCATCTCTAATGGACCATTCAGCTCTGTAATAATTCAATATGAATTCGTTGTCTTTCATGTAGTCAGGCAGCTCACAAAACGACATCAATTCATGTCGTTTCATTGTCTTTTGTTGTGATTGACTCTTCTTCCTTTTCTTCGTACCACTGCTCTCATCTCCAGGAACGATCTTGCCTTTGCAGTTGCTGTTAACGCACGACACTGTTTCTGCTTCGTCTTTCTGAACATCTTGGCCCATACGAACGTCAAATCTTTGAGACAAGAATGTTTGATCTTGACTCAAAGATTAACGGAAAGAGAAGAGATAGGCCGCGGTGAGATAAGAAGATCTGAGATATGAGAGGAAAATATATAATGAAAAAGATTTATAGTTGAAGTAAGTATAAAAATGTGAATTTAAGTTTTAGGGGGATGAGAGAAGGAAGATGGGAAAGGTAAGGAGACAGCTGCAACATTTAAAGACGAAACTTTAGTATGCAGGTAGAAGTTGGTGTTTTCATCATCTTTTAGTTGTTAGTTAGGTTATCAATAAATTCTTCTTCTTTTTTTCCTTTTTTTTTTTTTTGGACTATAAAAGTGATTACGTATTACACTAGTTTTGAGATACCCAAAATCTTTTAAATACGATTAGAGTAAACTTAGGATATTTCAAGACCGACAGACTCAGATTTCACTACCGGCTTGTGCCTCTTATAAATGAATGATGCCTTTGTATCCACTGCATCGTTTGTACTTATTGAGAATGAAATACGGTAAATATTTCAACATAGTACTTCCTACTGACTAGGCTTTGTTCAACTATAAATTCTGTGTGAATTAAGATTGATGAGGGGTTTAGTTGACTTTTAATTGTATAAGATAGTTTTAGAATATTTGCTTCTTTTTTTTTGGAGTTCTTATGAAGTAATATCAGGAATATAAAATTTGAAGATTTTTTTTTTTTTTACAAATTTTTTTTAAAAAAGAAGATGATAGGATAAATGCATAATTTAATGTACTCGTGAGTATTGAATTGACTGGGGTAAACAAATGTGGAAGCTCTTTTCATAAAGTGGCTGACAACCAAAAATAATGATCCTAAAACAGACATGCAACATTTCACATCTTGCTTTTTAACATTTCCTAATTATTAAAAAACAAAAGAGTAAATGGAATGGAACACCACACAAGCCAAGCCAACAACCATGAAACGATTCTAAATTTCAAAAAACAATACTGTCATTTTCATTTAGTTACCACTAGATGAGGACTTTACCTTTTAAATGCCTCTATAAATATTGAACTTAGATGACTATACTTTAGAGTAAATTAGCTAAATAATCATAATCATTTTACTTGGAAAATTACATAAGGGTTGTTCAAAATAGACGAATATATATATATATATTCATAAGGAATTATAAACGTTTTTAAAATGTAGTAATATATTTATTTTGCATGCTAATAGGCTATGCTGTTATGTAGGCCGTAGCAATTAACATATTGGTGTCCCATACCTTTTTTTTTTTTGCGAAATTCAAATATAACAAAATAACATGTACTGTGTAATTTTTTGTTATGACTTGATTTCTTGTATTTAAAATTAAAGTAGATGATGGGCATAATTATACAAGTTTTCTGGTCTTCTACGATTTGAGTTGGCTTATAACATTAACAAGGAACTGCTAATAAGTTTCCCGAAAGAGGTCACTCCTGAAACACCCCAAGAAAACCCAATCAGTTACGCAATCTCTACGTGTCGTAATTATTGGGAAAACATATTATAAAATACAAATTACAAGAATTCATAACTTAAGTCTTTGTTAGATATTGTTGAAAAGAAAATGACATTAGCTCTCAACATCTTTTGTAAGCTTTAATTAGTTTAGGATAACTGTTTGTAATCATAAGGAATGGTTTTTCTTTTTATTCATTTATAATTTGTTCTGTTAATAAAATACCGGATTTCCTCTTTTCATTTTATTATTACAATACTTACACAAATTTAAAGTAAATCCGGTGGGGTGTCAAAAAGACAACCGTACGAAGAGTTAGGTGTTTCCGGCAGCTTATGTACGACCAAAGTAATTAACAAAAACCAAACCATGTGGTCAATGAAAAAGATAGTTCACATTTATGACCAAACCATTGACGATTGGAGATGTTGTCTTATTGCAGATCTTAGTCCTTGAGAAGCTCTAGTTTCTTCAAGGCATCACGAACATCTGAATCGACCGGTACGTGAACGACGTTGCTACTCTCAAAGGAGATCACATCAGTGAGAGGATAGCTCCGGTTAGCGTGCAAGCTTGTGCTGCAAGACACTCCTTTTAGAACAACGCTCTTGTGAAGCCCTCCAAGCAATCCTTCGTAATCAGTGTCGCCTGATTCCCCCACAAATACAGCCATTTTCGCCATGTCAATGCCCCATCGAACGAACAAATACCTGGTTCACCATAACAACCACATCGTAAGAGCAGTGTTCTGAAATGGAAACTATAGATAATACTTGATGAATAAGTTACCTTAGGGCTTGTATACGAGAAGCCAGCACTGGTATTACGTTGATTCGGGTACCATTCTGACTATAAACAACATGACAACGTAATGCCTGAATTCTAAGTAGCTTCCGGAGCTCTCTCACTGGAGGTACCTGAGAATAAAACCAAAACAGATGACTTTTAACAGAAAGCTAAGAAGATCGGTGAAGAGGTTCTTAATAATGGTGTGTCTGGTTATAGTTACCGCAGCAGGCTTTTTGACTGAAAATGTGTAGCAGTAGTCAGTTGAAAGATGTTCAGCAAGAGTGACTATTGGCTCGTCATTGTCAGATTTTGTATCGTTAACTGAAGATGCCCAACGGATCAAAGTCTTCCTTAGCCCTTCACCACCCCATCTATATTCTATGTGAGAGTGGTAGTAAAAGTCTACAACAAAAGGACCATCCTCGGAATTGAGTGATGTGTAGTGTAGATCACTCCCACTGTTGCATATGAAAGCGTCGAAATCATTAGGGTTTAAGCCACCTGACACCAAGAAAGATTGTATCTCAGAGATTGTTAGAGATGTTGACAATATGAACCCAATAGATCCTTCAGCTCTTTCCTTTTCAACCGCCTCTAGAATCCTTCTTGTAGCCTCTAGTGTGTCTTGTTCTCCATCAAAATCAAGAGCAATAACAATAATATACTTCCTTCTCCGCACCGCTGGGAATTTTCCAGAGTTAACCTCTGACCTCTCTAGTGATCCCATTTTGCGGCTATCTTTGCCTTTAGACCAATTCAGGACAGCAGCTTCGATTTTGCTCTTCCTGTCCACTTCTGAGTTCATGTAATTATCATTCCCACTTCCATCAAATGAAAACTTTAGGTTCAAGGATATGTCCTGTATATCTCTCAAAGAATCACTAGGTGACTCGGGTTCTGAATTATCACCGCCATTATCACTTTGCCATTGTGGGTGTCTTGGTTTGAAGCTGGTTATGCGAGATAGATAAGTTTTGCAATGCTCTGGCCACGAGAATTGGTGAATGTTCTTCAACCCATTTTGTCGACACTTTGCCCATAAGTGCTTATCAGCAACAAGCTTAAGAAGAGCTTCAGAAATAGATTGCTGATCATGCGGATCTACAAGAAGGCCATTGTCCAGGACCTGGTAGAAAATCTCCAAGGTATATTTTAGAACAAATGAGGATTGTAAGTAATAGTCTTGAGGACTTCAATGTTTCATCGTAAAAATACATACCCGGTGTATATCTACAGGACCACCATTTTTTGTAGCAACCATAGGTAAACCATGAGCTGCAGCCTAGAAGGTGAAAAAGAAACACATTTTACCAAGAACCGAGAAGAATAAGTCACGAAACACACACACTTGACAGCAAGAGAAAACAATACCTCAATTAGAGTAAGTCCAAATGGTTCAATGATAGCTGGATTGATGAAAACACCCTACAAAGAAGCCATTTAACAATGATTAATCTACTTAAGAGAAGAATCAACAACAGCATCCTGAGTAGTGTCTAACCGTTGAAGCAAACATATGATTAGCATCAAAATATGTAGAATGTGATATTATCTGGAGATGAAATGTTTACTTGTGATTGAAAATCATTGATAAATGAGTGTTGGATGCCTTAAGGCGAAACTTGAATAAAGTAGCGTGACATAGTTATAATGACCTTGACTTAATTACGTGAGATAAGGTCACCTACATTGTCTGAACTGTGAGACAAAGTCATTCAAGAGTACCTTTGACTTTGCAGCTAGGCGGTATATGTCTGGGACATCAGACTGTTTGTGATGTTTAGGGTACGCAACTTGACCGTAGAGATCATATTTGTCAATTAGCTTTAGAACAGAAAGGAGAACAGAAGAACTCGTGCTCGACATTTCATCAATCCCATCTCGATTACCCATAATAAGTGCCTGAAAACCAGTAACATGTAAGATAAGGAGAACAAACTGGTGATCAAAACAGAAACATAAAACAAACAACCAAAGTTTCATAGAAATGTCTTTACAAAAGTCCCTATATATGACATTTACATACCAGATTAGCAAGTTCTCTCAGTGGACGACATTCTCCAAATGCCTTCACTAACGTCGTGATGTTCTTTTTTGGGTCGGGCCTCGCAAGGGCAAGTATCATAGGCTTTCGGGAATTTGAAAAGAACCGCATTATCTGCATCACATATAGAATTTTGAGGTCGAGTAAACTGCTTGACAGAAAGATAATGCAAAAACATTTTATACAGGAATTAATCTCATATTTTTATTCTCAAAAGAAACTAATAAGGGTGATGTAGATGATATTTTTGAGTAAGAACCTCAGCCCATATTGGTGGATCAGGAGATTTTGGATGTTCCTCGTTCCCATCTGTGTCATCTATATCACCATCATGTGGGACGATATGATTGAACTCCATCCCAGGTGGAATTTTCTGAAGCAAGAAAAAAGAAAACAGATTTATGATGATACTATAAAAGAGTAAGAGTGTTGTGTAAACATTTTACCAAGGCAAAGAAAAATCATTCACCCACCTGAGAAATTTTTTCATCAACCATCCTAAAGCAACATTGAATGTATACAAACATTAAAACTGACATTTATAAGTAATAATGAAGATCTCGATAAGCATGGTTCTAAACTCATGGCCCAAAGACATATACGAGTTTTGTCACCAACAAACACCATCTAATTGTTAGCAATAAAATTTCAACTGTGGAAAAACATATATTTCAGTCAGTGTTAATCATGTCAATGGTCAAAGATCAAGAAAATAGCAAGGGATTAAGTTACTTACAACCATCCGAGGCATGAACCTTCCATAGCAGCTCACATTCCGCTTGATCCTTGCTCGCAATTTGCGCTCCAATATAGGGTCAAACCCATCATACAATCTCCATTGCTCATCTATCTCCTGTCGTGTGCTAGTTATTACCATTTCAGAAACATCAAGAGACAATTCCTCACCCTCTATTCGACGCATAATCTTGTAAGTTGAATTAATTTCTTCTTTTGAAAGGCGTCCTTGTTTCAAAAGCTGTTCCAACTTATCTCGACCGAGTGAGTGGCCAGTTAAAAGCATAGGCACATTTAGTGCACCCGATAACAAAGCAGTGGCGTCACCAGCATCAGCATAGTGTCCATGGATGGCAGCAGGCCAAATAGGCTTTCCACTACCAACTTGCTCACCGAGAACATTTGACATTTGCATGATATGGTTCATAGCACCATCAACAAATTCAGGAATGTGAGGCCATAAAAGTTCTTTTGGAATATACTTATCCTTTGGACCAAATGGTATCCTCACAATATAAGCACCGCTACTCTCCCCCTTCTCATCCGAGAAATCTTCAGAATCTCTAGGACTCAACATTTCCGTAGGTTCGCCATAACTCCAGTCAACATCTGGTGAAGACACTTGTCTAGTAAGCAAGTCAACCCTATAAACTCCTGGCATTGAACCCAAGGCACGTGCAAGTTCGACAACATATTTAACCTGTAACATAAGAAGCAATGTAAGGACTAGCCTAACTTTGTAGAACACATTACAAACACTCAGATTGTCTGTATCATTACCTGGCCACCAGTATCAGAATCGCGACCGAGCTCCATGTTTTCACCTCGTATGAGACCATGAAGACTGCATGCATACTGAATGTTAAACAACTACCACGCAAACAGATGTAAAAAGCAGCCTAGAGACCATAGTTTGAGCACAAACCTTATCAAAACAAGATAGAGCTTATTGCCCTTTTGTTGGTTTGCCCAAATCTCCATGGACTCAGTAGAGTTAATTCTTGGCAACCTGCTTTTGGTGCTTTCACCATGAGTTGATATATCACTGATGATATCTCCTTTCTCTCCCTCTGAGAACTCCTCGGACATATCAGCTGTTGCCTCCCTACGACCTCTCTCACGTTCAAGCCGACGCTTAGCCAGCCTCTGTGCTTCCTTTTCCTCATGCTGCACAAACATAAGACACAACATGAGTTGTCCATACTTTAAAGATGTTAATATTACCAATGTTTTCATATCAAGTTCATAGCTATTTTCATAATTCAACGATCCAAGGTCACAAATCACGTGTTAAGGTCAGTTTCCAAAGGCAGAACAGGAAAGCTAGTAAAAGTTAAAACTTTATGCCAAATTCAAGCAAGATCAATTTTTTAAAGACTAGTATACGATGATTCCGCAATACCGTAACACCTTTTTTCTGATTACGTTATGTACTTTTATCCCTTTTTAAAAAAAAGTTTCAAAGCAGAGGAGACCAAAATATTTAAAAAAAACTGACTTGAGAGTATACAATTCTGATCAGAGTCAATCCTACGTCGTGATGAATTCTTCAAAACCCGATTTTTTTAATGGTCATAGGAAAAATATACAATTAAATAGAACAGTGTATTAAATTTACATCTAAACTTTTAGCAAAAAGTGACCTGCTTCTTTTGACGAGCGAGATTCCAGATCCTCCAACACATATTCTCTAATCTTGTGTTTCTCTCCTGTGGACTCCTCGTAGCAACAGCCTAACCAATCAAACACAAAACACACTCATCACATCGATCTCGATCACCACATCCATCATAACAAACACTCTGTTTATATATAATTGATTACCTTGACCCAGGATCTATGAAGATCAGTCTCATCGAAGCCAGTGATAACTTCCTCAACAAAGTAACGGCTAGGAGTGAATCGGCCTCTCTCCCTAAGAAGAAGCGATGAACGAGCATCGTCAAGTCCTGGACCCACGTCGAGAATCGCTTCTAAGTAACTGTTAATCCAATCGTTCCCGGCCATCTGGGTCGATCGAAGTTTTCGTTGCTGGTGCTGCTAATTCTGTGAATATTCTGAGGTTGGGATTGGAGATGATTGAATCTCGTACTTTAGATAGATACACGACAAAGACTCAAGCTGTAGTGTGGGGTTAGTGACGAACACATAGGTCTGGACACAAGACACGCATCCGTTTCGAACGGCTCAAAACTTTCTTTACTTTTTTATTTTTTTAATACTGAAAAAGTGTCAAAACAAATATCTTTCTCAATAATAAATATTCTCTGTGGTTGATTATTTTTTGGTGAATTTAATATTGTTAGATTCTACTAGTATCAATTTTAATTTCTAAATACATGTGTCTAGTAGTTTCACAAAAAATCAGCAAACTGCAATTCAACAAACTATTGCTAGTTTGCTACAACCAGATTTGGTTTCTTCTTTATTTTGAGTTTGATAGTGTTTGAAGCTGGTATCCACTTCTGTCGATCGGAGACCTAACGTTAGGTCATAATCTTGCTCAACCCATACAAATCAAAATCTGAAAATCCTGAATACAATAATATGACCCGGACATGGATCATTTACCTTAAGTTGGACTTTATCTTTGGGTTTGAACGCTTATGCCCATTAGACACTGTTTTCCTTGTATTTATTTAGCTTGTCAAGATTTAGAGCTAAGGATATAGCCATTATAAACTGCAATTCCTAGATTTTGAAGAAATTATTTTACAAAACCTCATCTACATAGTAACTTGAATAAACCAGACAACTGAAACACCAATCTAATGCACTAAATCGAAAAAGTTTGATTACAAGTTGAAAAAACATCGGCGATATTATAAATTAAGAAACAAAATCCGACAAAATCATTGTACCATACGAACTGACGGGAGTTTGTGAAATAGCATAAAAACTAATCCAAAAACATATAGGTTCTCAGACAATTTAAACTGAAAACTTAAAACATGAAAGATAACAAAAGGTTGAAGGCAAAGAAGAGACTCTAAGCAGCACCCTTTCCCTTCTTCTTCTGGATCTTCTTCATGTAAAACTCCAACTCTTTACCTTCCAGTATGTATCTGCATAACATATGCAATAAACACACAATAAATAACATGTATCTTCAAGCTTTCAACAAAACAAAACAAAACAGATTAAGGCTAAAGATGAATTACCCATCAGCACGTCCACACTGGCCAGGCCTTGATGAGATACAAGCCAATAAACGACCACTTGCAAACTGGTCCTCAATGTGTGAGTCAAGACTGCGACCCTCCTGACGCTGCTCAATCTTTCTCAGAACATGGTTACTCTTCTTGGTCTCCTCAGGAGCAGCAACTGGAGCTGCATCTTCACCATCCTATATAGTAAACAACAAACAGTTTCATAAGTAACATTATACTGCTACAAGAATCAAAACCTAACAGACTCAGCAACTATGAACAGTGAATGAATCAATAGTCGAATAGAAAAGAATGGTCTCACCTCTCCTTCCTTCTTGGTGACAGAGGCAGCATTCTTCTTCTTGCGGCCAACCTCAACACCATAGTGCTGGAGATACCACTGCTTGAAAGGAGCAGCATCAACCTGAACAATAGCACTCTTAACAAGAGTCTTAGTTCGAACAAGCTCATTGTTGGATGCATTGTAGACAACATCAAGGACTCTGGTCTTGCGGGTAACAGCTTCACTTCCCCAAGAGTAGTTACCAGTATCAAGTCTCAACGCACGCCACTTGACATTACCTCCACGAACTCTGATTCTTCTCACAGTCTTGTTGCTTGAGAGCTTGGTGTTAGCAGGTTGCCTTCCCATCTCGTACCTTTATATAACCAAAACACAATACTTAATATCAAAACAATACAACAACGAAAATTCAAAGATATCATGAAACAGTAGCATCAGAATTGTGAGAAGACCAACTAAATCACAACAACACATTAAATCTGACGAAATGATTCCAGTACACTACAGTTTCAGATATTACTTATCAAATTTCTAAACGTTTATACACTAACAACGAATCTATCAAAGCAAACACTAGAATTTACAGATCACAGCATCGGAAAAACTCTTTAAGCGTTTGAAAACAGAGCTTCATATGCGGCGAGTAGAGCAGAAAATAAATCGAAAGGATCTGAACAAGTAAAAAAGTTAAGCTTACTTTCGCTTCTTCCTCCATTGCTTTTGCTTGCCTCCAGTGGCACGCCTCTTGTGGATGGAGTCACGAGAAATACCTAATAAAAATAAGGTTTCACATCAGATTCTAGCATCGATACATTCAATACGATACACAGAAATGAAGAAAACAGATCCACAGGATGAAGAAATCGAAAACGAAATCGAATAGTCGTACCCATTGTCGCCTCGTAGGGTTTCTCAAAAAATGCTTAGCTGCGCAGGATTGAGTAACTGAGAACGCAGATTTTTTTATAGTGAGAGGTTAGGGTTTACAAAACCCTAATGCCTATAAGGCCTTAGGCATTAGTTGGGCCCATATTATTAGTTGGGCCAGAAACGGTTTCATGATTTTATCTTTTTTGGGTCAAAGCTCTTTTTTTTGTTTTGCCAACTTTTTTTTTTTTTCGTCATCTCTTAAAAGTGAAAAACTACAGTTTATTTCTCTTTAAAAGTTAAGAAAAAAAAATACATATTAATGATTTTTCACTGCAAAGCAAAATTCAAAGTAAATATGATACTTCATTTAAAATTACAAAAAAAAATCTGAAATTTTCTAGATTAGAAAAAATATATTGCTTAGAAATTGTGCTCTACTTTGTAATGATGATAAATTCTTCATCGGTTTTACGGATCAAAAGATCACATTGATATGTTCTACCTTCCAAGTGACAAGAGTATAACATATAATAATGGAAGGAGATGTATCCTGTCTCAGAAACATCTCTTGTACATCACTTTATCTATTCATATGTCCAAAATATATTTTCATCACCTACTAATTTTAGAGGGGAAACCAGGAAACAAAAAAAATTCACAACTCATCTTCTTCATCTTCCTTTGTCATTTCACTCACAATGTTCTTCCGCCGTACTAAAGCCTTGAACATCGTTAACGCTGATATCAAAGCTATCTCCCAATGCTCAGAGCTGTTGAGTTTCACGTTTATCTTCCCCATTCTCCTATTGTTCACGTTTAGGTTGACGTCAATGTTTGTGCCCCGGGCTGGTCTAAGTTGAGTCTGTAAACCCCAGTTCAAGACCAGCTCTTGTTTGAAAGACAGAGCAGTCATTGTCAAACCGATTTGCTCGTTTCTGACCGGGTAATCTCTCCCTCTGATACAAGCTTCAAAACTCCCACCGTGTGCTGTTTGCCCTGAACCCCTCATCTGACCTGCATTCGCTGTTAACTTCACCCTCTTCCCAACCAATATGGTATCCTCAAGCTTTCCCCCCACGTAGTATTTCCCACCAAAAGATGTCAAAGCAAGTCCAAGATCAGTTGTGTTGTGCTTAAATGTTTTAAGCTTTGTGCCGCCTTGAAACGAGTACACCAGATCTTCTCCAGATGATTGAAGGTCCACAGCTACTGAGAACGTCTGTTCTCTAGAGTCCCTAGTATAAGCTGCATTACTCTCGGATTGGATAGTGAAATGTTGTTTGTCTCTGCTCATCTGTCCTGTAGCTGAAGCAAATAGATTCCTTTTTATTTTTGCAGCTGTCTCAATATTTATTCCATCAAAACCCACATCGTGATCCCAACCTTGTGGATCATAGACAGGTCTGGCGAGCCACTGGTCGCTTGTCGCAATGCATCGGTATCTGTGCGCTGGAAAATCCGAATCAAAACTATCTGGACCCGCCATGTCAGGCAGTGGAACAGCTGCTTGGTCACTGTGTTCAGTGTCCTTGTTGAGAGTTTCCTCTTCAATAAGCTTGTCATCCTGTCGTCTTCGACATTCTTCTTTCAATTGTTTCTTCAGATAAAGCGTTTCCCTGTAATCAAGCTCATCGAGATACTCTTTCTTCTGAGACTTTGACAGCTTCTCATATCGGGATTTCCCAAGGATACGGATTGCAGGCAACTGGTCATACTCATCTTCCTCCTCTAAGTCCGAGTTCAGAAGCTCATCTATTTCTTTCTCTGCTTCATCTGCACCTGATGATAAGCGACGGCGCAGAAAAACTGTAAGAAGATGAGGAAGGGAAGCTGTCCGGGTACTACTTGGCTGTCCCAGGCCAATGCTGTCACGAAACCTCAGTAGAGACTGGACATCGCCAAGAACTTTGGTACAAACACACAAAAACATAAACTGAGGCTTCCAAACCAGTCCGTTAGGAAGAACATACTCACCCGCAAGATTCTTTTTACAGCTCGGATGATTCTCAACTAACAGCACAGGGTTTTCTAGTTTCGTATCAGACACAGCCTGATGTATATAGTGCTGAACCACATTCATGCGCTGGGCCACATATGACTCGTAGTTCATAGACTGTCCATTACCTCCTTCTGAAGCAATTGAAGAATGCGTCATTACAAGTATCGTGTTTAACCATACAGCTGCACCCAAGATTTCAGTTATAAGCTGCAGGAGGGGGAAATCACTGTATCGCATGTCGATCATATCAAGGCGGTCCAAGTAAAGAACTACGTCAGGTGGACGCTTCTTAACATATCTCTTGATCGAGAGCAGAATCTTTCGGTTTTTTCTTGTGCTAGAAGATGACAGTGGGTGAAAACCAGGGGTATCAATAAAGGTTACTTTAACTCCACTAACAGTTCCCATAACCTCTTCTATGTGATCTGTAGCCGGTCGGAAAGCGTCAGTTTCACTTTTGGATTGACCAAAAATAGAGTTTATGGTTGCACTCTTGCCGACACCTGTTTTCCCCAAGACGAGGATTCTAAGAGAGAAATCCAATTCCGGTATGCCAGACGATTCTTGTTCCCTCGCTAGAGCTTTGGCCTTATCTTGCCTAAGTTTTACTGTTTTCAGTTCTGATTCCTCAGCTCGTATCAGCATCGCAAGGTGTACCCGATATAAAACCTTGGAGACCAGAATATTATTCTGTGACTGCCCAAACCTTTTAACAAGGCGTAAAAACTGTACTTGGAGGTCACTAATCTTTGCTAGTGGATTATGTTTCTTTCCGTTAAGATCAAGACTTAACTGGTACAAGCTTTCAAGTGGAACTTGTTGCTGAGAGGGAGGAGGCTGAATTTCTATGTCCCCACTGGTTGAACATGGTGTTTCCGAGCGTGTCACTGGTTCTGGTGCAGCAGGTGGTTGAGCTAAAAATAAAACTGAAAGTTATTAGTCAAAGAAAACATAAAAAAAAACAGAGAAACTTTTGAGAAGGATCAAATAATCAACCCTCTATAGTTTCAGCAATTGGCTTAAGTATCAGAGAGCAAAGTGTAATTCAATTATACAAAAGTAATGGGCATAGCAACGAAATATTGTGAAGCAATCCAAACACAGGAAGTGCCTTATCGATATTAGAAGAAAAACAATGACTGTGGTTCATAGAGCATAAGAAGAGGTTAAGTAGATCCACACACATCTCACAATGTATTCTCATTGTAATATATAAACCCATAAATCAGCCGCATCAATCATCGTTCAAGAGACAAAGAGAGGATACGAGGAAGGAAAGAGAGGATATCATACAGTGGTTATGCTGTTCTTGAGGGTCATGGAAAAAAGTGTCACTCCCCAAAAGTGGTCTAGATGATGCCATTGAGTTGGATAAAGCTAAAACCCAGTCTATGAAGCTTTTCATTCTACCTGCCCAACAGACACAACAAGAAGATGCTGTTAAAATTAGTATATAGTATTCATGCCACATATGTGTCAAATCATCTTCACTTGGCAAACAACAAAGAAGCAAATGCAGAGAGAACAAAGATGAAATGCAGGAACTACAAAAGGGTTAAATACAGCTGCAATATCGAATTTTGTGTAGGAACATATAATGCTAATGCTTTCAATGCCATCTTTATGAGCTGAAAACGGAAACTCAAATTCATGGAAATGAGCTCATTGGAACTCAATAAGCTAAGATCCTCAAAAAGAGCTAAGCAAAACACATTTCATACAAAGGAATTTGAAGAGCATAAAAAAATTCCAGAAGCAAACTTGGGTCAAACAAAATTGTGAAGCTCAAGAAAATTCAAACGGAGAAGAAGAAGAGAGTCAGAACCTCTCTACCGCACGATACATCGACTAAGAAAAAACACAAATTGTGAAAATTTCAATTGGATTTAAAGAAAAAAGGATAATAAATTGGAAAATGAAGAACATAGACAAGAAAAATTGGAATCTGAGATTGAGAAATTGGAAGAGACCTTGTGGTGGTGGTGATAGCGTTGGTGCAGAGAAGACGAGAGAGAGAGAGGATCGAGGTAAGACAAAGTTTAGGTTTTTAAGATAACGAAGAAGATGCCTGATTTTGTTTTCTTGTGTTGTTTCTTGCGTGGGGCTATTGTGCACCTCGAACCAGTCGCCCACCTGATAATGTAACGTAGATCTCAAACCGAACTGAACTTTTAGCTATACCAAACCAAACTAAACCGAGCTATTTAATTTCGGTTAAAATTCAGTTATAATTTTGCTGAAACCCAACTAGAACTAGAAGCTGAGCTTACTTGTTGCTCTTGGATCCAACTTACTCTCACACAAGTTATCATCTTCGATCTTCCATAGATTCGCTAACTGTTACAATATCTTACATTTGATAATATTATTTCCAAGTTTGTGCTTCTGGTTTTAGGCCAAAACTAGAGGATTTCATTGGTTTAACAAAATTTGGTTTCACAATAAGTAGAAGCTGATAGGAGATTTTACTGGAATGAGAAAATTCTTAGGCTTTGTCTTTCAATGATCTATGTAATGTAAGTCAAGCGTTTCTCTTCCATATGATATTATAGGATAGGACTTGGTGTGCCAAACGTAGAATCTTTATCTTGTGCTTTGGTATAAATGGGTTTGCTCCATTTTAGTGATATAGGATACAATAGATGAACAGAAATAATGCAATGTCTGATTTTAAGATGAAAATCTTGCAGAGAATGGCTGAGATATGCATTGATATATAGATGGAAGATTCTTCTGTTGTCCAAACTGATCCATTCTTGAATCGACTGATCAAGTCTCAGTTCTTCAAAATGCAAAAAAAAATAAGAAATATATCTTTCACGATTGAAACTCCTTTAACTAAGGTGAGAAAATTCAACTCCTAACCAAATTTGCATATATAGTATATGTGTGATCATATATCTTCATCGTCAGTTCCAAGTTTCCAACAGATACTGTTTTTGGAACGGGCTGGGAAATTTGACTTTTTCTAGTTTTCAAGATGCTGTTTGAAACATAATGCTGGTGGTTTGATGTTTCAATTAACAGTTTTTTTTGTGGCCTGGAGTTAGTTTTGTCCCTTGCATTTAAGCATTTGTTGATAAACAGTTCTATTTTTAGCAAGATTCGGTTCTCCTCCCAAAGTGGAAGGGCTTTTATTTATTTAATTAATTAACTCTTTTTAAGTCTTTGTAAATCTCTCTCATATTGGCTCAACTCAGATTTCTCTGTGTTCCCTGGTAATTAGATAATTCATTTTATTCTTCATAAACCTGCATTGACATGTTCTTGATAATAAAAGATTCGAGTGTAGAATGAGGTCTGTGATCAGTGCAACATCCTTAGCCAACATAACATTTTCTTGAGTGGCAATGATCTCAAATATGAGAGATAATATGGAGAGAAATGAATTAAGGGAAGGGCCTATAGCTATTGCAATTGACAGAGATAAAACAAGCTGCCAAGCTCTTAAATGGGCTGTAGATCATTATATACCTCGAGGCGGGACAGTAAAACTCGTTCATGTTATCCAAAGATCTGCAGTGAATAATACAAATGGAACTCACGCAGATGATGAATCATCTGAAAGACAACACAATGATAAACGAAGTTCTCAGTTTCTTCCAATGCGCTGTCTTTGTATGCGTAGAAATGTAAGTATGAGGTCTGTTTTCTTTTGCTTTCTTTCTTCTTTTGTTTTTGTACCTGTCTTTGTAAGTCTCTCTGATCTAATGTCTATATTCAGATACAAAGCGAAGTAGTTTTTCTGGAAGATCAGGATGTGGCGAAAGCATTGATCGAATATATTAGCCAGAATTGTATTTCTACATTCTTGCTAGGTGCTTCATTGAAGAAGAGCATTACCAGGTCACAAACTAGTATTGGTATCTCTTTATCTGAAATCAAAAACCAAGAATCTTTGTACTGATATTCTCCAAAATGGGTTTTTCATGATTTGAAGGCTGTTCAAGGTTGATGACATTCCAAGTAATGTGATGAGATGGGCTCCAGACTTCTGCACTGTATTAGCCATATCAAAAGGAAGACTATCAAGTGTACGGTCAGCCACTCGGCCTTTACCTCAAGCCTTGCCATCTCCTTCTTCAGGGAATGCACCTTTGTCACCACACAGCAACACTGATGAGGCTCCCTCTGAGATGTAATCTACCCTAAACCCAATACATTGTGTTTGTTTATGCCCATGGGATTAAACTTCTTGAATTGGTTGGCCCTCACAGGTCATTGTCAAGAGAAGAAGACGTTTTCTTTGAGGAGTTTTCATCCCTTGATCCAGATTATAATGTGAGCATGAATAGCAGGACTAGTACAGACAGTTCAGTTCTTTCCTTCTATGAGAAACTTGCAAATCCACACATGTTGGAGATTCCTAGATTCTCTGGTCTGGATGATGAGAAATCCAAGTTTTCAGTTTATCTTAATAGTCCTTCTGATGAAAAGAGTTGTACATTAGCTTCCCCACTATCACCAATGGGTGACGCCGAGGCTGAGATGAGAAGGCTAAAGAAAGAGCTGAAGGAGACAATGAACATGTACCATACCGCCTGCAAAGAAGCTCTAATGGAAAAAGAGAGAGCAGCAGGGCTTGAGATGTGGAAAAAGAAAGCAGAGCAAAGGCTTAAAATGGCTGAAGAAACAGCAACAATGGCTATCATGGAGATGGAGAAAATGAAACTGCAAGTACAGAGAAGTGTTGAGGCAGAGATGAAGGCAGTGAGAGGGAGAGGGAGTGATGACAGAAATATGGTTTCGAATGCTCTTGGAGAGCCACATATTGTGGTTAAATATGAGAGCTTGCTCCATATTTTAGTTGTACTTTTCTTGTTTTATATTTATTTCACAGTCCAGAAATTCTCATTCTTGTGATTAGAGTTGGGTGATAAAGTCTTTCATCTGCTCCAAGAGAAATTTCTCATTCATTCTCTTGTATAGTTGATTAATCATATTTCCTTTGTTTCTTCTTCACAATGTCACACTCTTGCAAGCAAAATCTTTGCCTAAAGAAAGAATATTGCTATTTCTTCGTCAACTGTTTCTCCTTCTGAAACAATTCTAAATTCATGTTTTCTCACCATCTCAACATTATCATTTGCATTTTATAGTCCCAGATACCAGTTCCCGCTTAATTCACAAATGGTTTAAGTTAAGATCGCAAAAGATCATATTTGATGCATGAGAGTGGGAGTAACTATTTTATAAGGCCTATCATGCTATGAGCTCAAGCATCATTGAAACATGTACTTATATATTCAAAAGAGGGGATCAAAGAAACCTGAGCCTCGAAAGCTCGGTTCTCAAAGATCTATGGTTTAAGGTTAGTCTTGGTTAAGAACATGAGACATCCTTCTCTCTTTCTAGAAATTGTATAAGTAGATCATATATGCTAATATGGAACTCTGAAACAGTTATATGCCTACGATAACCTCTCTTTCTAACCGAAATATAGCCGCTCAAGATCAATCAGCAGTGGAATTTGGTATGCTTGAGGCACCATAGAGCGGCTTCGGCAGCATGCTCTGCTGCACCTTTCTTAGTTGGTCTAGCCTCACCATAGCACTCCAATGTCATATTAGGAGCATCTTCAACCTCCACGATGACCTTATATGTGAATCTGCTGACATGCACACAATTAATGACATATGAGATCCAATAAATGATACTTTTAATCAAGTTTCTAGCTCGCTCAAGTTTAGAGTTTTAGCAGTGTTTGATCAATTTACTCACGATTTCAGGTGGCCTGGTCCTTCCTCCTCACAACATACAAAGTTTGGTGGCTTCCAACAGTTGGCAACACATGTTTCACGTAAGAGGGATTTTGCGGTTTTGGTGATTGGTCCACCTGTGGAGTTTTAGTAATAGAATCGATAATTCAGGATATATACTGCACCAAATTTACAGTCGCCTGATAATAGACGAGAAATAATATTCAATCTTTTAACTTCTACGTTGTCCATTCAAATACCTGCTTCTCTGACGGTTTTTGGAGGAAGCCTGTCTTCTCTTACAGATGGTGCCTGGGGGAGACCTCGCCTGATGAAGTATGTGCTGCTTGTTTCACTATTATTGCTCTCAGTGACAGGATCCTTGCCAAAATTTTCATTGAGTCTCAGGTTTTCGACGTCCACCCCATTAAGATCCACAACATCTATAGGCTCTTCATTGTAGCCAATTAATTTAGCTTCATTTCGGATGCTATTCTTCAGAACATCCTCCAGCGGATTGGAGGTTGTTATGTGCTCATGAGCCTGCGTATGAATTACACAAAGAAGTTCTTAAATAACGAGTTACATAAATGAACGATAGGTAGCTCAAGATAAACACATCACATAAATTGAAGAAAATCGTGGCACAACTATTTCTTTTGACTCTTTGAAAAATTACCTTCAGATTTGTAATCATCAGCTGTGCAGCCTTTTTCGTGCCCTCTCTTTTGTTCCGACCATTTGCAGAAGCTGTAAGGCAACAACCTTTCTTGGTCACTTTTAATTCAACACAAAAGGCACCATCCTTATTTATCGCTGATATTTCCCGATCCCACTTGTAAGACTGGCAAAGTTCAATCAGTTCCTTTACAGGGCTAAGCTGCAGGTTAGACAAGTTTTTGACTGGATCTAGAACTGATAGCATCATACTCCACACTTGATTCAAGTTGAACCCACAGTCAAGGAAGACAGCCCCCAAACTGGATTCTATCAAGTCACCAAGAACCTGCATAAAAATATAATAACTATATTAGTTCTTCCACTAATATAGCTATGTATCTTCTTATATAATTAAGATACTAATTGAATGCAATACTAAACTAATGAGATGGGCATAGTCTCTTCAATTCAACATCTCGTATAGATAAAAAGAAATTTAAGGAAAAAAGCTAACAGAGATAGTTCGAGATTTTCTAAATGTAAGTCAGATGTCAATAGGAGTGAATCTCATCATAGTTTTCTTACCTGGTTCAAAGATTGGCATATTTAGTCAATAAGTAAACAGAATGCACATCTCTTCAGATTCTAAAAAGCATTTTTTTAGCATAATCACAAGAAAAGTTCTGAAAATTTCTCCAACGAACTTATCACAAGTTCCCCCATAAACACACTAAAATACAAAATAGAAGCAGCAAAAATATTGTCTGCATATGGAAGGAAGATCAAACACACCTTTGGGCATTTTGGACCTTCAGATTGTCCACTTCCCAATGGTGTCGCTGCCAGAAAGTTGGCATAATCCTCTATAGCCTCATGGAGATAAATGGACTCGCAAAATATAAATCTCTTTAGCGAACAACGGACAGCAACATTTGCAAGCGCCTTATTATTTACTGAGAGCGATCTTAGATCGGTCAGTTGACCAGGTTTCAGTTTCGGGAAAACTGTGAAAAAATAGGATGTCATCAAGTAGTCCAGAACAGCATCCCCAAGAAACTCCAATCTCTGCAGACCCCCAATAGAGAATTTTGGTTACCATAGACGGAAATTATAGAGAGAAATGAAAAATAAGAAGGGAACAAAAAAATACCTGGTAGCAGCCTCCTCCATGCCTGTTGTAAGATGGATGGATAAAGGCTTGTAGAAGTAAACCTTTGTGGAGGAACTTATACTCAAGCTGGTTTTCGAGTTCCTCCAAATTATTGCGAGTAGTGAGTGGCATGTAGCGCCTACTTGCAATACAAGCATCTTGTACTTGCAAGGGTTCAAAATCAACATTAATACCAATCCATCTAAGAAATTTAATGGCACCTTTGAAGCCACTGTCAATTAAGAAAGCTCCTACAAGAGCCTCAACCACGTCAGCAATTGTTTTCTTGTGCAACCAATGATGTCCTTTGCTACATCTGATTTCACCAGTATTTGACTCCAAAAGCCCAGGATCCTTATCCAAAGAATGAACCTCTTTTATCGCTACCTCGTCACAGGTTACTCTGCATGGATGGCCAAATGCAAAAAACTGAGTAGGATCCAATGCTTGATCCCGGATGTAGACCTGGGAAAACGCAAAAGTTTAATATTATCAAAAAGATATAAATAATTACATTAATACGTTTTAGTCTGTTTCTATCTAAAAGATTTGTTTTCGAAAATATGTAACTGAGAATATTCAATGTATGGAGGCAAGGGTTCTGACGGCACTTTATGCACATGATCAGTATTGGCGTTTTGGGCAGCAATCAAAGCTCAAATCAGCTTTAAAATGTACCAGCAAGGCAACAATCAAAGCATTTATAAGAATTCTGCGAACCTGCAAATTTCTCTTGATTGCAAGCCTAAACAAGTTGGAATTGTTAACAACGTTTGAGCGTCTCCGAGTCAAATCTCCTTCATCAACCCTATCATGGTGTAGAAAAAGGTGTCGGCTAACAGCAAACTTGAGGAATGCATCACCAAGCACCTCAAGCCTTTCAAGAGAAAAGCGTTCATGACATTTCTCAGTTGTGAGCGCCTCAAGTACCTATAATAAATTCACCCGATTGGTAAAGGATCAAACATTAAAAAATTTTAGGAAAATTAAGTAAATGGGTTATCAAGTGAAATGAGATTATACTCTGTGACCAGAAACTTCAGCTATCTCAGGGATTGAAGCAGACAGCACATGTTTCAGTTCAATAGCCACGAGTAAATTCTCCATACGATGCATGATTGATGGTAGCAAGGATAATGAACTTCCAATGTCTTTCGATAATCCTTTTATCTTTAACAGAGAAAGCTCAGGAGGAATCTCTATGAAGTATTCCTCAAGTTCTTGTGGTTCTGTTCTTGGCAATGTGAGAACGTTATTAACATTTGAACCAGAACATGTGAGAATGGTAAACAATTAGATTTTACAACAGTGTGCTGCTTATACATGTGCACGCACAAGAAAATTGTGATATGAAAAAATCAGTTAAGAAAATTTACCCAAATTTTTCTGCCTTCGGTCGTGAAGCAAGTTCTGAACATGACAAAGAGGTTTCACACGCAAGAATGGCTGAACAGGATGCTTGAGTTCCACGCCATACCTAGTTTTGCGCATAAAAATGAGAAGTTTCTTAAACTCAGAAAACCATGTGATCCTAAAGTATCGAGTCCCAACCAATTTATAAGGATTGTTATACTACTCTGTAGAAAAGGGAAAAGAACATTATAACAAAAAACAATTCTAGAGAGAAACAAGAAAGAAAAAGTAGAGTACATGTCCCTGAGAAGATCGCAAACAATTACCAAATAGTAGTAGTTTAGTAGCTTACAGATTAGCTATGCTCTCCATATGGCTTTTGGTGCTTGATTTGTTAACAGGACTGAACCCATTTCTTCCATGGCAGATATCAGCAACAAAGTAAAATTGTTTATTGTGGGTCGTAAAAACCAAGCTGTTCTTCACATCATCAATATTCCAGCAGCCATTTGCTAGCTTTAAATGAGAGCCCGTAGGAGGAACTATATCTTCCGCTAAAACAGATGGAGTCTTAAAGATTGGTGATGACAAGCAGCTTCTGATAGTCACCCAATCCACAGATATAACACTTTCATCATGCAGACAAATTGGAAGAAGAAGGTAGAAGGTAGATTGGCTTGTTCTAGAAGAGTCTTGCAGTCCTAAGGGAACAAATTCTGGAGTGAGCTCCCGCCGTTCAAAAAGAACCTTCAGGGCAACCTCCTGGAAAAGCTCCGCTAGCCTTATCTGCACAGACTTAATCAAATTAGATAAGTTCATTCTACTTTAGTTTCTATCTAATTAAAAGCTCAATACCTCATCGTTGTTGAATTCGGTAACTCCTGACGGAAAAATCTTCACAAGTACAGATCTTTGATGAGCAAGGTGAAGATCGAAATCCATAGTCTCAGCCTCAACAGGAAGAGGTGACTTCATGAAGAAACCAAACTTTCTGTAGATCCTATCCGCGGGATGAGGCACAAACCTTATGTAGTAAGAATGAAGATTGACACAACTTGTTGATGGATCCCACTTTTGTTTTAGCAAGCCAGGAACAAGCATCTCATACAGTTGACCTCGTGAACGGGCTACACATAGCAGGAAATATATTAAATGTTGATATATAACAAGTGAATAGCATAAACAACTTAGATTTATAACTGAACCACTCATGCACCTTCCACGTTATCAAAATCAAATTCATCGTCTGACAATTCGTCCTCAAGTTCATCCTTTGAATCTGGCAACAGAAACTCATTAAGTACACCCAAGTTGTGCAACTCATAGACGGCCTTTAGACAAGCACTCTTCTTAGCAGCTTCAGTTGAAGGCTGTAGTGAACCAACGATTTCACTTATAGGAGCATTAGCAGGTAAAATTATGTGACAGATAGTTCCACCAAATTCTTCAGCAGGCTTGAATTGAAACTCTGGCTTGGGCTGAAAAAATCTGAGGGATAAAAATGTGGCAAATGGAGATTTAATTATCAAATAAACAAGCTCCCATTTACTGTGGAAGCTGAACCCTTTTAAAAAGCACCAACAGAAAATTGGAAGCCTCACTCATCATGTGGAAGCCTAGAACAATATTTATAGAGAAGGGAGATGCTACTTCCACCACTGATACAAGCTCCTGTCTCAGGAACTCTGTATAACTCCTCACTAAGTCTAGGACATATTTCCTCTGACGTTCTGGAAGTAATTTCTAGATTCATTCGATCCTCATTTACTTTAAAATTTTCAATCAGATCCATCTCTTTCTCGTTTTCGCTGAATCATGAAAAAAAACAATGTTAATCGCGTAGGGAGGAAAAGCTTCTGGCCATATCATTTTCTCATTCCTACACACCTGTCCACTAGAAACGCATATTCAGACTGAGGCATCCGAGCACGACCTCTAGACTGTATGAAGCTGGTAACAGTCTCTGGTAAATCAAAACGGATCACAAGACAGCATGTCTGAATATCAAGGCCTTCTTCACCAACTTTAGTGGCAACCAGTAAATTGAGCTGGAACAGGAAAAAAAATCTCTAAAAGTTAGTTGGAAGTAGCTTGACGATTGATTGTATACAAAACATGCTTATCCATATGGGTGACAGCATATATCTATGTTTATATAGTATGTATGTAGGCAAATAAGGTACAGGTATCATCCAAAGCATCACCTCTTTAGATCGGAACCGTTCAAGTATCGTATACATATTCCTCCTTGACATGCTCTTCAGTCCAGAACTAAGTCCAACGAGGAAATCAGACTTCCAAGACTGTAGAAGTTTCAAGTTATTTAGTATGCACGACAATGTTCTTGCAGTCACAATCCGATTGACAAATATTATACACTTCATGTGTGGCTCTAGCCTGAAAGAAAACGAAAAATGAAGCTTACTGCAAGAAATACCATTGGCTTCTCTTTTGAAACGCACTCATGAGCATGACAATTGAATCAAGCAAGATGTCATGAAAAGCAATCAAGATTTCACAGAGCTAGAAGTTTTTTAGGAAAGGCTATACTCTGACTTTTGAACAGAGATCAATTGATGATAGGCAATTTTCTTGTGTATCTATAAAGCTTCATCTCTGGGTTCTGAGTTGTATCTTACTAAGAAAATCTTTTTAAAGTAAGGATGAAAGACAGGTAAGCGGGACTAGACTTTCTCACGTAAAGTAAGCTTCTCATCTTTCGCGCAAATGATACCAATGAGAAAACACATATTCAGTATCTCAATAAAACTAAGAATAGTTCATTCATTTTCTTACTTCACACATGCTTTATGGAATATTCAGTGCAAAAGCATTCTAAGACTCTGTCACCTCTCTCAAGTACCAACCTGAATACCGAGAGGATTTTAATCAATTGAACTAGCTTTCTAGAGAATAATGGTTCCTGCAACGCCGCCACGCTGAGGAGTTCAGACGCATTCTCATCTACAACCACAGTAAAGATGGGAACAAGTAATGAGGCAGTCAATGGCTTGTTTAATAGGGCATACACATGAAAATAACAAATACAGTGCCGAATAGTTAAATATTTTAGTTGCAACTCCGGAAAAAGATACGCAATGAAATAAGTTTCAGTTTCTACCATCCGTATTGAAAGAAAATTTTAAGGTGCAGAAAAGACACTATGATATTATCTTGTCTTACCTTCAGCAACACCAGAAGAGAGGACTTCAGTAGCCAGTGAAAGATATGTATCACATATCTTTGTCTTATTATTCTCTTCCACAGGCTCTTTGTGTACATCATGGTCACTATTCAATTGGATTTTAGCAGCCTCCAATAAACAAAGAGAAGAAACATTAGCAGGCTATAGCTTGAATTAAAACACGTATGACACAAACAAGAAACATGGAGAGTTGTAATTTGGAACGAGGTAAGGTTTACATATCAAGGTTAGATGGTCGTCAGAAATTAAAAAAAATGCATGGAACCTCGTCGGAAATTTTTCTCTAGGAATATTTATACAGTAGAGGAATCATAAATTATCCACAGCTATTCAGCGAGCATCCACCAGGAACCCTTATTTCTTTTTATTTTTTCCCTATTGTTTCCTAGTGAATCTTATGCCAGTTGTTGTAGTCTTTGACCTTGATCTAGTACACTACTAATGCAAAAGTTGATAATAGTTGGCAATTATGATTACTACTGAACCCAAAAACATATCATCAGCTGCTTGGTAAAACATTGAAGAAACCAACAAAAAACAGGAAATCAATAGATAGTTCAAGGAGCCTGGGGCAAAAAAAAAAAAAAAAAAAAAACATCTAAAACCAAAAAGTAAAAACCTGATATCAAATCTATAAATTGGTTCAGTATGAAATATCTACCTGTATTGCTCCCCAGAGGCCAAGATTCACCAGAATATATATGAGATTATCATGAGTTCTTCTGAGAAGCCTTTTCATATTTAAGAGGCTTTGAGTTTGATGGGTATTAATCAGCAGATTAAGCGATGTCAAGCACTGTTCATATCAGGAAGAAATATCAGCTCATATATCCAGGCACAGTGAGCCAAAAGAGTTATGAGACACATTAGACAACCTGCTGTTTGATGTTTTCCAGCATGTTCTTGTATATAATGGTTGATTGAGATGCATCACTCATAGCTGACTGATAATAATGCACTTTGACAATAGGAGATGAAACAAAACCATCCAGCTGGACATTGCTTTCCACTGAATAAACCTTTCACATAACGAGAAACAAAATGGGAAATATTAGAACATTGTTTGGAAAGTCCAACTGAATGTAAGAACATTAGTATGAATTTAACGATGACAAAAGATATTTCTGCTTTAGACTTGCAATAAATGATTAGTTTGGCACCATAAGCTTGGGCCGCAATACCAAATAAAGGATCCAAGCACTAGCAAAGTATCATTTCTACTTCGGTATCACCAAAAACACAGCGTGACATGGCTTAACATAAATACGCCGGCATCAATCATGCCTAGGAAACATACCTTGCATACTTAAAATACCAAAAACAAAAATTATAATTTCCACTCCTAAGGTAGAGAACAGTGCTTTAAGTTCTTCTGCCAACAGACAACTTCTCAATGAAAATAAAGAATTTAAGAACCAGCATACCTTGGCATTGAGCAAATTTTCAAGGCTATTTATGCTTTTTGATAAATTCTCTGAATGAAAAGACCCTGAAAAGTAGGTAAAGCGGTCAAAAGCTTGGCCATGTATAGAACAAAGATGATCAAAAGTCGCAGCTATTATCAAGATCACAACAAACTTCACAACCAAAAGAAAAAAAGTAAACCAATACAGGAGCTAATTCTCTTAACTAGATTATTTGGACAGTAATGGGCTTGTAATCCGGAATCAACATTAGAAAACTGGGGCATACCTTGGCCAACAACTGGAGATGCAGTCATTCCAAATATCCGAGGCCGTTGTAAACCATCTGATTCATAGAAAACCTGCATTTGCAACAAAGTGAAGCACCCAAAAGTTAATTAAATGTTAGAAATGTTTCAGACAACCATATACCAAGAATGTAAAGGAAGATGCCTTCATGATTTCCGCATAAGGATGGTTGCTTTGTTCTTGAGCATGGTGACACTCATCAAATATTAGCAGGGAAATAGACTCCATCCTGATGAAACAGTGCTGTAAGTTATGCAGAAGTATTTGTGGAGTCATAACGAGAACCTGCAGGAAACATACAGGCCCAATAACAAGACAATTGAAAGATGATCCCATATGTCAAAGCAATGGTGCCCACATAAATGTAAAATTGAAATAACAATCAAGTTAATAAGACTTATAGGTTAAAAGGACAATCAGAAAATAGGGAAATCACCTCATTCTTTGAAATCTCTCTATCCCAGTCAGAGTGGCTCTTCACCGTCCTCTTGCCTCCACAATGTACTGCCACTTTGAAGTTGATAGTGTCTGCTATGACTTGGGCTTGCTGTAAACAACAACAAACTCAAGACACTTAGAACTTGAAGAAAGAAACTAATCAATCCGCAATAACCGGTTCCAGTAAACACCGATGTATAATCAAGATGAATGGATAACCTCTCACCTGTTCGACCAAAGCCACGGTGGGAGCAAGAAATATACAAACACTTTTCTTGGGACTAAGAACCAAGTGACCAAGCTCATATATAACCATCACTGCAATGTGTGTCTTCCCACAACCTGTTCCCAAATATACAATAATGTTCTCCTCCACTGCTTTCTTGCACAGCTCCACCTGATACCTTCATCAATCACACAGCAAAGAAAATCATTAATAAGCCTTCAAAAATAATTTCAGCACAATCAACACAAAATTCGAGGTTAAATAAATCCGATCTTCCCCTAAATCTCCGTTTTCTTCTGTAACCAAGATAATCCGATCAACTTTTTTTCCCGGAAAACATGTAAATTAACAATCCGATAAACTTTACTCAGTTACAACAGATACAGCAACGAAATCGGGGGGAAAAAAACACTACAGAGATACGGAAAAAAAAAATTATCTCGGAGGCGGAAGAGAATCGTGTAAGCAAGCAAAACTGAAGAAGAAAATGCAAGCTCTGAAAGACGTACAGAAAGACGAGAAAATTTGAAAATCAAACCTCCTGGCGATTTTTCTAGGGTCTTTGTCCATTTTCGCTGAAGGATCATCCGTACAAGCGCCAACTTCAACCCCAGCGGCCGAGAAGGAAGAAGATGAAGAAATAGGAGAAAACGAAGAAGAAGAGGACGAAGAAGAAAGGCGAACGTCAGAAGCATCGGCATCACAGTCCATAGAGCAAAAATCATCGCCGATTGCTTCACCGTACGGCATGGTCAAAGCAGGAAGAAACGTGTGAGTGGCAGTGAGAATTGGGTGCTTTTGCTTTTCCTCCACAACGAAGTAATTTACTTGCTACTTTTTTGTTTTTGTTTTTTTCTTTGCCCTTTTTTTCTCTCTCTCGCTTTCCCATAAACTTCGAGGGAGTGGTCAGCTCAAGTCAACTTCGAGGGAGTGGTCAGCTCAAGTCAACTTCTCCAGGCATCATAATTCAGAATTATTAATTCTCTCGATTACACGTCTCTCTTAAAATGATTCAATTTCTTACACATTTATAGCCTTATTATTGGGATTTTGTTCCAATAATCTACTTGGCTAAAATCAATGCAATGCAATTTATAGGGATTTTTGAGATTGTGTATGTGAAGTGATTTGAAAATCTAAGCAAAAATCATGTGTTGGTTAATTATTGATTATGTATTGTTTTGCATAAATGATGACGGTTTCTGAAAAAAACTGAAACGATAATAAAACTTTTTAAAACAAAAAGCATGTGTTACTTAATCATATTGATTATGTATTGTTTTGCGTAAATGATGGCTGTTGCCAAACGGACAGAAACTATTATACATCTTCATTTTTAAAGAGATTTTTAAATGGTACGATGAGATTTTTCGAGTGAAAAAAATGATCGCAAAACTTTTCAAAAGATGGAAAATCAACAATGAAATTTATTGAAAGATAAAGGGAATTTCTAGACACGGCAATCGTCAAACAAACATAATGTAAACTTTTTTAAGAGAAAAACAACAATACGACTTTTTGAAAGAAAAACGATGATGAAACTTTTGAAAGAAAAGAGAAATAAATTATATATAGTATCTAGTCAATCGGTTTCTTGGACGATATGGTTTTAATGTGTGACATTATAAAAAAATATCAACCATACATTAATTATTGAGAAGATAAAAGTCAATTTAAATTTTTGTGATGATAACAAAAAACTTTGATGTCAGGATATTACACATAAAAAGTAAAAAGAAAATTTTACAACAGTTTAAATCAAAATTAAATTAAATTTGGAGCACTATTATAATTATATACTATTGAAAAAATGAATTATATATGAATTTATTTATAATATTAGGGAAGAGATCTTGAAATTATATATATATTAACCAAATTTTTAATTCAGTTAATGTTTATAAAATTTAAAAGATTGATGTGTAAGAAAAAAACAAAAAAATAAATTATATATATATCACAATTTATTGAAGATTTAGAAAATATTTATAGAAATTTTCAATGAAATGGCTGAAAAATTTCATCATTTTCTTTAATATGTAACTTATAATTTTTTTCTCAAAATACTTTCATAATTACACATCAACATTTGTAATTTATTTTTCCCTTCGTCTTTTCTTTTCATATATTAGAAATATTTTGTCAAAATATAGTGTTATCCAATAAATTACTTCTAAATTATGAACAAACTCTATTATCATCGTAGATATTTATTTAATTCTATTATAGTGATGAAAAAATCCACCAAACTTATCTACCTACATTATGTGAATTGTGATTATGATGAACGACTCCACAAATAATTCTACAATGTATTGCTTTCTCCGTAACACTTAGATTTTTGACTCGCGATTCTACATACATTATACCCACAATACAGTTTTACCCTTAACAAACAAGATCATGATAGACAACTATGCTTGTAGGCTTGTAGCACTCTAAAACTTTTGAAAATTCTTGTATTTATTAATTTGAGAAAATGCATTATGTAAAAATTAAAACTTCATATGTACTTAGTGTATAAGGCTTTTAAACTCGATCACTGCACCAAGAGACTTCCATAGTAGTAATATTTTTTAGACATTCACAATCCATATTCATTTGTTTGATTTTGAAATACATTTCCAAAGTCCTGTCGATTTGTGTCGTTTAAATACGGATTTCCAAATACATATTTTTAATACACTTTAAGATTTGTATATTTGTATATTAAGTATTAACTAATAAATCTTTATTAGAATATGCTTTTTAAAAAATGAACCATAATCTAATTAAATCTCTTTTTGTGTTGATTGTCATATTTATATAATAAGTATTAAAATTTCGTGTCTTAACTGATAAACTTATAATTTATTAGTAGGATAGATTGGTAGTCAAATTCATGTATTTCGAAGTTTAATTAGTTTGTTAATATAAAAAACATCGAAACTGGTCATGAATGTATCAAATAATCAATTATGTATATATAAAATTTATGTAGTATTTTTAGATACGTGTCTTCTAGCTAGTCTCTAGATAACAGAATTCAACTAGATATACATTCAGTTCTTATGGAATGGTAAGATTCGGTTCACCAAAAAAAAAAGGAAAAAGAAAAAGAAAATAACTAGTAAAAAAGGATAACACCAAATTAGTAAATTGATCGACGGCTGAGATCACACCACGTACAAAAATAAGAAGAATTTTACTATTTTATTGACACCAATAAAACTGGAAATAGGTCTTGGATAATATATCTATATATACATACATATACAACCTATGTTTTGCAACAAGACAAAAAGAAAAAACAAGTTTGGCTCTTCTTCTTCTTCTTCAGACGAGTACGATCTTATGATATCTCTAAACATACACACATATTTTGCAGATAAAAGTTTCATCATGCTCTATTCACCTAAGAAGCTGTTCTTGTTCTTCCTCTCGTGCATTGCGCTGATTTTCAACGACAACAACAGTGGCTTCGCAACCGCAGTAAATACCCTTGGCTTGAACTACGGCCTCCTTGGAAACAACCTCCCACCTCCAGCCAATGTTATCAACCTTTACAAGACCATAGGCATTACTAAAATCCGAATCTTCGACCCGAACACCAAGGTTCTTAACGCCTTACGTGGCCACCGCGATATTGGAGTCACTGTAGGCATTAAGGACCAAGACTTAGCTGCTCTTGCAGCTAGCCAAGAAGCTGTTAAAGGCTGGTTTGCGGTTAACATCGAGCCTTACTTACCCGATGTCAACATCGAGTTCATTACCATTGGTAACGAAGTCATCCCCGGACCAATCGGTCCTTATGTCCTTCCGGTCATGCAGTCTCTCACCAACCTCGTCAAGTCAAGGAATCTTCCGATCCCAATAAGCACCGTGGTGCCTATGTCGGTCCTCGGACAATCATATCCACCGTCCACGGGAACGTTCACACCCCAAGCGCGTGAACAACTTGTTCCTGCTTAAACTATTGTGTCAAACAAATACACCGATCCTCGTCAATATCTATCCTCACTTCCCTTACGCGTCTGACCCAGTGAACATCCATCTCGACTATGCCATCTCCAACACTGAGGCCGTCGTAGTCCAAGATGGACCACTAGGCTATACAAACTTGTTTGATGCAATGTTTGACTCATTCGTATAAGCTATGGAGAAGGAAGGCTTGGTAAATTTACCGATATTGGTGTCCGAGACCGGGTGGCCATCCGCCGGGAACGGACACTTAACTACGCCGGATATCGCGGCTACCTATAACGGAAATTTTGTGAAGCATGTGGTAAGTGGTAAAGGGACACCTAAAAGACCAAACTGTGGAGTTGAGGGATTCATATTCGCAACGTTTAACGAAAATCTGAAGGCGCCAGGGACTGAACAAAACTTTGGGTTGTACAATCCTACTGATATGAAGCCTATCCATAAGCTATTTTGAGTGTGAAAGTTTCATTCACTAATAATGACGCTCTATTACTAGTTGTTAGTGAATTAAACTCCATGTTATTACTTATATTGCTTATAAGCTGTTGTTTATTGGTCTCTTACGAGATCTCAACTTATTAGTTGACTTTATAATAAATCTGAAAGTATTTCAAACTATTTTCTCCTGTTTAGTTTGTTTCTTCATCTATCTTATACGAGTATGCCATCTGCCTCGCATCCGTCTTGTGTGTGTATTGGTATAAGATTTTCTTTCCAAAGATACAAAATATTTTTAATATTATCCAGATCCAAAAATTTCAAGGGTTTATGTAGTATGAAAATAAATCAAAGAAACTGCTGTTGTGTACAAAAATTATAGGCTTCTTGATTACACAATATCTTAATCATATCTTCTTTAATAAGTATTAATTCTCAAAATTTTGGAAATTCTTTTGAATGCTTAGAAATTTTTGTTTTCTGATAAGATATCAGTTTCATAGTCCATATCTATGGATTTTTTCTTTCCACTTTTTTCCATTAAACTATTTACCAGTCCGGTAAAAAAAATCCCATTACATACAAAAATATTAAATATCATATCATGGATTAAATTAGAAAAATTGTGTAAAATACAATTGTTTGACAATCATTTTCTGAAATGAATGATTAAAATAGAAATGAACGGTAAGATCAGAGGGTCTGACTCTGAACGGTCTTAAACCCGATTCTTCCCATTGTCTCATTTTCGAGTCAACAAAAAACAGCCATTTTTGAGATTTATTCTGAAAAAAATTCATCAATCATTCTTCTTCATCTGATTTGATTGATTCCTTCCCCCAGAAAACCCTAGCTCCTTCTCTCTCATTTCGTCTCCTAATTCCACGACTAATTTATGCTAGTGGTTCAATAATCAAGGTCAACCCCATAAGGGAATCGAATCCTCGCTTATCCACACAATCTTGATCGATCTTTTTTCTTCTACGGAGCCTTGAGAATAAAAAAAATGTCATCGGAGATTGAGGTCGTTGAAGAAATCCAATCGAATCCGAAGGAGAACGGGGAATCGAGTTCTAAAGGGATTGAAGATGATAGTTTGAAGAACGATGTGTATACTGCTGCGGCTTATGGTGATTTGGAGAAGCTTCATAGATTGGTTGAGTGTGAAGGTTGCTCTGTTTCTGAGCCTGATGGTCTTGGCTACTATGCTCTTCAATGGTCCGCCTTGAACAATCGCACTGCCGTTGCGCAGTACATTATCGAGGTTACAAACGCGCTATTGGGTTTTGTGCTTTAGCTCGTACTGATTTACTTCTCTGTGTAGCTTATTTGTTGCCAATGTGTATCTTCTCTTAGTGTGTGAATCTGTTAAAGCATGAGCTAAATTAGGGTTGTAACTGTGGTTTTCTGAAGCTTCTATAACTGATCCGTCTTTGATTCTGGTTTTGCCAGCATGGTGGAGATGTAAATGCGACGGACCATACTGGACAGACTGCATTGCATTGGAGTGCTGTTCGTGGTGCGATACAAGTTGCAGAACTTTTGCTACAAGAGGGTGCAAGAGTAGATGCAACGGATATGTATGGCTATCAGGTTCATCTCCTCTTTTAACCACTTTGTGTTTTAAGGGAGATTGTATTTTGTTTGAATGCTAGGAAAGTAAACTGCTCTTTTGCACTTTGCTTCTGGCTGGCATTCAAGTTCTGTTATTAGTATTGCTTGTCATGTTGCGGTTGCATATTTCTAGTAAGATGGATGTGTTCTGAGGTTCATGTACTTTGCCAGTTGTTTCAACAGGAAGATGAGCTTATGCTCAATCATTTACTATGCATATAAAATATGGCTTGATCTACGTAGCTTGTCCTTGGAAAATTACTTTACTTGTCTTGGAACGATATTAAGCAGTCTCATGACCCATTATTCAAAGCTTTATCTAAAACATAGAGAACTTTCATTTACCTTGGATCTTAATCAGCTTGTAGAATGTTCATAGTGTTATCAAATTCATTTATAAATCTCAAGACACCTTGTCTCTGCCGTCTCCATTTGTTTAGGACGTTGAAAACTTGAGGTCTTCTTAGTAAAACTATGCGTCAAAGTTCTCCATTGGATCCTATCAACTTTCCCTTCTCCTCTTATTTAGTTTTTGATGGATACATGTTAATAGCCATCTTAAACTGCTTGTAGCCAACACATGTTGCAGCGCAGTATGGCCAGACTGCTTTTCTCTGTCATGTTGTCTCAAAGTGGAATGCTGATCCTGATGTCCCCGATAATGATGGAAGAAGCCCCTTGCATTGGTAAGTTTTCTGCAAAGTGGAACAGAAGATTGCCTTCTTGAAAGTGTAACCTATTTTTTTGTTTATGCCTTCGTTTCTTTAACTTCTAAGTGTTTAGGCTTGGATACTCATTTGGAGACTGAATAGTTGGTTTTATTTGTTTTCTTTCCATATTGTTCCTCAAGATTTTTATATTTCTGCGTACTGTCTGTCATAGTTGTCAAGTGTGCTGGCTGGATTAGAATTAATTTTTTTGTCAATTATTTTCCTATGATAGCTCTCGAGTTTTTATTATGAAAATCTGTGAAGTATGTATTACTGTTTTCCATCTAGAGACTAAAATTATATAGCTTGTTTTCTTTCCCATATTCCTTACTGATAGTTCGTTACTGTTGCATGCATTATTCTGCTGCATGATTTTTAGCTTGCTTATGCTGACATTTCTAATTTTGTATTTGTTTTCTTCTCATGATTTGAGAAATTCAGGGCTGCATATAAAGGTTTTGCAGATTCCATTCGTCTACTTTTATTTTTAGATGCATATAGAGGACGACAGGACAAAGAAGGTGGTTACAAACATATTTTTCTTTGTAATCCTCTTTGTTCAGTTTGTTAATTAGAAAACCGAACATTTCTAACATCTTCTCCATTCTATTGATGCTGTAATCAGGTTGCACTCCTCTGCATTGGGCTGCCATCCGAGGTAATTTGGAGGCTTGCACTGTCCTGGTGCAGGCTGGGAAGAAAGAGGATTTGGTGATTACTGACAAGACTGGGCTTACCCCCGCACAACTTGCTGCTGAAAAGAATCACAGACAAGTTTCTTTTTTCCTTGTAGGTATCTGTTTCACTTTTTTGTTGTGTAGCAATTTTTAGTCATTGTTCATTTGATACTTTTGTAGTAGCTGTACTTCTAGTAATAAATGGTAGTTGAATCATTCTATTGGCCTGAATTTTTTTGGCAATAATGTGCATCTCATTAGACCTTTGCATGCCTGGTGTAGTTAACTCTACTTGTAGCTGTACCATGTTAGTTTCTGTAAGCCTGTAGATTTCCTTATCCATTCAAAATGAGCAGCATTATGCTTAAACTTCTGAGAAAATTATGTCAAATATTCTGTCTGAATATCTGTCTTATAAACACTACTGTGCAGGGAAATGCTAGAAGGCTGCTTGAAAAGCGTTGTGATGGAACCAGTCCCCTTGGAAGATTGTCAAAGTTGGGACTCGCTCCAGTTCTTTGGTTCATGATCCTGCTGCTTCTCCTCATATATACTAATTCTGTTGTTTTGGGTAGTTACTTTGGCCTTCTCGAATCTTCTTTGAGTGTATCATATCAAGTAATTATTCTATGCATGCTTATTATTTTATGAACCCTTTGGTCATTGCAGCATCCAATCTGCCAAAGCTAACAGCTGGGATTGGTGCGCTTGCATGGCTGGGATTCCTTCTTGCAACTGCAGGACTAGTTTTGTTTTACCGTTGTAGCAGGTATATGCTCACCCTATCGTTCTTCACTTTCCTTTTCGTATATCTTTAAGAGTGGCCATGTCTGCCTCTAGTTGTCTGATTATTAGTATAATGTATCTATGTTATGCGTAAATTTCTTATAACCCACCTGGAGGTTGCAGATTAGGATTCTACGTTATAGTATTCTAAGCCCAGTTCTCTTATGGTTTCATTCAGTTCACCTAGCCATTGCAGATTGGGATTAAGGCCTTTACTTCTTTGCTGCTGTAGTTTATATTGTGAACTCCTTGTTTTTCTGGGTATTGGTACGAAAGTACCATTGTATCACAAGAAGCGGGTTTTCTTATTGTTTTATATTATAATTTTTTTTCCTTGCAGAAAGGATCCAGGTTACATCAGAATGAATATCCATGATCCGCAGACCATGAAAGATGATGTTAGTATTGTTAACTTTATTGGTTCTCAAGTTTTGAGTGACATAGTTGTCCATATTATCTGATTAGGTGTGATCTCAAGTACTATTTTTCTATTCAAGTGTCATTACTGGTTTTCTTACCCCTTTGCAGGAACCACTGTTAAAAATAGAGCTAAACAATCCTGCTTTGCTTGCTGGGAATTGGACGCAGCTCTGTGCAACATGCAAGGTACCTGCTCAACTTCCCTTTTATGTCTTTCTTAAATCTTAACACCTAATATCTAATCATCGATGCTACATCATGAAATTTACTTCGTTAGATCCACTTTGTTTCTTTTTATTTAGATTATCAGACCTCTTCGAGCTAAGCACTGTTCCACGTGTGATCGTTGTGTTGAACAATTTGATCACCATTGTCCTTGGGTATCAAATTGTGTTGGAAAAGTAAGTACAGTTCCCATCGTCCTATTTTAGTTTTTGACATATAAGTTGGCAAGACTGATCATGCCTTATTGCCTTTGATACTAACATTTTATATTACTAAATCTGCCTTACTCTTCCTTGTCTCTTTTGATTTGAAATAACTTACTGTTCTTTTCGATGAAGCTTAAGCCGTTCTGAATTTTTTTAGTGGTATATTTGTTTTGCATATTTTGGGTATAGAGATCAACAGAGATGTTTCTTGGTGTCACATCACCTCTTCTGTTTAATTTGGTTGCTTGTGGTTTGATTTCTTAGTCTTGCAGCTCGAGCATGATTCTAATCAGTGGATTATCCTTGTTTTTCATTAACCATTCTTGCAGAAAAACAAGTGGGACTTCTTTCTTTTTCTTCTACTTGAAGTTCTAGCGATGGTGATAACTGGTGGTGTCACTCTTGCAAGTATGTAACTGATACCCTTCTATCGCGATATGTAAATCTGGAGAAAACTTTCAGACAAAAATGTAAACGATGTATTATATACATGCAGGAGTCTTGAGTGACCCTTCAGCTCCATCTTCTTTTGGAGCATGGGTGAGCCATGTCGCTAGTAATCATGTGGGTGCATTATCCTTTCTGCTGGTGGAATTTTGCCTCTTCTTTTCGGTTGCTGTCTTAACAGTCATACAAGCATCACAGGTATGAATCCGCATTCCTTTTTTTCTTGTTTGCACGTCTTTGTTGCTCTTGTCATCTAAAATGGTATAAAAACTGATCTAAATGGAGCGGAGTAATCTAGAGAGGATTAATCTATTTCCATGGTGGGATGTGTTTCCTCATTCAAGTTGAAGATCCAATATGTCCCCTTTTTTCCTTTACAGATATCAAGGAACATAACCACAAACGAAATGGCTAACGCACTGCGATACAGTTACCTAAGAGGTCCAGGTGGTCGCTTCAGGAATCCGTATGATCTCGGGTGCAGAAGAAACTGCTCGGATTTCCTGATAAAAGGTTATAATGAAGATATTGAGTGTCATGAAGAAGACGGAACACAGAGACAAGAGGGTATTAGCATGATGCAGATGCAGCGGAATTCAAATCTTCCAAATGGCAATGGCCACGTGGCTATAGATGTTAATCCAATACATAATTCACAGTCAGCACATGTTCATTCTTCCAACTGCAGCCATAGCCATGGTAGTAAGTCAAAGAGTGATAGTGCTCCTTTGGGTTTGGGACTTGGTCTTGGTCGCAACCCATCCCGACCTGTTGTACCTCCATGATACCCATCCCGACCTGTTGTATCTCCATGATATGGTCATATCCCAAATGTTCTTCAAATGTGCATTTGTGTGCTCTCGTCCACTTATTCATACCACTGTGTCTCTGTTTCATGTGAAGATAGTAATATAATTGGTTATACATTATGTTTTCTGAGCTGAGGTGTGGAATGGAAATTTGAATCCGTGAATAGTTAGATAAGACTTGCGTTTTCAAATCATATCCAAATACATATTCATCGCCACAAACATATCATTACATTTTCTATGTAAAAATGAGTCACAAGAGAATGACTGAGTCCTAACCAAAATCTTGTGTGGAAGTCCCCATAAAAAAAGAAGTAAAAGAACGAAAAAGCGAAGTAGGTGTACTTCTGTATTGAATGTTCCACGCCAAATGAAAACTGAGTCAGAACCAATGAATAAAGTCACAACTCACCCTGTGACAGAAAAGAAGAAGAAGAATCTCCATGATATCTCTGCTTCACTCCTTGTCAAATCAATCGCATGAATGTTACACAAACTAAGTAGAACATATCTGCTTATATGTTTCTTTCTGTCTACAAAAATCTCAGTTTGAAATCCTGTACCACAAGACAACACCTGCAAAGAGAGACCTTTGTTGTTAGATGACTTAAAAACTTAAGTGGCATCCAGAATGTGAAAGTTTTGGTTCAGGTCGAACAGATAAAAGTATTGCCTATAACGGTTGCAATAGGTTAAGTTATTGTTATTGTAGTTATGACAGAGCATACAATTGGCAATGCAATGGACAACGCATAGTTTGGTCTGATTAAGTTGTTTCACCAATGCACATAAGAGATGAGACCTAACACTGACCACCAACATAGTTCCATAAACCTATGACCATAAACTCTTTTCCAGTTTCCACATTAGCACGAATATCCTTAAAGTGCTATTGCAAAAATCAGATTCCACCAATTTCAGTGATCACAGGTGGAATTTCCAAGGAAAGGAACTTACTAAGAAAAAAGATCCGTATGTTTTGTTTTTAATCAAGTAAAGTTGTTAGATCATAATGTTACTAAAATGGGAGCAGTTCTCGATTCAGAGAAAAAAAAAAACTTAAGCCTGTTTGTGACAATTTTCCTATATATACAGAGGAACAATTCCGTGATAATGTTATATCTGCACCAAAAAATGTACCTTGAAATGAAGCTTGATCAAGATAATGACCAAAGTCATTGTGTCCCATTTTGTCATGGAGACGCCTTCAACCACTTAGGATTTCTGTATTTGACAAATGAAAAATACTTTCAGACCTCCTCTTTAATATCTCTTCCAACTGGTCTGAAGGGATTCCATTTGTCCATTGTTTTGCTTCATATATCTCGTAAAATATCTGTATTATCTCTTCCATGTGAAACCTTAGATCTGCAGTAACGAAAATTTATCGTGTTGAACATCATGGCTTATGTTTTTCAAAATTGATATTCAGCTAGATCACGGGAGTACCTCGTAAAGTATTGTCTGCCACATAATCTTCACTAATGACCGCAACAATATTGTCCCTACAAGTTCCAGCTAACTCAAATTTCTCCAATGCAGCTTCTAAGCTCTCTCGACAGAATGGTAGGTCAAGTTTGTACTCCATAATTGATCTCTCATAAATTACAACACACAACAAAACATCTAGCCATGACTTTAGCTTTGCTGCTTCATCTGTATCTTGTGTTGAGCTACCCAGCACCTTTTCACTTTCCTTTTCAGATTTCAGAATTTTCAACCCTTCCATGGACTTTTTGATATTACTTTCGGCGTTTTGATAAAGCTTTACTACAGCTTCACATGGCCATGTTTTCAAATCAAGGTGACTGACAAGTACACAGTACCATGAAAATCTTGCTTCTTCAAATTGCAGCAGACCTAGCGCCAGAAAGACTTCAAATGAATCCGGCTTTATTCTCATGGCCTCTTCGTACTTCTCTTTTGCTACTGCATGCTCCTTTTGAACGCATTCATAAGCAGTTTTTACTTGTTCAGAAACAGATTCTCCAGAAACACCTCGTAGGAGGCTCAATCTTTTCCTTGCCCCTGACATGTGCACATTTCCCAACTTTAACATTGATCGTGCTGCCATTTCTTGGAATTGCTGAGCAGCTCTGTCAAAAGGCCCTTGAGCTGCATCAGAGGTTACTATCTCCTCCATAGCTTCTGGACTAAGTTTCATCCCAAGTTCTTGAAGATTCAAGCATGCATCAGAATCAACTCTGGACTGGACCTTAAAAAGCCGAGCAAATTCAATCATCCAATCTTCAATTTTACACATACCTTTTCCATTTACCTTTGTTTTAAAAGAATCAGCGGTTATTTTGAGCTTTTTCATCTCAACTAATCTTCCAAAAAAGGGATCCTGCTCAGGACTAACTTCCACTACATAGAACCTCATAGTGTCCCTTGACCTTGCTGACACCTCACTCATTCTTAGCTCTTCATCTGTTGTGATTGTCACTAAATCTCCTTCTTGGTCCTTGTACTTTATATGAACTGCCCTTAAGCTAGGGAAACGCTCATGAACAACTTCCCTAAGTTGAAAGAGAGTGCAGTTTATAGGCAATTTAGCCAATCTTATGTCTTCGGAGTATACAAATTTCACAGCTTTCTTTACATCTTCATCCCTAGAATCCAAAATCTTCTCCTCAGTTATCATTTTTTCATGTTCCTTGCTAACATCACTTCTCTTATCCGACTGTTTCCCTTTTACTTTCTTTTTGCTCTGCTTATCGATAATCTTTTCTTTTCCCTTTTCAGCTACAAGATTGTTCTTCTTCTTCTCTGTCTTTGCATTCTCACCCTCTAGCACTTGCTTGCTCCTTTTCTTTACCTTCATCCACAATGCAGAGGAAGCCTCAACAGGTTCAACATAATCTGGAGGCAGCTCTATAACTGAATCATTAACCCTTAAACCTTTGCTCTCTAAAGTTCTCGTAACCTTATCGGAAATTTCAGATGCCATGGGATTCCTCGGATCAAGTTTTGAAACCATACAAACATCTTTCAACGCCAAATCTAACTTATTCAAAGCCTCATAACATCTAGCCCTCTTCAACAATGCTTTGCTATGATCAGGAGTGACATTAAGTGCTAAATCACATTCATGAATCGCTTTGGCAAACTCACCAGGATCCAATTGCATATAACAAGAAGCCATATTAGCTCGCACATGAGACACCTCAACATGATCTTTAGGAAGTATCTTGATAGCTTCACCGTATTTAAACATTGCTCCTTCATAATCTCTCTTCTGAAACATCTTGTTCCCTTCTTCTTTTAATCCTTGTGCCTTTGAAACAGAATCTACAGTAGAATCATCATCATCCACTAATTGACTTTGGCTTGTTTCAGCATCTGTAGATTTCCCCTCATTTTGCTTCTCCATGGCAATTCACAGAAGCAAAACTCACGAGAGAAGAAAAATTCCAAAACTTTTACCAACGATTCGTAGTCATGAGATTCTATGTGAGAATCAAAAGAAACTAAAGCAGCTAATTTTCAAAGGTGCAGCACAAAATAAAGAAGATAAACTACAAAATGTATCAAGTATGATAAATTACAATAAGCCCTAGGGATTAGAGATAGACGTAGACGTGTAATTTGAATCGAGATCCTCAAAATCGTAAAAGAAACGGGAATTTTCCGAGGAGATAATGATAATCAGAAATGGGTTTTATCGGGAAAGAGAATTAAAATATTCCGGGGAAAAGGATGGGAGGAGGAGGAAGAAGCGACGAAGGAAGAAAGAAGAAGATTGGACCATGTAGTTCTGTAACGATGTGTCTTTGTCTAAAAGCCACGACCCGTTTGAGCCTACATCACAAAATTACTTTATTCTTAAACCTTATATAAAAAATTGGTTTAGAAAAAGGAAAGAGATGACGAATCGAATCATCTCTACTTTACAGCGAATTACTATGGGAATTTTTATTCAGTGCGCTGTTTTATATTTTTCTTTCCGTGCAAGATCTTATAATTTCATCGTTTATGGATGATTACGATTATATATTTATATGTGTTTTAAATTAATCAATTTTGTAACCACATTTTGATATGCATTCACCCTTTTTCTGGTCTCCTTTTGTCTTTTGTCTTCATTAGCAACATGTATATTATATTCTATTGCAATTTTATGTCACAAGACTGACAAAGTTTTCGAATGAGAAAATTGTTCTTTGTAGTTATAATGTTATCAAATTAGGTTATCCATCTCATTTTGCCCCCCCCCCCCAAAAAAAAGGTTATCCATCTCATTAAATCTTTCACAATACCTTGCAACAACAAAATTGTAAGAATAATTTGGGATTATGATAGAACAAGTTGAATACTTTTTGAATAGTTTATGCATTGTTTGGAATTCATGCACTAACCCATAGTTCATGAATAATTGTTGCTTCTCCTCCGACATACAAATCTACAATCATGAATAGTTTAGGCATCATTTTATTTGGAATTCATGCAGTAACCCATAATTCATGAATATTGTTGCTCCTAATCGGAAACATACAGAATAAAATTCAACAAAAATGTGATATGGTCTTCTTTTATATTTCCACATTTCAAAAAATGAACTTGAAACCAATCCATATAAAATTATAGGATAATAAAGAATTATATTTTCGAAGTAGCAGAAAGAAAAGCAACGACTGGAGTAAGAGAGTCAGAGTTGAAATCGAAAAGATGATTCTTCCCTTTTTTTTTTCTCTCATTCAAAGTAATATTATAAATTTATAATATTTGACAATGAGAATATATATTTCTCCCAATATAATCAGAATATATAAACGACTTGCCATCATCCTTAATTCTCAATATCTTTGATATTTTTCATGTGTATAAAGATGAGTAATGCACACAATTTTTAACATCCTCAATAGTGAAAACATTCTTCATGTACAATAAAGCATCTATAAATTAATAAAAATAATAAAATAATAAAATTTTCTGTTCTTGAGTCGGTCCACTATAATAACTAGCAAAATTTGATAAGATAATAAAATCATATTTTTTTAGAAATTCTTATATAAATATGTGGTCCTAGTAATATCATAAATTAAAATGTATGCACAATAAGTATATGTTGTTTTCCAATATTTGATTTTTCTAAATTTTCTTATATTAAAAACAAACAAAAAATCGTAAGACATTACACATTTGTTGGTGTTATGTTTTCAAACTGCAAAAAAAAATGATCAATTCTTTAAACAATATTAACTATTATTAGAAGCATTATTGGTCATAAATCAACTATATCATCGTCTTTAACTTTATAATGTAATATTATAGATAGTGAACTTATCTACATTTTTTAGCATTGCATCACCAAGGCTAATTTTGTAATATTAAATTTAATTATTATGTGTCCAGAATGAGATTTTATGACTTTGATTATTTGTTGCAACTTAATGAGTTAGGCTGAGATTCTAACTTTTGACTATCATTATTTGCATATAGGTTTCTGAAATGTTGAAAAAGCTACGGTTGGAAGCCTATGGTTGAAACTATGGTGGATGGGGAAGAGGAAAAAATAAGATTATCTGAGATGTCGGCTATGAGGAGTGAGAATCTAATCGATTTCATTGATCGACAATGAGCCATAGGTGGTACATTGAAAAGTTTAACGATGAGTGTTCCAAAAACTATGATTATTTATTCTAAAACTTATAAAATATTATTATTATGTAATTTAATAATCTTTTAAATTTATGCATTTTTAAAATTTTATGGTAAAATATTATCATAAATGTTTTTAATATTCTTTAAATTAATAATTTTCTTTATTATTATTAAAGTAACTCATAAAATTCATTGGATAAACTAAAATAATGGAAACTTCATAGAATTTAGTCGAAATACAAAAAAAAAAAAAAAAAGTCAAGTTGAGTCGGATAGAAAATAGAAAATATGTTTAGTTAAGCTAATAAGAGTTTCAGCGAATATGCTTCTTAGAGATCATCAGAAATTCCAATACCTAATTACATCAATTCGCATTAGGAAAGTTCCTAATAAAAAAAACTAAGGAAACAATTGAGAATACTGACTAAATCAACTCCAAATAATGTTGATTTAGTATCTCTACCAAACTAAACAAAAGTTCATCAATATAACGCGCGAAGGAAAACCAAAACATATTTCCTTCGTACGCAAGAAACATCCGAAACCCTAGTTAATCAATCTTGATCTTTACAGAATCGGCTAAGCCGTGGCCGGAACTCAGAACGGTGACGGGTATGTACAGACGACGTTTTAATCAGATTCGCAGCTAAAGATCTCCTAAATCGCTCCGCCTCCACACTACCGATCTTCTCGAGCGAATTCAACAACGCAAATTTCCTCAGATTCAATCCAACAATCCTCGTACGCTTCGCCGACGAAGAAGCTAGGGTTTTGGTTTTCTCATGCTCTAATCGACGGTGGTAAGCGCACCGGAACGAACCAGGGTGCGTCGTAGGAGAGCACAAACACTTTCTCTTCTGATTAGAAACGATGACGGAGGGTTTGGGGATGTTTCCGGGAGAGAATTTCAATCGGAGGTTGAGATTGCAAGGAGAAGGAGATCGTTGATTGTGGGAAGAAGAAAGAGGGCGTAGAACTGAACGGCTTGATCTTCCAGTCGTCGCCATTACTGCAGTGGAGAAAGTGAGAGAATTGAAAAAACCGATTAGAGAAAGAAGCGTTTTGATTTATTTAATTAATTTTGAGGTTCTGTTAGAGAAGATTCCGTTTGATTCGCTTCCTCTATTTATGGAAGATGAAGTCAATCTACGTTGAGAGATTTATGGCGGTTGCAAATCGTGACTAGGGATAATTTTGTCATTTACTTATGACTCTAAAATGTTAATTTTCCTTTTCTTTTTCCCTTATTCCTAATCAGAATTTTATTAAGAGAAACTGATCAATGAAATAGAAGGGCAAGCTACTTGCCATTAACACTGAGTTTCATTTGCAACTATGCAAAAACCATTGATAAGGCAGTGAACAAAATTACCACTGCTCTTTTGTTTTTGCTTTGACAATAATTCCTTTACCTATATAATAACAAGAGTCTACATATCTTTTTGATTCGAAAAAGAGGAAGAACAAAACTTATGAGTCATCCTTGATGAACTTCTGAGGCTCACTGCTTGCAAATGCCAACCATACAACAGTCCCCGTCAAGTAGAAGAATATTGATGGCACGAATAGAGACATCTACACGATAATCAGAACGTTGAGTGACTAATTAAGTAAGCATTGTTACATCATTGGAGGTAAAGTTATCAACTTACAGTCCAGGAATGGGTTGAGTCGAGGAGAAAACCAGTTAGGGCCACACCTATAATTCCAGGTACTGCCCCCACTGTGTTGGTAATGCCCTGAAAAAAAAAAAAAAAAGATACCATTATATGTTCAAAGGGAAACTATTTCTTCGTACCCAAATATAGTTTCATAGCTCATTGGCATCAAATGAAGGATCATATGTACCAGAAGTATGCTTGCATATTCGGGTGAGATGTCCTGATGAGTACAATAAAGTCCTGTAAAAAGGAACACCAGTGTTCGTCATTCTGGTACAATAAACTTCTTCGGGTGTTTCTTCTTTAAATGATTTTATTTGAAGTTTCTTGATAGAAGATAGAGAAGTAGAAGATCTCCAGTTACCTGATAAAGCAAAACTCGATAAGGCCAATCCTGCTGTCAAGATTCCTACAATTTCCCATGGTGGTAATCCAATGTCCACAGATGAAAGTGTCATGCAAAGCGCTGGTGACAAGAACGCAATCGTTTGACAAATCTTTCGGACCTACAAGATAAATTCACAAGGAGTTTACATATCAAAGTGATGACTGGTTGATCTAGATAACTCGGAAATCACTGGTGAAAATTGACAAAACGTAATAAAATAAATACTTGAATAATTGAATATAACATCATAGATCTGCTCTGCAAGATCCTGATTACTAAAGACCCTTTCGATTTGTTAAAAGGGTAGGTAAATACAAGGTAAAGAGATGTGATATTATACCGTGGTAGTCTCAACTCCATTTGTAATTAAGTAGTCAGCAAATTGTGAAGCAAGACTTGTTACGAGAATCGAAGCCAGTGGAGGAAGGATGGAAACCTGATCTTCACATCCACATATTAAATCCCAAAATGTTATACCTTTGCAAAATGCAAGCTGAGCTGGTTTTTCAGTATTCCAAGGGAAACACACAATATATAAGACATTTTCTATACTTACCCAAGCAGCTTCTCTCAAATTCAGATTCAGTGCTTCACTGCATACCGGAAATACGATCAAAATTAGTATCTTCATCAACAAAGATACAGAGTGAAAGAGACAGAATTCTTGTATAACCATGCATGCTTCATTTAGAGAACAATTTAAAAGTAGTTTCATCTCAATGGGCCCAGCGATTTTGTATCAAAAAAGCTGAGTAATGAAACCATAACATAAATCAAGCAATCAGGTCTTGAAATGGGAACACCTCTTATACAATATAAGTTAAATATTAGAATTTCAAACTGTAGATAGATGACCTTTCAACTTAGGGCAGCTAAAGCAATGCCCAGTAAAATTGAACATGGTGAACAGGTAGAAAAATGAACCCGCAATTACCTGAAATAAGTTGGTAGCCAAGATAAACAGGTATAGTGACCCCAACTTCCACAAAAGTGAGTGTATATCATTGCCCAAACAGCTGAGCTTTGGAAAAACGACTTCCATGGAATCTCCTGTAGCAAGATACCGGAAAAATGAAGCATTTACTTAAAGCAAACGTAAAGGTTTTAGGTTTGTTTGTAGCCCATTTTGGCACCATTTCAGGGATATGTTTTTATAACCAAGTGAGTGATATATTAAAAAAGGAGTCGGAAGGCATCATGTTGGCATGGCGACGAGGTAAGTTAGATTCAGTTATCTTCTTCAGAAACTTGTTGTTGTTACTTGCCGACAGTCCTGGATTAAGATAGAATATAATTCCATTCCCTCTTTGCTAGAAGGTTATGCAATGCAGTTATACTATTATAGTTATTGCAACTACGTATTGACTGTAGAAACAATAGGCTTGACAAAGTAAATTATCGGTAAATTCAACGCCATATCAATCAGAAATGAAACAAAAGAACAAAGCCAGACATAGACATAATATTAGATAACCTAACCTTCAATGAGTTCCCCAACTCTTCCCGTGTAGCGCTTTCTGGTTTATTCGAAGTAGTAGTGGTCTCATCACCTATCAAACGAAGGGCAATGCTATTGTAAATGGTGTTCAAGTCCATGATCCAAACAATTAACTGGGTGGAGTCTTAAACAGACAACAAAAGAAATTTTGGCTACATGTAAATCCTAAGAATTGCTTCACTCCCAATACAGCAAAAGGTCCAGTTTGAGATGTTATGAACTTAAGGAGTGGGTTAGTGAAGAGTTTACAAGTAATTATCATCTGTGACACTTCTGTTTCACATATTAAAAACAGAAACGACTTTAGGATGGCTTTCACAACATAAATGATGGACAAAACTACACAGTAAGTAAATTTGTAAAAATACAACTATGTGACATCTACGTTCCCTGGTTATATCAATAACGTCAAACAAAATATGAGACTTCGATGACAGATATTCAAGAGTAAGGAAAAGGAAGGAGAAGCCACCTCTATATGTAACTTCTTCTTCGTTAAGAAATTGAAACCCGACAAACCTTCAAAATAAAGGGAAAAACTGAGAATACAGAAATACTAAAATAGCATGTCGGCATCTTGGTATAAAACAAATAAAGTCAGCCATCAATCCATTCTCATTTGATGTAGAAGAATACTCAGAAGAAGTCGTATGCAAGTTAAGATGATTTATCCAAAACAAAGACAACAATGTTGTGAAACTGTTTAGTCAGCGCTCGATGAGACTTACCAGGCTACACCAAGGAGACCAAACAAGTAAAAGACAGATTCCCAATTAAAGTTTTGGATAATGGGAGGAGCCAAGAGAAGTCTGCAAAAATAATAAAGTTAAGTCTGTGCAACTCTCAAAACTGAGAATTTAACCAAATAAGAAACGATGAAAGAATAAAAACAACATATTTGTAACTTTCATAGTTTAAGAATCACATAAAGAAAACCATACCCCATAACACTTCCCAAACTCAATCCTCCAAAAACAAAGCCTACCGCCCTTGAGCGCTCCTTAACAGGTATCGTCCTGAACCCAGCAATTAAATGGCACAATCAGGAAATGAAAAAAGGGGCTACACGCTATACAACAATATGCTCAGCCAGAATTTTAAGCTTAAAGCGAGTTAATGCGACTTTTACGTAATTCCTGGATATTAACTTGCACATGGGCCATGAAAGAACAACCTATGGAATCATATGTATTTCAGTGGATTCTTCTATCTAGATCATGAACTAAATTTAGAAAGACAAGGCTGCATAAGCAGTTAAACACACATCATTTATGTGCAAGTAACTATGAACACTCTTCAAAATTGCTCCAGATAATACATGCCTGGCAATAAGGTCCGTCGCAGCTGATGGGGAAACACCTTCTCCTATTCCCACCTGGAGTTACAAATCTCTGTGTTAAGACAAAGACATAATGTAAGGCTAGAACAAGGTGGGGGCATAGAAGGAAAGAGCTTGAGAGAGAGAGCCAATTCATGGGAATTTTTTTAGATAAACAAAGGAATGTGTAACAATCAAATGCCTCAAAAGAAACCAGAGTGATTGCATAAATCAGCATGACAACATAAACATATGGACCTGCTTACCAAAATTCGAGAAAAGATTAGGCCGGGCATAAATCCAGCAAGTAATGGAACAAGAGCTGTAGCAAAAGACCATGTAAATACACCAATCTCAAGCACTTTTCTACATTAGAAAATAAAAATAAAGGATACATTAGACAAAAGCAGGACCAACACTGAAATCAAAAGTGAGAAGGGCCTATAAAAAGAAGACAAACCTGCCACCAAAAATCTTGGAAAGCCAACCACCAGGCAACTGGCTCAAGGCATAACCCCAAAAGAAGGATGACTGAACTAGGCCGGCCACAGATGAGCTCCATCCAAACTGGTGTGACATTGGTATTATAGCAATACTCAAGTTCACCTGCAAATTCTCACCACACAATAATACTTTAGTCAGCTGATATAGTACACAAATCATC
>CM051382.1:17002290-17027290 GCA_028015245.1 Cardamine occulta | reverse complement strand
ATATATCTCCTTCACAATTGATGTCATCATGATCAACTACAAGAATAAATACTAAATTGAACTCAAAATTCACAAGACCCTGATCCTCATATCTCATGTAAACTACAAAAAATGAAATTTGTACAATTAAAATCGAAAAAAAACCTTGTCCATATTGCAGATAACAAAGGCAAGAGAAGTAGCGCCAATAAGCTTATATCTCTGAGGTATGTTTTTCCATGGAGGCCAATTATGTTCAGAACCCGTTTCCGTAGTCACAACTTCCGAATTGGGAAGCTGAGGAGGAGAAGATTCTTCGATAGGGATCTTAGGAGGAAGCTTCTTGCTCTCTCTGACTCGTTCTGTACCACTGGCTGAGCACTTAACCCTTGATTTAATAAGAGGATTGTGATGGTGGGAGGAGAATCGAGTGGTGATGGTGTAGACGGAGACGAAAGGTTGTTTATGAGCGTGTGTGGGAGATGAGAAGCAATGATTGTCGAATCTCAAGGGAAGTCTCGCCATTGTTGGTGTCAGAGAGAGGAGGAGGAAGAAGAAGAAGCAAAATGAAGAATAGATTCTGAATGAAGAAGAAGAAGGAAGAAGAGGGAGAGAGGAGGACACGGTGGAGTAATTAGAAGCTTGTGTGGCTCACTGTGGAGGGAATTGTTTTCAATGTGGGTCCCGCTTCTGTATCAAAACCTTCACTTTGCGTGTGACTCTCTTCTTTATACTTTTTTTTTTTCTTTTTTATTGATGAGATTTTTTTAATAACCATGTTTATTTACACGGTTTGATGATAACCATATGTTTATTTTGGACGGTTTGAATATTAAGATGGAGAGGCAAAAAAAACATATTAAATGAGTGTTATTTGACTTATTGTTGATCTCTTATCCCGCTCTATTACAAGCAACTACTAGAGCGCATCATTTACTAATGATTTGGGATAGTCTACGATTAATCAAGAATCTAAAATCAAAACAACTTGTAGATGGGCTTCATATCAGTTGGATTATACAACCCAAAATTTTGTTCCGTTCCAGCTGGCTTCTGATTCTCATTAAACGTCGCAAATAAAAACCCATTAATGCCACTCTTTGGCCTCTTTGGTGTCCCTTTGCCGCTATCAACATGTTTAACAAAGTTTGTGTTGTATATAGCTGCGATCTCCGGCGTTGTTAAGTTCCCGTTACCGGCAGATGGCCATCCGGTCTCTGCTACCACCATTGGTAAATCTTTCACACCTTCTTTCTCCATTGCCCATACGAACGCATCAAATATCACATCAAACATGTTTGAATACCTTAGTGGCCCGTCTTGGACCACGACTTCTTCAGTGTTTAAGGTGGCATAATCAATACGTATGTTGATAGGATCGGACGCGTAGGCGAAGTAAGGGTAGATGTTGACGAGGATAGGTGTATTTGTTTGAGACAAAAACTTCAGCACCGGGATTAGTTGTTCACGCGCTTGGGGCGTGAAATCTCCTGCAGAAGGTGGATACGACTTGCCAAGATTAGTCATAGCCACTGTGGTGCTGATCAAGATCGGGAGATTTCTTGACTTGACGACGTTGGTAAGAGATTGCATGACGGGAAGCACGTGAGAGCCTATTTCTCCGGGGATGACTTCATTCCCAACAGTAATGAACGTGATGTTGACGTCAGCTAAGTAAGGCTCAATGTTGGTCACAAACCAGGTGTTAACAGAATCTTCACTGACCGCAAGAGCCGCCAAGTCTTGATTCTTAACGCCTACTATGACTCCAATATTGCGGTTCCCGCGGAAGGCGTTAAGGACGTCTGTATTGGTGTCGAAGATCCTAATATTGGTAATGCTTAAGGACTTGTAGAGGTTTATAACTTCAGATGGGGATGGGAGGTTGTCACCGAGGAGGCCGTAGTTCAAGCCAATGTTTGTTGCTGCATCTACAATGCCACCGTTGTTGTAGTTGAACAGGAATGCCATGCACAAGAGCATGAACAAGAATGACTTTTTAGGACAATCCATAATGAAAGGTGTGTGCCTGGAAAATGGAGATAAATATTAGAATTGGGTTTTAAATATATACAATATTTTTATGTGTGAGTGTATAGAGATATCATATGATCATACTTGTCTGAAGAACGGATAGGGAACCAAACCAAAGTTGTTTCTCTTTTTCTTTTGTTTTGTGTTTTCTTCGTTGCAAAACAGAGACTGTAGGACAGCAATTTATATATACATAGTTGAGATACGTTTTCTATTTTATTAATACCACTAAAATAGTAAAAATTTCGATTATAAGAAAGTATTAGTAAACTTTTTGTTTCTATCGTGTTTTTGGGCGTGGTTTAGTTATCCATCATGCCTATTTACAAATTAATTTGCTAATTTTCATTTTAATATGCATTCTTTTTTTGTCTAACTTAACAACTTTTTCATAAATAGACTAAAATACATCTAAAACTATGCTCCGACTTCTAGATTAAACTCAGAATCTTAAAACAAAAAGTTCTGCTTTTTTAGTGAATATTATGTTCCTTTGGAGCCAAAACATGAATCATATATCATCCTTTTACAACCTTTCTCTTGTGATTCTTACTGTTTTTTAAGTGAAAAAAAGGAAATTGGAATTTAAATGTCCATTACAAGCACTCATGTCCATCTAAACCGAGCAGAGTTCACAGTCTAAGATCTCTATGAAAAGAGAAAAACAAATCTGATATATCTTTAACAAGAAAACAAAAGAAGAAAATATTATAAAATATTAAAATGGATGTTATAGTTAATCTTGATTTTTTGTCCCACTCTATTATATAACTAGAGCATATATATAACAAATCAAAAGAACAAAAAAAAAACACTATTAGAGGCTAGAGCGTTATAACTTATAACTAATGACTTAGGGATAGTCTAAGAATCAAGAATCTAAAAAATCAAAACAACTTGTAGATAGGCTTCATATTAGTAGGATTGTACAACCCAAAGTTCTGTTCAGTTCCAGCTGGTTTCTGATTCTCGTTAAAAGTCGCAAACAAAAACCCTTCAATGCTACAGTTTGGCCTCTTCGGTGTCCCTACACCACTTTCAACACGTTTCACAAAATTTCCGTTGTAAGTAGCCGCAATCTCCGGTGTTGTTAACCTCCCATTACCGGCGGAAGGCCATCCAGTCTCCGACACCACCATGGACAAATCCATCACTCCCTCCTTCTCCATTGCCCACACAAAAGCGTCGAATATCGCATCAAATATGTTTGAATACTTCAATGGCCCGTCCTCGACCACAACATCTTCCGTATTAAAGGTGGCATAGTTGAGGCTGATGTGATCAGGATTGGAGGCGTAAGCGAAGTAAGGATATATGTTAACAAGGATTGGTTTACGTTCTTGAGACAAGAACTTCAACACGGGGACAAGTTGTTCACGTGACTCGGGCGTGAACGTTGCCGCTGAAGGTGGATAAGATTGTCCTAGGTTTGACATAGCTACCACAGTGCTTATCGTGATCGGAAGATTCCTTGACTTGACAAGGTTTGTGAGAGACTTCATGACGGGAAGCACATGAGGGCCGATATCTCCGGGGATGACTTCGTTACCGACGGTAATAAACGTGATGTTGACGTCGGTTAAGAAAGGCTCAATGCTGGTTGCGAACCAGCCCTTAACAGCTTCTTCGCTGGTTGCAAGAGGAGCCAAGTCTTGGTCCTTGACGCCTACAGTGACTGCAGTACCGTGGTGGCCACGTAAGGCTTCAAGAACCTCTGTGTTTGGGTCGAAGATTCGGATTTTAGTGATGCCTAAGGACTTGTAAAGGTTGATAACATTGGATGGAGACGGGAGGTTATCACCGAGGAGACCGTAGTTTAAGCCGACGTTTGATACTGACACTTTGCCGGAACCACCGTCATTGTTGTACTTGATCAGAATTGCCGTACACGTGAGCAGCAAGAACATAAAAATTTTCGGGCAGTCCATAATGAAACTCGTCCCTACAAAAACAGTAGAGCAAGAGATAATATTATATTACTTTAAATAAAAAGACCATCTACAATATTCGTATGTATATAGAGACATCACAGGATCTTACTTGTATGAACAACCGGAGACGAAGGAGCTAAACTTGTTTTTCTTTTCTTTCTTTTTGTTTCCTTGCAAAACTTAGGTTAAGCCTTATGGTAGGTGCGTGTATATATATATATAGATATTTGATATAAAATTTCCTATTGTATTGATATCACCAAAATTGTAAAATTGCATAATAGATTGTTTTTTTTCGTGGCGTTTTCTCTTTTACAAATTTGGTGTTTTTCCTTTGACCGGTTATATACTTATATATAATTTCCAAATTTTTTTGTTAAAGGATAATTTCCGTTTTTATCTGGATAGATGCAGTACTTTTCCATAAATAAAATGAAAATCTATCTAGTTGACAGAATTATCGCTTAGGTTAATTTTCCATTTTATTTGTCAATCGCTGTATTTACACAAATTAATTAATATGATATTTTCAAATTTAGCTGTAGAAAATTATTAGTTATGTAGTATATACAGTATAGTGCATTATCCAATTTGACCAAAAAAGAAAAAAAAAGTGCATTATCCAAAAATAATAAATGAATTAAACACATTTTAGTAGTGCATGATGATAACATATCTATATCTATATATCATCTATACTTGACATCAGATCGGCTCCATGTTAAAACTTGGGGGTTGCAATTATAATTTTACCGCTGACTATTAATAATACCCATCCCACTTTAAATAATCAAAATTAATTGATATATCTACTACACTATTAAAAAAGAGTCAATGAGAGTGTTTCCAAACACTCATATTAAAATAAATAAACCAGTTTATGTTATATGTGTATCCAAACAGATTAAAACATCAATATTATGAAAACTAATATTGATTTAAATTTATCCAAAATCTATCTACCTAATTTAAATTAATGTATTGAAAAAATAATTATGATTCACATTTCACTTTTATTTGATCGTATTTTCAAATTATTTTGAATTATTACATAATGTATTTAATTAATAAAAGTTTATTTTTTCTACATATGTTTTGATTCAAATCTATTTTTTTCGAAAAATTACATATCCATTTTTTGCAAAACAATTTCTAAGTATTTATTTTGACGGAAAATTACAGATTTACAATTTGTTAAAAATATTACAGAGTCAATTTTTTTGTTTGTTTGCAGGAAACAGATTAGTTTTGGTGGGAAAATTAATTATACTTAAAATTGAAAATTATATTAGTTTTCATTTTGTTAGATTTTTTTTAATTTCAATTAATTTAAATTTATAAACATTAAAAAACCCAAAAACTATAATTTATATCAAAATAATTAACCTGCGGGCACGGATTTACTACTATTATTACTAAACATACTTACTAAACATACTTACTAAATTAAATAACAAATGAAGAATCCAAACAGAATAAATTAGTAATATTATGGAAAATAATATTGATTTTAAATTGCCAAAAACCAATTTACCTAATTTAAATCAATATATTGGAAAAATAATTATGATTCTCATTTCACTTTTATTTGATCTTATTTTAAAATTATTATAAATTATTATATAATGCATATAATTAATAAATTTTACTTTTTTCAACATATGTTCTAATTTAAATACATTTTACGCGAAAAAATTACTGATGCGTTTTTTGCAGAAAAATTTATAAGTAACAAATATTTATATTTTGTAGAGATTTCAAATAAGATAGATTTTAAAAAAATATCTATTACTCAATCAATAAGAAAAAAATTCAATATTCAACATATCAATAAAAGTGTCAATCATACATGTAAAACCACAGGCTATGTCTAAGTATATCCATCATGCGTGAAATTTTGTTATGTCCATTAAAAAGTGGGTGATATGGATAATCTAATAGTGGACTGCGGATTTATGAGGCTTTGTCGGTGAATTGGCAAATCGATCCCGAGACTATCAATTTTAAATAAAAATAAATAAGTGATATATATATATATATTAATAATTGTATATAGTTGATGAAATCTAATGTGATATATTTAAAAATTTTAAAGAGTTTATATATATAAACTTATAATATTTACAAAAGAGAATATTAAAAATATTTCTTTTTAAAAGTTGTTAATTTAAATTCTTTAAAATTTTAAAATTATTTAAAATTAAAACTGCATGCCGATATGCTAACCCGTTGGATATAGCAGGGCAGACTTCGACATAAGAATGATTTATAAAATATTAAAATGGGTATACGCGTCAAACAATCAACAACACTAATATTTAATAATTTAATGAAATTAAAATTACATATAACGAAAATAAGTTAATTATAAAAATGAAACGAAAAGTTATCTGCAAAATTGTACACAAAATATTAAACTGTAAAATATAAACATTTGTTACAATGGTTAAGAAGACATTGACATGCACAAAAGATTGACATGCACAAAAGATTAAAATTACATATTTAAAAGCAAATTAGTTATAAAAACTAAACGAACAAAATCTTAAAATTGAAAATAATCTTAAAAATTGTACACATAATATTAAACTGTAAAATATAAATATTTGTTATAATAATTAAGAAAATATGAACGTGCAGTGTACTACGGGTACATACTCTAGTATTATTTACGTTTGGGTTTTGATTTTTGCCATTGGATTTGTTTTTAACGTACCCCATTTACGCTATATGTGAAAAAATAAAAATAGTAAATGCATAAATTTATTCAGTCTTTTCGTCTCTGTTGGTTTGTATTTAAAGTAGCCAATTTTCGTTAAACTACAAAAAGTAAACCCTACTATTTTATGCAGCCTCTTTGTTCCCTATAAATATTTATATTAGGTTTTAATACCGGCATATATTGTTTCCTGCGTTTTCTTTTAGTTTGCCTCGGTTGTTTTGAGAATTTTTAGCCGTATTATTTATTCACAGGACAAGCAAAGGGAAGAAAGAGAAAGCTTAGGGGACTGTCATCTACACGGAAGCTTCTTTGAAGCTCTTGGTCAACCAGATGGCCGTCTCCCTCGAAGACACTCTCTTGGATCCAAAGGGTTTAAGCAGAACCCCAAGTTCGTTGTACCCTTCTTGCTGCAAAAGCCTTGCACTGAACTCTAGCAGTCCCTCGAGAGCCTCCGCACGCTGCTGACACTATAAGAAAACACGTTAGAACAGATGGAAAAATCCGTCGGAAATCGTCCAACAGATTTCCGACGGACACATTCCGACGGATTTCCGACGGACATATTTCCGACGGATTTCCGATGGACATATTTTAGATGGATTTTCGACTGATTTCTGACGGATATAAAATTTTATTAATAATATTTAATTTATTGTAATTAATATTAATTAATTGCAATAAATTATAATTAATATATAAAATTAATTCGGAATAAATATAAATTAAGATTTAAAATTATAATTATAAACAAATTTGAATTATAAAATTTTAATTACAATTAAAATTAAATTTAAAATAAAAATAAAAATTTAAAAAATAAAATTCTTCTTCATCTTCTTTCTTCTTCTCCTTCTTCTTCTCCTTCTTCTTCTTCTTCTTCTTCTTCTTCTCCATCTTCTTCTTCTTCTTCTTCTTTTAATTTTTTTCTTCTAAAATGAGAAATTAATTCGGTGAAAAAAAAAAGTGATATATAAAAACAAAATTCCGACGGATATATCCGTCAGAAATGGCGAAAAAAAATTAATATTTGCCGGTGTTTTTCGAAAATATTTGGAACATTCGCGCCTATATTTTTTGCTATCCGTCGGAAATCCGTCAAAAAATTTAAACAAATTTAATTCACGCGGGCAACTTACGCGGTCAAATTTTCATTTTCCGTCGGAAATTTCCGACGAAAAATGAAAATTTTTAATTAAACTCATATGCAACATATTTAACACATTTGATATATAGTATCCGTCGGAAATCCGTCAGGAATTTCCGACGGATTTCCGACGGGTTTGTGGTTTCGTGGTCGTTTACGATCCATTTCTCTTAAAATATGTTTGTAATATGATTTGTTACTCATTTCAATGATAAAATACTAACAAATACCTTGTTACATATTAAATATACCAAAATTAGAAAATTTTATTTGTTATGTTTATAAATCATTGCTTAAGTATATGTATCATTGTCTAACATGTAAACATGATTGTATGAATTTTTCTAATTTTGGTATATATGATATATAACAAAGTTTTTGGTATTATATTGTGATTGAAATGAGTAACATAGCATAATACAAACATATTTCAAGTTAAACGGATCGTAAAATACCACGAAACCACAAAACCGTCGAAATCCGTCGAAATTACCGAGTTTCGGCGGTTTTGTGGTTTCACGTGTCGCGTTCTAAGGTTTAGTCTGACATATGACTAGACAAGCCGAAAAAAAAATTCATCAAAAATTCATCGGAAATCCGTCAGAAATCTATCGGAAATCTGTCTGAAATCCGTCTGAAATCCATCTGAAATTTGTCAAAAAATTTCAGACGGATTTCCGACGGAATCGTCAATTTCAGACGGATTTCCGACGAAATCGTCAATTTCAGACGGATTTCCGATGGAATATAAATCCGTCGGAAAATTTTAGACGGATTTCAGACAGATTTTCGACGGAATCGTCAATTTTCATGTCTATCGGAAATGCGTCGTAAATCCGTCAAAATTTTTCGACGGAGTTATATTCCGTCGGAAATTCCGTCGGTTTTGCGGTAAATTTCTTGTAGTGTGATACGAATACGTGACGAACCTTCTCTGTTTTACCTCCAAAGCTGACCTTGCTTGTACAGTAGTACACTTGTCCTTGGTAATAGAAGGGTTCAAATTTTCCTCCTTTTTTTTAATAAACATAATTAGGAACCCACGCCTGCCAAGAAACCAACAGTTGTTAGGAATGCCAAACCAGCTGCAAAAGATCCATCATCCTCAGAGGAAGATTCTGATGATGAGGTTTGTTTTGAGTCTTTTGACACAGTTTCTGTTTCTTCATATACTTGAGTAAACGTGTCTTTTAATTTATTGTTTCTCTAGATGTGCCTCTTTAAAAGGAATTGTGATAGTTTTATATTCTATACACTTAAAGAGCATATACATTGGGGGTTTTTTAACATGGGTTCTTAAAACAAAAAACAATTTTAAATTAATAAATGATATTGTATAGTGTAAAAACCTTGTAGATGAGGTTCTTAAATAAGAGATTTAGTAACCCCATCAATGAATAGTTAAGAACCCCAACTAAATTTTTAATATTTTTAATGTTGTAATAGTGTAAGAACCCTTCCTAAGAAACTCTTAAGAAACCCCCAATGTGTATGCTCTAATATTCCATATTATTGCCTCTCTTGCAGGAAAGTGATGATGAAAAACCTCCTACGAAGAAGGTAGTTATGTTCTTCCAGTTCCACAAGTTTTTAATTATCTTTTTATTCGTTACAGTACTGATAATTAAACTGTTTTGCAGGCTAAAGTTTCAGTAACGAAAACTTCTAAAGTTTCATTAACGAATATCTAATCTCTATTCTTTTTCAGCGTGATTAATTTATCTGCTCTTTCATTGTTGTTTATTTTTTTAGGCTCCACCTAACTTTGTGTGTCTCCATTGCGTTAGACCAAATTCGAGACCATTTTCAATGGTTGTTACAACTGTTTTGATCCATATCTTAGGCGATGTTCCTTCTTCTCCACTTTATGGGAAAGATGCATGTTTGCATTTCTAGCTAATGACCAAACAAAGATCTTTAGTTTTCTTTTTAAATTAGATTTTGATTAAATCGCTCATTGTTTCTTGCAGGATCATCTCAAAAATTAGATAAACTTCAATTACTTAAATTCTCTTTCTCGCAGCTATCGTATGGGGAATTGGTAAAGACTCAAATTGCATGAAACAATGATAAAATGAGACAGTTCAAGCATACAAAAGAATCATTATGCTTTTTTGGTTGCATGCTTATATATTGCTTACATGTTTATATATGGGTTAAGAGTACAAAACCGTTTTAGAGTCTTTGTATATCCGTTCTTTAATCATCAGGTTTCCAGTGATCCATGCCAATCAGCACAAGGTGCGCAAAGTGAGCTTGCTGTATATATCGTTACAGCTGGAAAGAGCTGCATCTTTACATGAAGAAGTACTTTTTGAAGGTAGTTCTCCTTTATCCTCCAGCTTAGCCTTTTGACATTTATATATTGGCTTTATATATTTTGCTCTATGGTTCTTCTTTCTGATGGAGCAGGAAGCAGTGGTGCAGGATAGTCATCTTTAGAAAGCCAGCTAGCTTCATCGAGGACGTAAATAGCTTTCTGGCAATAGATCTGGTCAATCAACGATCCAAGGTACAACATTTATTTCTCTTGGTGTCTTTTAAATTTACATAATATATAATTAACGAGTGGATGTTTTCTATGAAGGTAGACAAAATTGTTGAAAAGCATACATGCTTAACATCCGAGAAGCAGCTTTTGGGAAAAGGAGAGACGGACTATGACTTCGAATCCCAAGATCTTTAAAAAGCAAGAGAAGAACTTCAAAGGCTCCGGGCAGGTCAACCAAAGTATGTTTCTGAGGATTCTCATATACTTAATTTTGCAACTGATAATAATCTTTCCGCTCATGCAATGCAATATGGGATGTGCTTTCTTTTCATTTCTTGTTTCTTCTCTTTAACTAAAAGAAAGTAAATATTTGCTTCCCTCTTTTGCTGGCTATTCATTTCTCTTATGAAGTCTCGAGAAAATAGTAAACAAGAAGGTCATGGCTATGTTTGAGAAAGCAGAAGAGGAACACAATGCTCTTATGTTGAAGAAAAATATAATCGAGGTTAGTTTTGGAGGGTCTGGGCGACGTATTTTTAATAGCTTATGTGCATTTATAATCTGTATTTTTTTTGTTCATTTTTCATACACTGAAAAATCCAAAATCAAGAAGCGATCAAAGAGCTTGATTAAACGCTAAACTTACATGGGTTAAATTTACTCAGTGAGTCGCTCATTTTGTTTTCATGTCTTGTTTAACCATGTGATTTACTATATTTCAAAATCAGTTTATGATATATACACCTTTGATCTTTATCTTCAGTTTCTTGTGTAACAAGATCGATAATGGATTGGCTTTTTAAAGTTTACTATTTGCAATCTCTTTCTCCTTGGCCTCGAGCGTGGGCGCAAAGTTAAGCGGGATAAAGATTCCACCAGGGTAACAACTTCACCTGGAGGTAAGTTGTATTGGTTAAAGATAGGGTCTTGGTTCACACTTCCTGGGTTATTGATGTCTTGCCATCTTCTGATCTCAACGTGATGAAACAATTTGAATTCGATCACGGACAATGTACCACTCGGGAGCTTTAGTGTTTTTTGGTTTTTATTTATTTATGTGATGTCAACATAGCGTGCAATCACATCTGTTTACTTTGTAAGCTTTTAAAATTAAGAAATTTTCTAAGCACTACTCTGTCTAATTTTTAGCATATCTTTTAATGGTTTGTATTTCTTTTTTATGACAAACAAATTTCATTAATTTCAAAGAGTGATTAGAAATACAGAACTATTGAAACACAAATTATTACATACGCATATGTAAGTGCCATACACTGGAAAAAATACAGCAGAAGTGAGTTTGACATGTTTTCGGAAGAGTAGTCTTACTCGCTAACTGATCAGAAGATCCGTTATTGTCCAACTTCATATTTGATTTTCCCTGAGACGATTTGTATGCAGCATCTCATGGCTGAACTTTATTTTTGCAAACCACATCTTGAAACCCGATGTATTTCATTATACTATCTTTGCAAAGAAGAATTACATGATTTAATTTGCTGGAGAAAAAATATGAGCCTCGTGCCTATTTACGAATTTACCCGAGAAAACTTGAGTTTTATTTATTTGAGTTACCTCGTGCCGGAGTTGGGGCATCATCTGCCACAATGTCAAACTCACCAGAAACTTCAATTTCAGGATCAGGAGGAGACAATGTTGATTTACCGGCGAATGCTACTACTAAGTCAGTGTTAGAATTGGTGCTAACTCGGCTCACGAGTACTAAAAACTGTCTTTGGATTTAGGAAGAGTCAAAACAAAAAACTGTAAATCTGTATTTAATGAAACTACCATCGATTCACAGTGGGAAACATATTTGGCTTTGTGAATTTTTTTATATATAATTATATATCTTGGCTTATTAAATTTGACAACTCTATATATATTATACACGTGTATGTACTGTGTGCATGCATTAACTATGAAAATTTGTTGAAGGTATATTTGAATTAATTTTTTAAAATAATAATTAAAGTGATCGGAAGTTTATATCAATTTTTCAAGGTTCATGCAGAACTTGATTTCTTGTTTGGGCCATGTCTTGCTTAAGTGACTTACACTTAGTGATGATACTTTTCAAACTGATTGCAAGGTTCTCATCGTCCTTGTTGGATTCACTAAATGAATGGCCGTTTGAATTGGATAACTCTTTTTTTGTTTGTTTCCTCTTAAATTATATATATATATATTTTTTTTTATATTTCGTTTAATGTTCGTTGCTCAAACATCTTTGCCGACTTCTTTGCTAAGAATGCTCGTGGGAAACAAACAGTAAATAATATTCATCATTGGCAATTTTGGCAATTTTGAAAATTATACAACAGGTATACAGTTCGCTATTATACTTTTAAAAGTTTTAACGCATTGATAAGTAAAAAAAAAAATGTTATTTTTGGTTGTTTTGTGTTATCTGTTTTTTTATTATCTTTTTTTTAAGGTTTTTCAATTACTTAACGTCGTGGTAATGTATCGGATATCAAATTTAATCCTAATCTGAGCGAAGTTACTAAGCTGCATGACATGTAATAGTCCAATCAACTATTATTTTTTTTTATTTTTTTTATAACTTTTACTAATTGTTGGGAAATTATGTTAGTAGGTTAAATGTTTTGTGATTTTCAACTATGAATTGACGATTGAAGTGGTTGCTATAGGTTTTCTTCTACGCTCAAAGAAAATGCTTATGATTTTTTATTTATAAGTGGTTATTTTTGTTATTTTATCAGATAATATTTTGCTTTTGATTATTTTAAAACTTTAATATGAGATGACTATTATTATTACAAATTAATAGATTTTGTGGTTATAGTTATTTGAAAATAATTAGTCCATAAAATTATTAATAAAATGTATCCCCGCGCAAGGCACGGATATCTCATCTAGTTTCTCTTATATTGGTTTAAACTAAAGATGAAAAGAGATCACATATCTTTGATTACATGGTATCCATGTCCTATTTGTGAGTTCTAATCCGAAAAAAAGTTCAACATATACCTAGATATGGAATTAAAAAAATGTTTTAGAATAAATAAATTTAAATAATAAAACAGAAATTGCATAATAAAATAAAGTTTGAAGTCCATAAATAAATTAAATAGTCATCTTCATGAATAAAGTTTAATGAATTTACCACACAATATTGTATTCTTGATTATGATCTGCAAATAGATATGTCTATTAAGATCAAAACTTGAAGTTCGGTCTAGTTCAACCTTGAATAAAATATGGTTCAAACATTCATATTTAATCCAAACAAAATATAGGGAATTTTGGATTAAAACTAGTCGGACAAAAGTTATCTCCGGTTTGGTCCGACCGGATTTAGATGCCAAAATCCAAACTATATGATGTTTGACTCAATTTAATGTAAAACTTGTTCATGATTGAGCAAACATAAAAGTCGTAAGCCTGCGGATATAATCCAAACCGATTGTACCAAACCGGACCGAACCAATTTTTTTGGTTTTCGGTTCAAAATCGGTTCAATTCAAAGGGATTTTAAAAATCGATATGTTTACAGTTCGGTTCGGTTTGGTGAGCCTAACTGATCGGTTAACCGATTTTTTTTTTGCAGAACCGGATTATAGCACAATTAGACCGATTTTACCAAATTTAAACCAGTTTTTGTCAATAACCAAACAAAAAAAAATGAAAATAACCGAACAAAACCGAAAAAATCGAATTAAAAAAAAAAATCGGTTATTTCGGTTTTTAATTTAAAAACTGAAAATAACCGATAACCGAACCGATTATTCATTCGGTTAGTTTTGATGGTATTGTTGGTTAACCGAAATAACCAAAAACCGAACAAATCGGCTTGGTTCGGTTTCGGTTAACCGAACTCGCAGGCCTAAAAAGTCATATTCATTTAAGACACAGAGAAACATCGTTTTCTACATGCGATAAAAACAAAATGGCAAGTTTAACATAGTAACCGTAATTAATACACGCTGGATAGTAAAAATAAAAAGAACAGTTTTACTAAGTTTTTATACTTCCGCCTCTGTTTCATGTCAGGCGTGGTTTTCACTTTCCTGTCTTCAGACCCAAACAGTAACAAACACATTGGACACATTAACTTTCTAGTTTGACCTTTCAGTATACTATCAGCACTATTAAGTTTCCCAAAAATGAACTGAAAAATACTAAAAATTTGAAGAACTGAAAAAATTAAAAAGAACCAAGGATACACATATCGAGCAAAGTTAACAACAATATATCTTTTCCAAGCTTTCGTAATTTTTTTTAAGGAAGAAAATAAGAAACCTCCTTAAAACGTATTCCACAATTGATATTTTCAGATTTCTAGGAGGCACAAGTGAGTACCTATTGGAAGAATTTACTTAAGCTGGAAAAAAAAAACGCAATACCGAGGATCAGAAATCAAAAACACAAAAATTCTTTTGATTCATCTAGACGATGATCACAAGTATTGTTCATGTATCCTTGCTCTATTCTCTTCCCACCACAGCCTCGCGTGCATCTCTCCAAATCTCTCTCGGCTTTGCAATGCAAAAGAAAACACAGTTTGAGTGATAATTTCATTGAGTTTTTGAAACAATTAATGTAAGGAAGTTTTTTTTGTTTTGTTTACCTGAATCTGACTCTTCTAAGCTCTCTTTTACCACCAGGTAAAACTTTAATGGTGATATAAACGCCAGGCTCATCTTGCTCCACCCATTCGTTATCAACATCACTCGCATTGCTTATCGACATTTCCTCTGACCGGTCTGCATCTCTTGACGAGCTACTTCTTATGGAAGCATCCATTGAAGAAGTTTCTGTCTTGGCTCCGCTAATGCTTGAAACTTTAGGAGTTGAGTTGAGTAGATCAGAGTCGTAAAACTGTTGGCTTTGCGTTGAATTATGGTCGAGTGAATCCGAGGATGAGTAAGTGGCTAATCCAATATTACGAGGCAACCGTTCTTTGTTTAGAGGCGGTGTTGCAGGAGTATCCTCTGGATGGTACTCTACTTTTGCATTCTAAGAAAGATTTACAGAGGAATTAGTGAACGAACAATCACGGCTTTAACTATACCAGATCATTCAGTGAAAAGCTAACCTCGTCTTCGGATCTAGGCGGTGTAGGAAGCGGGAAAGCTTGGCGGCTTAGTTTTTGAACATTGTAAAGTTCCATTACTTTGTCATAGTTATCTGCCCACCATCGTTGAGCTTGTAACTTGTTGAACATGTCTCGGCTAATCAAGACAAATAAACAAGTTTTAGAAACTACATTTTGGAAACATATGTTGTCTTAATTTTCTTCAAAATGCTACTATGAAAAGGTCATGATCAAATTACAGGAGTCAAATAGCAAAATATGAAAACATTGAAAAGCCTAAGTTAAGAGGTGAATCATAAGAATGGACTTAATTAGCTAAGACTAATCCGGTTAACATTTTGCAATGACCAAAAGTGTATATGTTCAAGTGTAAATCCATCCCATTTCACAAGGCTCACATAGATTTTCTGACACATGAGATTCTAAGTTTTAATTATGGTTAACAGTAAATTAGTAAAACAAGCGACTTTAACCAGAACCAGAGGGCCAAAGTGATGACATTTATGAAAGCGGATTAAGGGGAGATTTGTCAAAATATAACAGTAGCTAATTCAATAAACCTTTTGACAAATTGAACACACATAGGCTAGGGCTAGAAAGCAAGAGACAACAGATATAAACCTTTTGAATATTGGAATTTAATGGTCGGCTAATTGTAATAAATTTATAATCAATCAAAAATTCGTAGAAATAAAGAAAAGGGACATAATAGACGAAGAAACAGAGACAACAATGGTCAAAGCTAATAATTAAAAAAAAATGATTGTGGCCTACAGTTAAAGAAAATAATGTGGAGGTGGGTAGGAGAGAATTTCTCCAAGCAAACTCAATTTTTTTTTTTTAAATTTCTCCTAAAGTTATTAATTTATTTTGGTGTACTAAAATCGAAACTAAACAAAAAAATGTACATGTGAGAGAGGACAGTTAGGACTCAACCTAATCAAACTGATAGAAACCAAAAAAAGAAAGACAAAGTTTTCACAAAAACAGAGAGTAAGTGACCGAACTAGAACTGTGATCAATATGGAAGAAGACAAAGAATCGAAGGATGTAAGAGACAAAATACGTTGATGTTGTCTTGTCTTTATCAATAGGCGACATAGGAGTGAACAAAACTATTCTAAAGCTAGCTGCTTTATTTTCTTTTTGTTATTTTATAAGTATATAAGTATCTTTTTCTTTGTCTTTTAGAATAATGAGACGAACTTTTTTTTCCTACGCCCAACAACAGCAATAATTTGATTAACATGACAGAGACGCGGAGAATAAGGCACTCATGGAATTTTCTATGTAATAAAGATGATAAAAATATATTAACCTACCAAACAATGTTTTTGGAATGTTTTGACTGAACAAAAAAAATAATATACATATAAAGAAACATTCGTAGCAAACTTATTAACACATTCTAGAGTGATTTCAAAAAACCATATATAAGCTGGTGAGTGGTAATTCATGTGTTAATCAAAATTTAAAGAACAATTTTGAAGTTTTTTTATGTGGACTGGAAATTTGATTTTGAAAAGAAATAAAGAAAAGACAGAATGGGAAGAGAATGACCCCAAGAAGCACTTTTAAAAGGGAAACACCAAGTTTTGCTTTTTGGACCTTTACGGCCAAAATGCTTCTCATTAGGCGTGAAACGTTACAGTCGACAACTGTGGTCTTGTGGGTCCTATTCTCTATTTTTTTTACCAACTTTTTCCCATTTTCACACTCAGAAATTACCCTTCTTCTATAGTTTCTATACAAAATTCGTCCACAATAGTGGGTGAAAACTATTACTGAATAATTTATTTATTTAAAAAAGAAGTGGTAGATTTCTACAAAAGACATGGCATGATTGTTAGATTCGTATAATGCTGTATTGTAGTATTTTAGTTATTATCAACATATATTACCTAGACATGGAAATCCACAAAATTATATTCATATATCATCTACCCAAATTTTCAAAACATCCATATTTTTAGTTAAACAAAAAAAAAACTAAAATAGCATTAAAAATTTTAGTTTATAATCTTGCATTGATTTTATAATTAAAAATAAAAAAAATAAAATCAGATTGAGTTGATCAATTCTGTGTTCCTAAGAATCGAGCATTCTAACAAATCACGACCAAACCAAACGTGGGAAATTCAAAACGAGCCAACGACGAAGCCAAACGAAAATCCACCGTAGGATCAGAATAACATAGTCAACAAAGAATCGTGACCGTAGATGAAGAAGCGAGTACAGAGTGGCGTACCTGAACCGTATCCGCTTAAGATCATTACCACCGCCGGGAAGAGAAACGAAGGTAATGAGAACTCCAGGCTCCACCTGAGCAATCCATTCTTTTGGCTCTTTCTCCTCAACCAACACAATCGGGTCGACCCGGTTCCTCCCACTCGCCGATTTCGGAGTCGCCTCGCCGCTCGATATACCTTTAAGCCTCGCCTCCATCTCCTTTCCCCAAACCCTAGGCTGTTGTTGCATCGCCGTCGCCGTCGCCGCCGTTGATGTAATCGAGCTGTTTGATCTTCCGTACAACATCTTAAACCGTTGATCCGATTCGGAATCCAACTTTGTCGACGACGCCGGATTGTTCCTAATCGGCACTTGCCCTTGCCCCTGACCCTGCGCCGCCGTACATGGCGTACAATGCCGGTAAGCTCCGGAAGCTTTCAACGCCATATCTTTAAGCTGATAATGAATTGACGAAAATACCCTCGATCAGAAGAGAGAATCACGAAAATAATGAGGAAGAGAGTAAGTTACTTTTTTTTTTTGGTTTACCTGAGATGTTAGAGATTTGGCTTGCTTAGAATCCGGATCATCGGGTTGACCGGAGGATTCATCGCCGGCTCGCTTAGAACGAGCTATACACGTCAGCATTTTCAGGCAATTGGTTTTGGTCTGTGATTTTGTTTTTCGCTTTTCGGATACGGAGAGAGAGAGAGAAATGGTGTCAGTTTCTACTTTGGTTTCTGTTTGGTGCTCTTTTTAAGTTTTGTGTTCTCTATTTTTTTTTTTTTAAGCTTAAAAACTTTAACCGGGATTACCGGTTCCATAAAAGGTTCGGCGTCTCTCTACGTAATTCTGCTATTCGGTGGTTAAAATTTTCAAAGTAAACAAAAGTAATCAAAGGTTAAAAGTTTTGGGCTAGCAAAAACTCAACTGATTAGCCATAGTTTAAAAAATTGAGATTGAGAGAATGGGCAGACAATCTATTTCTATACGGTAACTATCATATACCTTTTACCAACAAAATTTAACCAGCTTAACAACCGGAGTAAAACCAACTAAAATCGATGTCGGTGTGTTTAGAGATTTCGAAGTTTTGATTCAGGTGTAAATAGAATTCGAACTTTCAGACAATGTGCATTAAGCAATATAACTTTTATTTTGGGTGGATATTGATCGAAGCATTAATTCTGTGTGTATCTAACAGTATATGATAGTTTTTGTGTGGAAATAGATCGTTGGTCCAAGGGAATCTGTACATTGTGTGTAGTTTGTGAATTCAAACTTTCAAAGGTGTCAAAGGTCGTTCTCCATAATCAAGTGGTCAAGTGTGCTGCAGGATTTGAATTATTGATATATGGGAAATCGAGTATGACTTTTGAGAAACCTAAAACGATAGAATGTATATTTGTGACTCTAAGCTATAGTACCATACAAGGCAATGATAAAAAGTTGTTCTTACCATATTCATTAAATGTGTAATATAATGTGTGTTTTCATAACGCTTATGATGGCAACTACTAATTGACATTTAAAGATATTAGCTACATGTTTCGTCCGACAAGATTTTATGTATGAAACGTCTTCGTCTTCTATATACATGTCAAGTGACATATGATCCAACGCCTCAAAAGTTAATAAGGTGTAAGTATTTTATATAAAAACGATGCATTTATATTCTTCATAAAATCCAAAAATTCGCTACCAATGATCGTTTTGCACATTGAAACTTTTATCTAATTCGCTACGAATGATCTTTTTTGATACGCCCCTTTCAACCCTAATTACTATTGGCACTTAAAACACTCGTTTTAGTTTACCAACAACTCTTCCGATTTTTATTTATTTCTTCGACCATCCACTATGGTCTTGCTATCGATTTGAGTGTCGAGAACCTTTCTTAAACATTATATTGGTCTCACTGAATTTAATTGGTCTCTTCTCTACATTATCCACAACATTTTACTTTTCCAAGACTATCATAACATTGATGAGGTGCAGTATATTCAAGCTTCTTCTTGACAATTATTTCCCTTATTTCATTTACTCATTTAACCAAATAATTCGACCATAACAACCAGGGACGTGTCTTAAGCCTTACAAATAAGGCATTTGCTTAGACCCCTAATTTTTAAGCATATTTTAGGGCCCAATATATATATATATATATATTTTTAATATATTAGTAAAATATGTATTTGAATGCTATTTAGTTTATAATTATATTTTACATATTAAAATATAGTATTAAATATTTCCATTTTTTTACAAAATTATTTTAAATTTTATCTTTTTTATAAATTAAAACAATATTAAAAATAGACGAAAACTATTTTTATAGATTGTGAAATACTGTTAGTTATCTCGAATTTAGTACTCATTCTCTTCTAATTTATTTGTAGTTTAAGAATTTTACACACTAATTAAAAATAATAATGCATTTGTGTCTTTTATCCCTCATTAATATATTATACATTTTTTTGAATCAATAATTTCATTAAAATAATATGGATAATAATAAAAAAAAATTTAAAAATGCATTAAAAATACAAAAAATATTTAGAATGAAACAAAATTTTAACTTTGAAACTGCACTTAATATAAAACAAAATGAGTATAAAACAACATGTAAAATTTTTGATATATATAGTTTGTTATGAAAAATGTATAAAACAAATTTTATTCTTGGACTCTTAAAACTCTAGGCACGGCTCTGATAACAACCAAAATCAAGTTACTCATTGTACAAAAATAAAATCAATATATAAGCCAAAGAATGACACATCATAATTGTTGTTGAGGGACAAAATTTTACAATTTGCTGAACTATTGATTTTGAGTCAAGCGACTTCATTAAAAAACAATACAGTTGTTGGATTTCCGTGAACTCACATTTGAGCAATTTAGACCACTAGAGAGTAAACGAAGTTACATTTTTGATGGCTGGAAAATAAGTTTTGGATACATTAATCATGCGAATACTCTGTTGAACAAATTTTGTAGTAGCTTTTAAGAGGCGGATCTAACATTGCGGATGTTTTGCATATACTCGAAAACACTTGATACAAGAAAATTATGTCTTTCACTTGACTCTCTTTTATGAAAATTCTCATTAACATTGTATAGTTTGGATCTCGTTTTCTCTCTACACGAATTCACACTGTCACATTTAGCTCTTCTTTCGATTAAAACTCATTAAATTATTCACGTAGTCACAATTTCCATCATGAAAAAGCATTAGACAATACTACTATCCAAATTATATTTTGCACATTTTCCTTTTTAAATGAAAAAACTATTTTTTTTTGTAATTTGGATTTTAATAAAAGAAAACTTTTATTAAAAAATAATATTTGATCCTCAGACTCCAATGAAAGTGGCTGATGTTGCTAACAGAGTGAATTACCTCCACAAAAAATAAAACTGGTTTTGGAAATTTCAAACCATCAAATTTGTTCATCAGCAGAGATGGTGTAAGTTAGATTTTTAAATCTTTTTAGGTTTTTTACTTTTCATTATATATTTTGAGTTTTTTTTTTCTAACTTTTCATTTACTAAGGCCCTAAATGGTAATACACAAAAAAATCAGCTTGATTCCGCCAGATTCAACAATTCAACCGTTACCATTTGCTATTTAATTAAATTCCGCCAGATTCAGCAATTAAAAAAAAACTACATGTATTATTTCTTCTGCTATAATAAACAAACTAAACATAGGCGTTCAAGTACCTCTTTGGATTCAGTTCAGATTTTTTTATTTTTTGTTTAGATTTTTGGGTTCAGAGGTGTAAGACATATTCAGGTCTTTATAAATTTTAATTCATGTTTGGTTCGATTCCATCCAAGTTTGGATCAGATTCAGATACCCAAAATATCATAAAAACAAAAAAATGGTAAAATTTGAACAAAAGTTTGGTTAAATTTTCATAAATATAACTAAATAATTGTTATTTTTGGTTTTATAGTTGTAATTTTGGAATTTCATTATATCAAGTGTAAATATAATTAATATTTTTGGGTATATAATTGTATTTCGGATATCTATTCGATTTATTATTTTGTTTGGGTTCAGTTTTGATTATTCGGATATATGAGTTTATAACTCTTTCGAATATTTTACTCTGGCATAACACAAACTTTTTATCAACATATATCAACTCGTGGATGTAAAATATATGCAATATAAAATTTTGTGTATTCTAACGAGAAATAAAATAATTCATATATTTTTTGGATGTCCAAAGTTTATGCATTTTAATAAGATTATTAAAAATATCAAATTTAAATTTTAATATTTTATTTAATTAATCTGGATGAAAATTAAAATTGTTTAATTTATATTTCCATAATGTTATTTAAGTAATTCATTTAAAAAAAATTACTCTCATATTCCGCCAGATTCAGCTGTTACCATTTGAATTCTAAGTTATTCTGCTAGATTCTATTAAAAATTACCAAAAATTCTTTTTTTTTTATAATTCCGCCAGGTTCAGCCGGATTCCACTGTTACCATTTAGAGGTATGCCGTGAAAGTGTTCATATAAAGTTTATTGGGAAGATAAAAATTGTGTGATTCTACAATAAGTGATGACATGCTTTGCTATGAACTAACTAGCTTTGTGGAAAATCATCACCACAACAATTCTTCAGTAATTAAAAACTGAAAAGCCAAGCCAAGTCAAGTCAAATAGTAGACCAAACTAACCAGTTTGAGAATTCTTGAACTCAGTTGTGCTTATTCAGAAGATCCAAACTATTTTCAAATTTTCAAGTTACATGAGCATTTTCGTTTGCCATTGCAAAGATTGCAGAGGAAGCTTGAGATTAAACAGAAGAATAGAAAAAATTTGAGAAGACGTTAGATTTGTTTTTGAAAATTTCTCGTTGTTATGAAGAATTAGCTGAAGGTTTTATTAGTGTTTAACTTTACATCGGAGCCGGTTTTTAACGTTGACGATGTGGACGACCAAGAGAATGTCATAATCAATTATAGATTTATAGCAAATCATGTCGTCACTCATCGTAAAATCTCACATTTTAACGATGAAAAGTAAAAAGAATATCCTTAATATATATATATATATATATATATATATATATGAAAAGTAGAAAAACTAAAGAGAGAAAAAGATAATCTGACTTACACCACATCCTTGATGAACAAATTTGATGGTTTGAGATCTCCAAGAATAATTTTATTTTGTGGAGGTAATGTAACTAAAGGTTTATTCTTTTGATTGCAAAACTTGTACAGTTTCAGACTTGGCAAAACGTAAGCTTTTCAAAATTCAAGAATTCAAGAATTTATCTATGAATTACAAATTCTACAAAAGGATTAGTTCAATTGCTTAACAAAATTTTATAATCGCATTCGCCTCTTTTAACTCGGTTTGGGTTTAGCGCATAAATACGAAACTTAGAATAAATAAACATGTAAAGATGGGCTTGTATGACCCAGTTTCGGCCCACTGAAACCGTGTCTGTCTCTCATACTCACTCATCTGTAGACCCAAAAAGCTCTTCCTCCTCTGGAAGAAGAAAAGCAAAAAGCAACGAGAGAACACAGATAAGAAAGTGCCAAAAGCGCGTTCGATTTCTGCTTCGGATTCAGATTTGGCTTCTACTTCTTTAGCGGAAATGGTGACGTACGTGACGGCGTTGTTTTACGGAGTAGGAGGTATAGTCGTCGCCGGCGTAGCGCTGCTCGTAGCTTTCCAGGAGAAGCTTGTCTATGTACCAGTGCTTCCTGGCTTAAGCAAGTCGTATCCGATCACTCCCGCTAGGCTCAGTCTCATCTACGAGGATGTTTGGCTTCGATCATCTGATGGCGTACGTCTCCACGCTTGGTTCATCAAGATGTTCCCAGAATGTCGAGGTCTCTTCTCCTTTTTTGATTTGAGTCTCGTCTCGTTACTGCTCTTCGATTCAGTAATTGTTATTGTAGATTTGATTTATGTATTTCGTAAAGCTTCTGAATCTACTGAATTTTGGAGGATTTTTAGGTCTTGATCTCTCTTTCTTTAGCTAGGTTTTGGTCTCATTTTCTCAGATTTGTGATCTGTAAGTTATTATTGATTTTGTAAGTTGATTGGAACTCATTAGCAACCCAGAATCTAGTTGAACATGATGATTCATTTCTCGTGGGTGATAGCTTAGCTTAATTCGAGTTTGGAGCTCCGAGTTCTAATTTTTGATATTTGTCGTGCAGGTCCAACGATTCTATTTTTCCAGGAGAATGCCGGAAGTATCCTTTCCAGAGCCATTTCTTGGTTTTTGTTTGTTTATATCTGTGTATGCTCTAAGGGATTTATGTTTCTGCTATATTTGTTGGGATTCTTTACCTTGTAATGGCCTTGACCTTAGAACTACAGACATCGCTCATCGCTTAGAGATGGTTCGCATCATGATACAACAGTTGAAGTGCAATGTGTTCATGCTTTCATATCGCGGGTTAGTTTCAGTTAGCTGGTTTCTGGTCTATCTCTTATTTCAGCTGTTCATGTATTTAGTCAAAATATTGGATCTGTTTACACAATACTGATTGATTTTCCTGTGCAATCAGCTATGGGGCAAGTGATGGTTATCCTTCACAGCATGGAATCATAAAAGATGCTCAGGTTTGCTTGTCTTCCTTAGTTCCTTTATCTATCTACATATCCTTTAATTCTTCTGTTGTGACTCCAATACTCCATGTATTCATTATCATTTCTTGCCTTTTACTTTTGTTAGGCTGCATTGGATCACCTTTCACAAAGGACGGACATTGATACATCTAGAATAGTTGTATTTGGAAGGTCCCTTGGGGGAGCTGTTGGAACTGTGCTTACCAAAAACAATCCAGACAAGGTAATATTAGTAAATATTCTTTTTGGCAGCATGTCATGAGTAGAGAGAATATACATTTTAGAAAAGGAGAGAAGGGAGAAGTATAACTGAGAGTCCCACATGGTTACAAATAGGACTAATCAATACCTTATGAATATAAGGCCTAAGGTCACCGTCTACTCTCCTCGAGGGTACTGGTTTGGATAGCTGCTCATCTGTATCTTAATGAGATTCTAGTTAGTGTTAAAAATATTACTCGTGGTCTTTGGCAGATAACCTGGAGTCTGATTGTACAAAAATATCTCGAGTGATTCTTTACTTAGATTCTAGTCACTTGTCATCAGTAATAGTCTACTCGGTCAGTTCTGTTTGAATTTAATTATTTACTTTGTTAAAGTTTTAGTCATCTGGACATTAAAAGAACTTGGTTATATGGGGACTCGTTTGAGCTGTGTTCTTGGCCTCTCCTTTTATCTCCCTGACTGAAATTTACCGTTATATGCACAAGAACCTTATTCTTTTTAGAGAACTTCCTGGTAAATGAAATTTGCAGATGCCTTGATTAAGTTACATATTCTTGTTGTTT
>CM051382.1:16977190-17002190 GCA_028015245.1 Cardamine occulta | reverse complement strand
CTACTTTCAGTATTTCATTTGATACCTTCACGTCAAGTAGTTGTATGTTCACCATCTCTAAATATCCTTATATAGGTATCTGCATTGATTCTGGAAAATACTTTCACATCCATTCTTGATATGGCTGGCGTTTTGCTACCCTTCTTGAAGTGGTTTATAGGAGGAAGTGGTACGAAAAGCCTGAAACTTCTTAATTTTGTTGTACGCTCTCCCTGGAATACAATTGATGCTATTGCTGAGGTAAGAAGCAAATGTAGACTCTTGCAGATTTATGTTAGAATAATGTCTCATTATTTTATCGTCTGTAGCAACCCGTGATGAACTGATCTTGAAACAATAACAGGTAAAACAACCGATACTTTTCCTCTCTGGGTTGCAAGATGAGATGGTCCCTCCATTTCACATGAAAATGCTGTATGCGAAAGGGGCTGCTCGTAACCCTCAGTGCACTTTTGTGGAGTTTCCAAATGGGATGCATATGGATACATGGCTGTCTGGTGGTGACGTTTACTGGGAAACAAACATGGAGTTTCTTGAAAAGCATGCACCTGAGCAAAGGGAAAACAATACAGGTAAAATTATCTCCCAGTGTTCAGGAATGATGTTTGATTTACAGATGCTTCTTGAGACACTAGACTTGACGTTTTGTCTCTGAACTGATGATGACAGGAAGCTAATGAGTTGACGATGTTGTGTTTAGAGGAGAGGATTTGACTCGCTTGGCTCCTACTACAACCTGAAACGAACAGTATCTATTATAAGCATGTGTATACGTATGTTGCATTTGGGAGTGACAGACACAACGTGTTCTGAGTGGAGATATGCTGGAGAGTGACTTTATAATCAGAACCAGCCAGTGGAGATGGCAAGTGTTAGTTTAATCAAATGCATTTGCTTCGTCTCAGTTTTCCTCTTTTTTGTTTGGGTTATTTTTTCAACCTTTGGTATTTCTCTTCTGATTAACCATTTCTTCTAAATGATCATTGCGTTGTAGATGATTGAGAAAGTTCAAAGACATGGTTATATGATTAAATTTCGATTTTGTTGTCTACGGTCTCGTCTATGATCTATTTACTCGCATGTATGTTGTTCCCAAGTAGGAAAGCAATCATCATAGATAGAATAAAACTATCAACCAAATCTTTTTCTTACCTAATTGTGAGAGATCTTTCAAGAGCTAAAAATTTGATTTTTTTTTCCTTTTTTCGATTTGTAAATTATATTTGAAAAAGAAGTGTTGTGACTAGATTAGGACCACCTGGTCAGTCACGGTCCACGGAGCACTTTTTTTTTTCTTTTGTCTTAATCCCATCTTTTGATTGCTTTATCACTTCAAACAAAAAAAAAATCTGCTTTTAAAAAAAGAACCAAAACTCAATGCCGCTCTTCTCAGAGAGAGACAGAGTGTAGGGACGGACATGGAAGGAGGAGCTACGCACTACAATCCTCGAACTGTTGATGAAGTCTTCCAAGATTTCAAAGGCCGTCGAGCTGGCATCATCCAAGCTCTCACCACTGGTCTGCTCTTCTTCTCTTTGCTTCTTAAAGTTTTAATTTTGTCTTATGGGTTTTGAATTTTTCATGAAAATTCTTCTCATGACCATCGTTTGGTGCATGATTCAGACTTTTTTATTTAACAGTTTTGCTCTAGTGTTTGTGGATTATGTTGTCTTGGTGGTGATGATGCTTAGTTCTCTGATTTAAGAAGAATATTCTGATTGATTCATTTTTTTTTTTTTGCAGATGTGGAAGATTTTTTCCAGCAATGTGACCCTGGTTAGGATTTTTATCTCTCTAGCCTTAAATTTACTCCGTGATTTTTCTCAAGCTGCTTCATTTATTAATTATTCCTGATTTTGAATTCTGTGTCTCTCTAACTTCTTTAATGCTTATATAGGAGTTTATTTTGTAGTGATTCTTTATGCAGATGTGGTTAATGTTTAGCTTGCTTCTACTTTTGATGTTACAAGTCTGTAGTTTTCTTCTCTTATCTGGTTTGGTAACAGAGGCTATAACCTAATCAATACTGACACTGAAAATTACATTATCTTACTCTTCTGCTTACTCATGTTTTGTGCTAGTGCTGAATATATTGAGCATTTGATCAATGTTTCTTTCTAGTTTTGCGATTTGGCCCCATGAACGATATGGTTATCTTTCTTTTAAAATTTTTGTCTTGCTTTTGACTTCATGCTTTGTGGCTTGACTGTCACAACTACGCAGACCTTGCTTGTCTCTAAGCATATTTTCATTATGTGATATGGATTCAATACGCTTGAATTTCTTTATTGATCAAGAAATACAATCCACTGGGTCTTGACTGTGTAGTATAATATCGTTTTTTTGAGAGTACTTCATGTCAGTAACTTTCTGTGTTGATTGAGTCAAGTTGATAAACTGAACTTTTGTATTCTATGGCTATTCAATGACATTTCAGAGAAGGAGAATCTTTGCTTGTATGGATTCCCAAATGAAGTTTGGGAAGTTAACTTCCCAGCTGAAGAAGTTCCTCCAGAGCTCCCTGAACCTGCACTCGGCATTAACTTCGCTAGAGATGGAATGCAGGAAAAAGACTGGCTTTCTCTTGTTGCTGTCCACAGTGATTCTTGGTTACTTTCTGTCGCTTTTTACTTCGGTTCAAGATTTGGTTTCGATAAAGCTGACAGGTATCATCATCCTTTTCTTGATTGATTTAAGCTCTTCTCTCCGCGTTTCTCTACCATTATCATGATATCTCCAGCATTTCCACACTAACCCATATGTTTTTACTAATTCAGGAAACGCTTGTTCAACATGATAAATGAGGTTCCTACTGTATTTGAAGTTGTAACTGGAAATGCGAAAAAACAAACAAAGGAAAAGCCCTCTTCGGCAAATCAAAATGGCAACAGATCCAAGTCAAATTCAAAAGTGGTAAGACTCATCCTATCCTTTGATAAGATTCAGAACATTATTGCCTTCATTTATTCACTACAAACTAAGAGCAAACCAAACCAAAGAACCCTTCATTGGCATATGTTTTTTCACATCGTAAAGGGTTCAACCAATATATGGCATTTTCATATCCAGTCATTACATAATCCTGGAAGTATCTTTATAGAATAGCTGCTACACAATTCAGTTAAATCCTAGCAGCACACCTTGATATCTAGCCCTGTAAGAGACACGTTTGGAAGTATTTTAACATTACAATGGTTAAAGTTTATAGTTCTATCAAAGTTTGTTCCCCTCTTTTTTTATATAACTACATATACTTATGTCTCAGATCACTCATAACCATATTTGCATAGGGTTAAAGTATCAGAAACTGAATACTTTGCTTTCAGGTTACTGTTTTAGCTTTCCTACTTCTCTTTTTCTGCTAACCTCGAGATTGTTAAACACATGAATGTGAGTATGATGCACATTTTTGTTCCTCAAAGATCTTTTTCATTATATGCATTATAGAATGTAAGATCTTACACAGTTTGCTATCTACTAAAACATAGATTGAACGCAATATTCTTACTTCACAATATTTTAGTGTACTTAATTTTTTTCCTCAAATTGAATGCAGAAAGGTTTGGATGACAAAAGTGCAAAGACGATACAGGCTACGGACGAGGAAGAAGGATTTGAGGAAGAAGAGGATGAAGATGAGCACGGTGAAACCCTGTGTGGAGCTTGTGGAGATAACTATGCTTCTGATGAATTCTGGATTTGCTGTGACATATGTGAGAAATGGTTCCATGGGAAGTGTGTGAAGATCACTCCAGCTAGAGCTGAGCATATCAAGCATTATAAGTGCCCTTCTTGCAGCAACAAAAGAGCACGACCTTAGATGTTTTGTTTCAACTAGTCTTAGCTATCTATCCCCCAATATGTATCATGCACTTTTAGTCTATTTTATTGTTCAGACATAGTTTGTTTGTTGCAAAATATGCATGTCCAGATTTGATTCCTCAATGTAACATTGTATAACAAGGCCATGATCAAGCTGTTTATAACTGCAGATCCCATTACAAATTTCATAACTGGAAATTGAATAGCTTACACCTCAACATCACAGAGAGTGTTATCAAGTCTTCCAACTATACTTAACCTAGAGTTCAGCTCTTGAGTTTCCGGAAACACCAAGAAGCTTGGCCAGTTCTCCGCTCTCATGTGCGTCTACGGTATCTGAAAACCAGAAACAAATATAAGTCTATCAATCAGCAAATGTTGTCATAAACAAAGACGTTTTCTCGAACGAGAAGGAAAGGTAAGTATACCGTCTGATCCTCCTATGTGTTTTCCGTTTATGAAGACCTGCGGTACTGTTCGTCTTCCAACAATCTCTCCAAGTGCAGTCTGGATACTCCACCCATCTTCTACAAGACCCAATTTTTACAGACCATTAGTCACAAGTGAGTCTTCTATATAATGATCCATCAACATTTCAAACAATAGAAATGTCAGAGACTGAAGATCTCATGGAAACATAGTTGAATGATGAAAAAATGATTCACTTTAATCTTAAAACGTTACCTCTCTCATCAAGCTCCACAACATAAGGAACCTGGTCGAGCTCTCTGAACACAGATTTTGCTCTCTTGCAATAGCTGTTGACCAAACCACAAAGAAGCAGAAGAAATGGTCATATATAGGTAAAAAATCTCAACTTGATTTTAAAATATTATCCATACAAAATTCTCTTATAGAAAATCTCAATTCCATTGATGAATAATACAAAAAGTAGGGCAATGAAGACACCAAGTTCACTGGATTCAAGTTAGAGACAGAGTCAGATACATAATTTAAAGATTTTTGGGTCATGAAAGTACACTACAGTGAGTCTTCACCAAAGTGTCAACTAATAAGATCAAAAAACAAAAAAACCCAAATTAAAGCTACACAAGATCCAATTTTTCCTACAAATCGAATGATCAGTGATTGGAAATGAGCAGAGAGAGAGAGAGAGAGAGAGACATACGGGCAGTAGGATTTGGAGAAGATGACGATCTTGTGGGAAGAGATGGTCTTCTTAACAAACTCGGCTTCTGAGGATGAATCGGAAGAAACCTTAGAAATGGATGTAACAAGTGTGACGAGCAACATTGCCATCAACAGAGATCTAAACATTGTCATGGCTCCTTTCTTCTTCTTCTTCTTCTCACTCAGTCAGATGCCAATTGAAGACGATGACTCACAGGATCGAACTGAACAGTGAACGGTGCTAGTAAGGGTGTTGTGGCGGGTCCGATTTAACCCGGCCCGTCTAAACCCGGGTCGTATTAAAGCCCAAATCAAAATTATTGTTTCAGCCCGTCCAAATCCAATTCTATTGTAGGAATATATATTTAGGAAATTTAGGATTCTCTAGAGTGAGCCAAGTGATAAGTATGTATGCCCAAATGTTTGAAATCAATAACCAATTTTGCAATGATCTGGCCTTCAAAAGTTGTTTTGATTACTATCTCACTTGAAAACTTTGCCATAAAGTTGTAATCCTTAAAAACTAAAGATAATCACACTTTAGAGTTATAGATGATGATGTATGGCATAAGCTAGTATTAGACGTTAAGTGCTCCCATCTAGCATGATGGAATATTAATAGACGTTATCCTAAAATAAGTAATCTAGAAAATCATATGTCACCCCAAAACTAAATTAATATTTGTGACACATCGGTTTGAATATATGAGTCAAATTCATTTTAAAGTTTAAACATTGTTCACAAGTTGTATTTTCAAAACAGAAAAAGCTCACTAAAATTTAAAATACTTCATCATCTAAAGTATCTAACTAATCCTCAAACGAAAACGATTAAATTAAATAGAGTAATGAATTAGGGACAAATTAGCCAGCCATAATTTACTCTGGAAAAGGGCATAAAAGTGTAAAAAAGAGAAAGTCAAAGGGCAGAGACAAAAGACGTAATGTTTATTTTTTTTTCTCAACTTTGTCTTGAGGACTGTGTGGGTGGCTGACCACGAATGTCCAACTCGATCCACCTCTCTTACACCGGCCTCTCTCTCACTGGACCCCACTTGACCAATCTCAATTCTCAGGCACCAAATTTTTGTTTTTGTTTTGAAAAAACAAAAAAAAGTGTTAGAGAGAGAAAGGCACAGCTCAAAAGAGAACATTTTGCTCGAAGAAAGAAAAAAAAGCCATAGACGTCTGCAAGAAGGCCAAGTTTCTTCTTCTTCAATATCAGCTTCTTAGGGAGAGATTGAACATTCAGATTCACCTTTAGTAAATATTTCTTGTCTGATTCTTCCCGTTATCCGATCTCCCGATTTTTTCGTGTCTGCTTGAGCTGACTCTGAGGAGAATTTTCAGACCACCAACTCAAGAATCTGCCCGATCTGATTCGTCCAGCTGCCTGACTCGCTGAGTCAGCGTTCTGCTAAACTCGGTATCTATTGGATGAGTTAGTGGGCAAAGAGAGGATCTATTGGAAAATAAGAGTTGCCATGGTACGATTTGCTTATTGTGTTTTTTATATTAAATGGTTTAATTGGATTTGATCAAGTTAACGAATTTTAGACAATTTGTCTGCTTCATTTGATTTGGTGTTCGTTGGTAGAAAGATCTTTATTGTCGATCCGTAGTGCTTCCAATAAAAATCGAGAGTTTTTTAGTTGAACTATAGGAAAATGTTTTAAGGGTTATGCAATTTTCATCCTTGTTGGGAAGTGAATACTATTTGAAAGTTGAATTTTTTTAGGGGAAACATGACAAAGTGTTATTAGCAGGTAAGGTCCAAGTTTACATAAGAATTTGGACTATCATTTTACTTTGCGGTTCTCATTATTTTGGATATGTTTTTTTAACTTCTATTATTAGTTACTCTCAACTTGTCTAAGATAGCATGTTGTATTGAGGTCCTATAAGCTTTTTATGTTAGTTTGTGTTCATATATTTCATCAGGTGAGACCACTTCGAAAATACTTTTACGTTTTATTTGATCAAGGCTGAAGATTTAGTTTCTAAAGTTAAGATTTTGATTGCTTGATTCGTTAGAAAGAAACCGGGGAAATGCGCATTGTGATGATATCTTCATTGTGTTGGCTGGGAGTGTAAACTCTAAGATCGTTGTCTCTAGCTCCTATGAAAACTAATTGTAGGAAACTTGCTTTGAAGACTGTTTATGTTTCTTACGCTCATTAGAAAATCTTCTGCATTCTTATGATAAATAGAAAGTTCTTTTCCTTGTTATGCAGAACATTTACTTTATGTTTAAGTTCTTGTGTCTTGTGCCATCTAGTTAAACTAGTTGAACTGATGATATTATGGTGTTTGAAGGAGGAAATGTTGTCTTGCTTCCTGTTCGATAGCTTTGATCACTTATTCTACCTTTGTGCCAGACTGTTAATTACCCAAGAATCCATAAACTTATGAAACAGCTTGTGTGAGGTTATTAAAATATCTGTATCTCACACATTCAGTCTTTATATCTTGTAGGTTGGTCCAGTCAATATAATAGTTGGTTCTCATGTTTGGATTGAAGATCCAGGAGTGGCATGGATTGATGGAGAAGTTGTCAAAATTAATGGCGAACAAGTTCATGCACAGACCACAAACGGGAAGACCGTAAGTTTTCAATCCTCTGTACGTTGTTTTTGCATGTTATATTCCTTTTGAGAAAGAATGTAAATGGATAGGGTCTTTCTGCTTAGGGTGTCTGTTTACCTTTGAGCAAAATGCCACTAGTCCTGTAACCTCTTTCGCCGTAGATACTTATTACTTCTCTAACAAATGAGTTTTGCATGACATTGACATCCCTGTTTCATACTTCTATTACAATCATTGAAACCATATATTGTATCAATCAATCAGTGAAATTCAATTTCAGGTTGTGGCCAATATGGCAAACGTATTTCCAAAGGATACAGAGGCGCCTCCTGGTGGTGTTGATGACATGACAAAGCTCTCATATTTACATGAACCTGGTGTTTTGAATAACTTGGCCATGAGATATGAGCTGAACGAAATTTATGTAAGTTGTTATACATTTTCTGCGCTGAGTACTCATGAAATCATATATTGAGTTCTTAGGCAGTACAAAAAAATTCCTAAATATTTCCGTTAAAATGTCTTTGCAGACATATACTGGAAACATCTTGATTGCTGTAAATCCGTTTCAAAGGTTACCACATCTCTATGATACTCATATGATGGAGCAGTATAAAGGAGCAGGTTTTGGGGAGTTAAGCCCCCATGTGTTTGCAATTGCAGAAGTTGCTTACAGGTAATTAGGACCAATCAATGATTCCACTAGCAGAAATTATCTTTGTCACTCTTTATTTGTACATTATCTCATGCTAGTCTATTGCTTCTCTGGGTAGGGCGATGATTAATGAGGGCAAGAGCAACTCAATTCTGGTTAGTGGGGAAAGTGGTGCTGGTAAGACTGAGACCACAAAGATGCTTATGCGCTACCTTGCTTACCTTGGTGGTCGATCCGGTGTTGAAGGAAGGACAGTGGAACAGCAAGTTCTGGAGGTGAGGCGTCACAAATCTGTGTTTTTTTTTTTCAAGCTTGTCATGGAGAAGAGCATAAGCCTCTATGCATACTATTTAGCTACTGCATTGGTATATTTTTACTGAGAGGCTTGTAATGCTAGCCTGATTAACTATTTTGGCTTCCTTGTTGCTATACAGTCAAATCCAGTTCTTGAAGCTTTTGGCAACGCTAAAACTCTAAGGAATAACAACTCCAGGTATGCATATCTTCACTGAGAGGATTTTCCTACGAATCTTCTCTTTAAATGCTTTTATGAGTCAAACTTAACTATATAAGAAACCTCAGGGAATCAATTGCACAGGTGGCACATAAGCAAACTAAATCACATATAAACCATGTTCATCTCTTGTCCTTTTTGATTTTTAACGTGAAGGATTTATCCTTTTCTGTACACCAACTTAATAGTTATACCTTCCTACGTGATGGATTATTGTGGTATAGGGTTACTAGAATGTCTTCTTTTTAGAAAAGCTTCAAAGCAGATATCCTCATTGTAACTTGGTCTTTTAATCAAACTGCAGTCGATTTGGAAAGTTTGTCGAGCTTCAGTTTGACAACTGTGGGAGAATATCAGGAGCAGCTGTGAGAACATATTTGTTGGAAAGGTCTCGAGTGTGTCAAATATCAGATCCTGAAAGAAATTACCACTGCTTTTACCTTTTATGTGCTGCCCCACCTGAGGTATTGGTGCTGCACAATGATGCCAATATACCGTATTGTGAGACATTCTGCTTTATATCAGATGAATAAGTAACTGGGGATTTCATTTATTTTCCCAATCTGTAGGAAAGAGAAAAGTTTAAGTTGGGAGATCCTACTAAATTCCACTATCTAAATCAATCGAAGTGCTATAAACTGGATGGAGTGGATGACACTGAGGAATATCTTGCTACCCGACGAGCTATGGATATTGTTGGCATCAGTGAAGAGGAACAGGTCAGTTTTCTGTTTGCTCTTTTTTCCAATAAGAAATTATTAGATCATCTTATTGATTATTCTGATAATTGCTATCAGGATTCAATTTTTAGAGTTGTTGCTGCAATCCTGCATCTAGGTAATGTCGAATTTGCAAAAGGAAAAGAGATCGACTCCTCAGTTTTGAAGGATAAAACATCAAGATTTCATCTGGATGCGACTGCTGAACTTCTTAGGTATGTGGAGCTTACCTTTTTTTTTATCTCGATTTCTATTTTGTTTCTTTTTACATCTTTGACCCTGGACTCACTTCTTTCAAAAGGTGTGATGCAAAGAGTTTGGAAGATGCATTGATAAAACGTGTAATGGTGACACCAGAAGAGGTTATTACGAGAACACTTGATCCTGATTCAGCCATGGGTAGCAGGGATGCATTAGCAAAAACTATCTATTCACGCTTGTTTGATTGGTATACAAAGAAACTTTCACTCTTCTATAGTGGACAGTATATATCATTTATGCATCAGAACTATGTCCCAAGAAATGTTAACAATGTTTTAATATTATATACATTTGGTACAGCTGCCACTTGAAATTTTGTAATTTCTTAAAACCCCTATCCTTCTTTTGCAGGCTTGTTGATAAAATTAACAATTCTATTGGGCAAGATCCGAACTCTAAGACAATAATTGGAGTTCTTGATATCTATGGGTTTGAAAGCTTTAAGATCAACAGGTAAATTTTGTAGCTTGCAGAATGATTTCCTCTTTCTGCAAATGTTAAAAGCTCTATTGAATTTTTTGCAAATTTTTCCAGCTTTGAGCAGTTTTGCATCAATTTTACTAATGAAAAGCTGCAACAACATTTCAACCAGGTCCGTTGTGTTCTTACCCACTACTATCTTTCAAATATATTCTCCTCTCCCTACTTAGATTTGACGTACAATAATTATTTTTTCACAGCATGTCTTCAAAATGGAACAAGAAGATTATACCAAAGAAGAGATCAACTGGAGTTACATAGAATTTGTTGATAACAAGGATGTGTTGGATCTCATTGAGAAGGTGTCCTAATGTCGTCTTATCTAATTTTATTATATCGTATTTTTGTGATAGCTTACAATTATTTTATCCTTCTTGACACATGTGTGTATATATGACTTGCTCTTTCAGAAACCTGGAGGAGTCATTGCACTTCTAGATGAAGCATGGTAGGCTACAGTACTCTTCAGACAAAGCTATTTCAGTTTATGTTCATGGACTAAAAATCTTCTACAATTCTGATGAAGATGCTACTTGCTTAACTTGACTGAGATCAACTGTATAATGGATATTCGATTCTTTTGCAGTATGTTTCCGAAGTCGACACATGAAACATTTGCTCAGAAGCTGTATCAAACATTCAAAAACCATAAGCGGTTTATAAAACCAAAGCTATCTCGGACCAGCTTTGCAATATCGCATTATGCTGGAGAGGTAAAACATCTTTCACATGCTTATGATAAGTTTAGATATTTTTCCTGTTAACATTCTCTTTTCCCTACTGAAACAGGTAACTTATGCTGCTGACTTGTTCCTTGACAAGAACAAAGATTACGTGGTGGCAGAACATCAGGATCTTTTGATCGCTTCCACTGATACTTTTGTAGCTGGTCTATTTCCTCGCCTACCAGAAGAAACATCAAGTAAAACCAAATTTTCTTCCATCGGGTCACGCTTTAAGGTATGGTGTTTTTTTTTCTGCTCTTTATTTAGCTTTGTTCTCTAAAACTGCTATGATATATTCTCCTTTACATTAGATATTTAAGGAACTAAGGCTTTCCTCTTAGACAGATAATCATGAATAGTCTGTATATAGTGGACACATCTCTAACATTTGTTCCTGAATATGCTTGATAGAGCAGCCATATCACTGATTCAGACATAATTAACTTGTTTCTTTAAACTTTGATTTTGTAATTACTTGTTTAGTCTATGGCTTTTAAGTTTTCACCCGTGTTGGAGATGAGTCATGATTTCAGATATAATGTAGCGGAAACTCTAGCACAAAATGTCTTGTACATTTTTATATGTTTCTAACTAGAAAAAGTTATATTTCAAATTCCAGCTTCAACTTCAATCTTTGATGGAGACACTGAGTTCAACTGAACCTCACTACATCAGATGTGTGAAGCCAAATAATGTACTTAAGCCTGCCATCTTCGAGAATGTGAATGTCATTCAACAATTACGGTGTGGTGTAAGTACATTCAGAACCTTCTATATTATTTTTATCTGTTCTGTGGTATCTATAACTAATGCATTTCAACCTAATGGCTTAACTATATGTCTTATTTTTGTTAAGGGTGTTCTGGAAGCTATTAGAATCAGCTGTGCAGGTTATCCTACAAAGCGGACATTTTATGAGTTTCTCAATCGTTTTGGTGTTCTTGCTCCAGAAGTTCTGGAGGGAAAGTAAGCTGCATTTGATATAAATTTTTTTTTCTCTCTCGTAGTTTTGTATAATCTTGACAAATGGCCCTGGCTTTTGAACAGAAAAATAGATGTATCTAGTTTCTTGCAGTTGTTTTTTTTTTCTCTGAAACAGGCTTTCTACTTTTTCGATGTATGTAATGGTTCCTATTTCTGTGCAGTTATGATGACAAAGTTGCATGTAAAATGCTTCTGGATAAGATAGGCTTAAAGGGTTATGAAGTAAGTCATCCATAATTGCATTATGTAATGGTTCCTTTCATGTTTTAGGAACTGTGTGCAACTTATCTAACAAGCTGCCTCTTGCAGTTAGGGAAAACAAAAGTATTCCTTAGAGCTGGACAGATGGCTGAGTTGGATGCAAGAAGAGCTGAGGTTCTTGGAAATGCAGCTAGGAGAATCCAAAGGCAAAGCCGTACTTATATAGCATGTAAAGAATTCCGTGCTCTACGTGGAGCTGCTATCGTTTTACAATCCAACTGCCGAGGTATCTTCTTCCATAATTTATTGCAAAACTTTATTCTTCTCTTTTGTTGCTGTTGTTATAGTTGTCCAGCATATTGGATTCAGAAGTTTATGAAATTAGTGGCTTGTTATGTTCCGTTGTTTTGTATTGCCATGCAAATGTGAAATATATTTAGTGTTTATCTGCCTTTTTTCTCTGCGGATTGTATTACTTTTAGCGGAGTGTGTGAGCTTCTCAAACATTTTTATTGAATGCAAGGCAAATTGGCATGCAATCTTTATGAGGAGATGCGACGCCAGGCAGCAGCGGTGAAGATTCAGAAGAGTTTCAGAAGACATATAGCCAGAGAATCTTACTTAAGAATTAGACATTCAACAATAACAGTTCAAACATCACTAAGGGGAATGGTTGCTCGCAATGAGTTCAGATTCAGAAAGCAAATGAAGGCTGCTACTATTATTCAGGTTGTTACAAAGAAACTTCTTTGGGTCCTTCTTGTTTATATAACTGAGGAAACAACAGCATGGATCGTCAATGTGCAAAATTGTCCCTTTTACATCAGCAATCTGATGGTTCCTCCTTTACTTTTTTTTTTTAAATGTAGGCTCGTCTTCGTGGTCACCTCGCACATTCTTACTACAAGAAACTCCAGAAAGCCGCCCTTTCTTCGCAATGTGGCTGGAGGAGCAGGGTTGCACGAAGAGAATTGAGGACACTTAAAATGGTTCATTTTTTTTTTTTGTTTTTAAAAGTTATTCTGCTAAATACCACAAGTTTATGCAACAAATCAGGTTCTTACATTTACAATTAATTGAATCAGGCCGCACGAGACACAGGTGCCCTTAGAGAGGCGAAAGACAAACTTGAAAAGCGTGTTGAGGAATTAACATGGCGTTTACAACTAGAAAAGCGGCAGAGAGTAAGTTCATTTGTATACACGGGCATGATATTAAGCTTTGTTTACACTGTTATTGATAATCCCTGGTAATATAGACCGAGCTTGAAGAAGCAAAAGCCCAAGAATATGCAAAACAACAGGAGGCATTACAAGCAATGCGGTTGGAAGTTGAAGAAGCAAAGGCTGCTGTGATTAGAGAACGGGAGGCTGCAAGGAAAGCTATTGAAGAAGCACCTCCAGTCATTAAAGAGACTCCAGTATTGGTTGAGGATACTGAAAAAATCAATTCATTAACATCAGAGGTGGAGGCTCTAAAGGTACCTGTTTTACCTTATCAGTTCATCCTTTATATATTCAGTATCAAACTTAGTAGACATATGCTGATTAAGCCCTCAATATCGTAGTTTGGATGTGTTATATTCAATCATATTTTATTACAGGCTTCGCTTCAGTCTGAACGTGAAGCTGCAGATAACTTGAAAAAGACTTTCTCAGAGGCAGAGGCTAGAAATTCCGAGCTGGCCACAGAGCTTGAAAATGCTACGAGAAAAGCAGATCAGCTTCATGAATCGGTACAAAGGTTCGTAAAATATATCGAAGAAAGATCAACAGAAAAAGGATAAATTCCAAGTTCTCATGTTTATTTAACTTAGCCAATGTACTCTTTCGACTATGTCGTTTTGATACTGCAAAGAGACTCTTACAAATCTCATGTTAATTGATTAAATAAGTTGTAATTGTGTTTATTCTGTTCCGGATTTTTACATGTTGATTTTGCTTATGCTTCAGACTAGAAGAGAAGCTGTCCAATTCAGAGTCAGAGATTCAAGTACTCCGGAAACAAGCTCTTGCTATATCACCAACCAGCAGATCTATGCCTGCACGATCAAAAACAATGCTTTTACCGGTGCCAACAACATACAAATTATTTTTCTTTCTTTTTTTACATATATATACAAGAAGGCCTGTTTGTTCATGTAATCTTTTCTTCTCAATGTTCAGAGAACTCCAGAAAATGGAAGTCTTCTTAATGGAGAAACAAAGACTACACCGGTAAGGGGAAGTGAATTTTCTGATTAACTGCACGTTCAAAAGGAATCCAGGATAGTTTCTTGTTTCTTCAAATTCTCATCGTCTAAAAATGTCACAGGACATGACCCTTGCTGTGCGGGAACCTGAGTCTGAGGAGAAACCACAGAAATATCTGAATGAAAAGCAGCAGGTAACTACTCTGTGCATGTATCATAGAGATTAATTTCCTGTAATGATGGGACCCCATTAACATATGTTATAATATTCATGTCATTCAGGAAAACCAGGAACTTCTAGTCAAGTGTATCTCACAGAACCTTGGATATGATGGAGGCAAGCCTGTTGCTGCATGTGTCATATACAAATGTCTCCTTCAGTGGAGGTCATTTGAAGTCGAAAGAACTAGCGTATTTGACCGTATCATTCAAACAATAGCTTCGGCCATTGATGTAAGTTGATTTTTTCTTACTTCATTTTTCAGAAGCATTTTTGTACTATTTCAGCTTGTTCTAAATCCCAGAAGCTGATAATTTTTGTGAATATAAATTGGAAATGTTTTCTTCCATACAGGTCCCAGACAATAATGAGGTTTTGGCATATTGGTTATCTAATTCAGCCACTTTATTATTGCTTCTGCAACGCACACTGAAAGCAAGTGGAGCAGCTAGTTTAACACCGCAGAGACGAAGGACAACATCAACATCAACATCTCTATTTGGAAGGATGTCACAAGTAAGAAGCTGCAAATTAATTTGTTTTTCCATCTTTTTATATTTGCCTCAGTGTGTCCGGCTCAATTCATCTTGTGTGCCTCTTTAACAATCTATATAGGGATTAAGGGGATCTCCTCAAAGTGCTGCACTCTCTTTTATGAATAGACAAGGGGTCGCCAAGCTTGACGACTTGAGGCAAGTTGAAGCAAAGTACCCCGCACTACTTTTCAAGCAGCAGCTTACTGCATTCCTCGAGAAGATATATGGAATGATTAGAGATAACCTAAAGAAAGAGATCTCTCCTCTCCTTGGGTTATGTATACAGGTAATTTCTTTGTTCCTTTGTGTTCAGAAACCAGTTTTGGGGAAAAAAGGTTATAAATTAGAGGGGTTGAAAGTTAATAATCGAATGTCATGGATAAACATTTCGTAGTCAATGCCTCCAAAACTTCCAGGATGACTCTTTATTGCTATTGAGCAGGGAATTCATGTAATTTTCTTCTGTTTTTTTTTGTTTTTGCGGAAGTTGAGTTGCCTATACTTTTTAGTTTTAATTTTGTTATTTTTTTCGATTTAGTGTAATTAAATGTTTACATGAACATGATTCAGGCACCAAGGACTTCAAGGGGAAGCTTGGTGAAAGGGAGAGCACAAGCAAATGCTGTTGCGCAACAAGCTCTGATTGCCCATTGGCAAAGTATTAGGAAAAGCCTAAACAGTTACTTGAATCTAATGAAAGTTAACAATGTGAGTCTGGAGTTCTATCAGAAATTAAAAAAAGTAAAACTTAATTTTTTTTTAACTGGTAATGATGATTACAATCTATGTTTACATGATACACAGGCTCCACCATTTTTAGTTCGCAAAGTATTCACACAAATATTCTCCTTCATCAACGTTCAGCTTTTCAACAGGCATGTCTCACTTGTAATCCCTTCTGTTTTTTTTCCTCCCAAACCACGTTTTCCTTGGTTGACAGAGTTATGTCATAAACTTGTGCAGTCTTCTTCTACGTCGCGAGTGTTGCTCTTTCAGCAATGGGGAGTACGTTAAAGCAGGTTTGGCTGAACTGGAGCAGTGGTGTGTAGAAGCTACTGACGAAGTAAGATGAGATTTCATAATTGTTTTTTTTTTTTTTTTTTTTTTTTTCCCTCTAAATCTCTTAAATTGTTTTTTCATATTTTGACATGGAAGTGTTGTTTCAATTTCTTTCAGTATGCTGGCTCAGCTTGGGATGAGTTGAGGCATATCAGGCAGGCTGTTGGCTTCCTGGTAAAAATCTGAGGCGATGCTGTGCCACTCCTTTTATGCGCTTCCATTACATTGTGCTTACGTGAATCTCTGTTCAGGTTATTCATCAAAAGCCGAAAAAGACCTTAGACGAAATTACAAGAGAACTCTGTCCGGTATTTAGTCTCTTCTACTCAGTCAAAGCTGTATTTAGATCGTTAGTGAAATTACTTTTCCATGAGATGACAGTGAAGTTGTTTTTCTTGTTCAGGTACTAAGTATACAGCAGCTATACAGAATCAGCACAATGTACTGGGATGACAAATATGGCACGCATAGCGTTTCTTCAGATGTATGTTTTTTCTTGTGAAAAACTAAGCTTTCTTTTGTCTTGATATGGTATTGATTGTGTTCTTTCCAAAACAAATAGGTTATTGCAAACATGAGGGTTATGATGACAGAAGACTCGAACAACGCCGTAAGCAGCTCCTTCCTTTTGGACGATGACTCGAGGTAATCTGATAATAATTTGTAGTCAATCTCTTTGTACCCTTCACATTTCTCAACTAACCCGAGAAATCAATCAAAACACAGCATTCCATTCACGGTGGAAGACATATCAAAGTCAATGAAACAAGTGGATGTAAATGACATTGAACCTCCTCAACTAATCCGTGAAAATTCGGGTTTTGTATTCTTACACACACGTAAAGAAGGCAGTACATCTTAACTCTCCTTGGGGAGCTTGGTATGGTCCACCAAATACGATTGTTTCTGCTGCATATACATAAATACATCGTGTGAGACTTTGCATTCCTATGGGCATTTTGTGTAAATTTTTTTTTTTTTTGGTTTCCATTCTTTCTTCTTCTTGTTTTGGGGTTCAGTCTCTGGCCTTTGTATTTGTGGAGAGGCCGAGATTATTTCATTCTTTGCATCCCTGTAGTTATGGCAACTCACAGGGTTCATTTGTTTGCCATTTGGTTTTGTCATAGAATGGCTTAGGTGTGTTTGATGCTGTCCTGCCCAGAAAGGGTAGGAGAGTATTTTGTATTAGTCAATTTTATATATTTGTTGGTTTGGGCGAGTCTTTGTAATCGTTTTGGGAAAATTGTAATGAAGGAAATAGAGATTGTTTTCACTATTTATAAAGGTTGCACATCTTAATTTTTTCATGTGATTGTTAGTCGAATCAATGGAAAACATTCAACCAAAAAGGAACACACACAGTCACATATGGAGAAGACTTCATGCAAGTTATTGGCCTAATACATAGATTTCTAAAATGTTCTTTATTCCCTTAATATATTAGTCTCTACTCCCAACATTATTATGTTTTAAAGAAGCCGATACACGTTCACTGTGCCCCCATAAGTTGTTAATAAGGTGATTGTGATGCATAATTTTGGTCTACATTGTATGCATGTCCGCATTTAACATCCATTCTCGAGGAGAATGTTGCAGAGCCTCCCGAGGACTTGGCTCTATATTAGTCATCTTGGGACTGACGAACTTAGATCTGATTGAGGTTAGTTCTCGTACTGCTTCAGCAATTCTCATCCTATCCCTTGGATATTCTTCAGAACAACTTATTCCCACCTGCAAAACCAGTTTCAACCACTCATCAATGGCGTCGCTGCTTCCACTGCTTGTGCAACCCGCCAATACCGACTTTGTGTGGCTGTGGAGGTTATAATCGCCTGCAAATGATTCATCTGTCGGTTTCTTTCCAGTGAACATCTCCAAGAGTAGAATTCCAAAGCTGTACACATCTCCTTGTATTGATGGTTGGCCTTGCATTCCATATTCTGCACCATATTTCAAAGAAACAACAGAATGAGATTGGACTATTCACAGTTAAACAATACTTTTTGCATATAGATGTTAATTTACCTGGTGCAGCATAGCCAATGGTGCCTCTCACGCCAGCGGAACTAAACTGGTTTAGAAAGGATTCTCGATCGTATTTGTAGAGGAGTCGCGCCAAACCAAAGTCACCAACATGAGCAGTCAGATCATCGTCTAGAAGAATGTTGCTTGGCTTAACATCACAGTGAGCTATGGGGTCATGACAATGAACATGCAGATACTCCAAAGCGGAAGCCACATCTATAGCTATGTTAAGTTTCTCTGCAGGTGTTAAAGATCTCGATTGATCGTCTGCCCTTTCCAGATCTTCTGGCTGCAGCCACATATCCAGACTTCCTTTAGGCATGAACTCATAGACCAGAGCTCTAAATTCATTTCCTTCAGAATCGAGGCTTGAACAAACTGTTATCAGTTTCACAAGGTTACGATGCCTTATACCCTTGAGCGTTTCACATTCTGCCATAAAGCTTTTCGTTGCTCCATGCTTCAGGAGATTTAGAACTTTAACTGCAACAATTTTATTCTCAAGGCCAAGCAATCCTTTAAAAACATTACCGAAGTAGCCTGAATCAATCAGATTGCTTGAAGAGAAGCCACTTGTTGCATTGTAAAGCTCTTCATAACTTACCTTCTCATGGAACATCCTCAAAGTAGTAGAATCAGATGGGTCACTACCAGTGGCACTGTTCTTCTTCTTTCTACGCTTCTTGAACCAACACAGAGAAGCCACAATTATAAATAACAAAAGCACAGCTATACCTATACCAACACCACTGGCAACTTTCTTTCTAACAGAGAGAGGCTTTTTCCTCCTTGGTGATGCTTGCACAATGCATGGCTTTAGTTCCATTTCTCTGACGCCTCCACATAGATTTTCGTTCCCAAAAACAGAAACTGCTGTCGCATTTCGAAACACTCCTGTTGTTGGCACCCTTCCCTCCAACTTGTTCATAGAAAGATTCAGATTTTGCAGCAAAGGAAGATCGGCCAGGTATCGAGGTATGCGGCCAGAGATATTGTTGTTGGAGAAGTCAACATTTTTTAGGCTTGCCAACCGGCTTATATTTGGAATGGCTCCGTCAAACGAATTTCCTTGCATATAGAGAAATTCCATCGAGAGACAATCCCCTAGAGTTTGTGGCATCCGTCCTGATAATTTATTATTCGAAGCACCTAGTCCAACAAGAAGTTCTAACTTTCCAACTTCTTCCAGAAAAGGGCCAGTCAATAAATTGTCTGACAAATCTATGAAAGTGAGGGATGAAATTTGCATTATTTCCCGAGGTATAGTTCCATTCAACCTATTTGTATCAATCCATAGGTCTAGCAAGTATTGACAACGTCCAAGACTCTGAGGAATTCTTCCATGGAAACTATTATTATCCAAATGGAGCTTCTGCAACTGAGTCATGTTGCCAAAATAAGACGGTATTTCCCCTGATAGTTCATTTGAATATAGATCCACCACCTGCAGTTCCAAAAGCTTCCCAAACGAGACTGGAAGTCCTCCTGCCAACATATTTGCTTCTAAACTGAGTACTTGCAGGTTTATGAGATTCCCGATATCACGAGGAATGGTTCCAGAGATAAGATTTCCTCCAAGGGTCAGACTAGTTAATTTGGTAGACAGATTGGCTATGGAGGCAGGCAGCTTACCTCCAAGTCTATTGTAACCAACATCTAAGAACTCTAATTGAGTGCAGTTCGTCAAAGCATCAATAAATTCAAGACCGCTCAGCAAGTTAGAACCAATCCCTAACCACCACAGATCACGTAATTTTCCAAAACTCGAAGGGATACTTCCTGTCAGTTGATTAGTTGAGATATCAAACCTTCCAAGGCTTGAGATATTGGCAAGTGTTATGGGAATAGCTCCTGTGAACTGATTTGTTCCCAAAAGAAGTATTCTTAGGTTGGGTAAAAGGTCACCAAAATCAGCCCTAAGATTACCCGAAAAGCTATTGCCAGCTAGGGATAAAAACACAAGCGAGGAGATGTTGTATAGCGCAGGAGGAAAAACACCTGAAAAACTATTCAGTGATATTTGGAAAAACACCATTTTAGTCAATCTAGCTACATCGTCCGGAATCTCTCCTTCCATAAGGTTAATTGCAAAGTCAAGCTTCTGGAGTGACGTCAAGTTTCCTAAAGATGCAGGAAACTTTCCCGTAAGATTGTTTCTACTAAGATCCAGAAAGACAAGCTTAGAAAGTGAAACTAGTTCTGAAGGAACGGCATGTCCAAGTTGGTTTGACGCTAAATCAAGGGTCGACAGTCTAGAGCAGTTAGCAAGACTAGGTGGGATCCTTCCTTCAAGAAGATTATAGCTCATGTTCAAGTACTGAAGCCTAAAGAGCATTCCCACCTCTTGAGGGATGGTACTTCCTAAAGAGTTTTCTGCAAGATTAAGTAATCTGAGAAAGGAGAGATTACCAATAGAGGGTGAGATCGCCCCAGTCAAGTTGAATCCTCCAAGGTCCAGACTTATAACTCTTTCTTGTTTGCGGCCACATGTAACCCCAATCCAGTTGCAGAGTGGAGAAGAGTGATTCCAGGAGGCCAAGACCTCTCTGTTGGCTTCAGAAACTTGAGACTGGAACTCAAGCAAAGCTTTCATGTCTGTCTCATTTGAAAACCTAGCTTGAGCAAAGACCACGATGCAAACTTGAAGCAACATGAGAGCATTGAAAGCAAGTGAAAGAAACAGCTTCATGTTGCTTATACAAAGAAAAAGAAGAAGGGTTCTGCTTCAACTTAAAACCAAAAATTGGAAGGAAATTTAAGATAAGAAGAAGCAAATTCAAAATACAATTCCACTGAAACAAATTCAACTGCAGCTTAAATAGTCGTCAGAGGGCAATTAAATGTGGTTCAAAACTCATCAAAAATGGTCATAAAAGAATCCAAAATGCGTGGACTTCTGAGATATACTATCTTTTTTACTTTTCTACAGTCAACTTATTTAACGAGTGTAAACAGAGTAAAGTCAACAGTATTCCCCAATAAACACACACACATTGGCCAACACACACAATCTCTTGCCATTTTGGTTAAAGTGTTGTGTCAATCTTCTTCTAAAACTTGTATTGACAATCAATCATCCTTCAAGAGTTTGAATTTTATAAGTTAATCCACAGACATTGATAGCAACTTTTGGTTTCATAACTTCTGAAAAACAAATACAACAACAACAAGCATCTATATATCTCCAAAAAGCAATCTTTTCTGGTTGATAAACTAAAGGGTTGTAAATGGAAATAAAAAGAGGACTCTACTTACGATTTTAAGTTCCTGGATCGGTGCGTTCTCACGGCGAAGACCTCGATCAATTGATGTGTTCTTAAACATCAGCAAAGAGAGTCCGGAAATTTGATGGAAGCTGTCGATTTCTGCAAAACCAGCTCAAATTGGATATTTTCCGGCGAATCCCTTGCGCCATGAAGAAATCTGATGAGTGAGTGGTACTGGTTTGGTTTGTATCAGTGTGAGTCGTGTGACGGTAACAAAGCGTGTTACTGTTGGATATTATAGAATAAAACGGCAAGTGGTTCTTCACCCAAGGACCATAAAACAAAACAGCTTGTAGTTTTGAATGTGACATTGGTCCAAGTGGTACACCAACATCAGATTTCATAACTAATTACAAAATGGTCTTAATGCCTCTCTAAATATTGTGATTATTATTAGCTTGGGTTACTACTTACTAACAAACCACTCTAGTTTCTGACTTCAAATTAATCAGAACAGGATTATAACCATTAACCAAAAAATCCAAGATGTTTGAAGTTGATGACATTAGAAGAGTAAGACAGGAATCGCCATGATTTTGACTTTTTCCAAACAACAGGCAATGCAAAGTGAACTTGGTACCCACAGAGAAATTTGGTAGTCCAAAAATCTCATGACCACATAGAACCGGTCCTGAAAAATCTAAAGGTTGCAAGCTTTAAAAAGATAATGGTCCAATAATCTAAAAATGTAAAATACAATAGTCATTGATATAATAAGTAGATTACATCAAAAGTAGATGTTCTTATTAATATAATTATTAATATAATAAGTATATTAGCATTCTTGCAATACAGTAGTCTCTGTTTCGAAGAAGCAGAAGCAGAGACACACAATATTGTGATGTCATCATTTTGGTCTAGATTGTATGCATGTCCGCACTTAACATCCATTCCTGAGGAGAACTATGCAGAGCATCCAGAGGACTGAGCGCTGTAATAGTAGTAGTCTTAGAACCAAAGAACTTAGATCTGACTATGGTTAATTCTCGTACTGCTTCAGCAATTCTCATCCTATCCCTTGGATATTCTTCGGAACAACTTATTCCCACCTGCAACACCAGTCTCAACCACTCATCAATGGCGTTGCTACCTCTACTGCTTGTACAACCCGACAATACCGACTTTGTGTAGTTGTGGAGGTTGTTATTGCCTGCAAATGATTCGTTTATCGGTTTTTTTCCAGTGAACATCTCCAAAAGTAGAACTCCAAAGCTGTACACATCTCCTTGTATTGATGGTTGGTCTCCCATTCCGTATTCTGTACATAATTCAAACAGACACAGACAATGAGACTCGATAATTCATAGTTAAACAATACTTTTTGCATATAGATGTTTATATACCTGGTGCAGCATATCCAATGGTGCCTCTCACACCGGCAGAACTAAACTGGTTTAGAAAGGATTCTTGATCGTATTTGTAGAGGAGCCGCGCCAAACCAAAGTCACCAACATGAGCAGTCAGATCATCGTCTAGAAGAATGTTGCTTGGCTTAACATCACAGTGAGCTATGGGGTCATGACAATGGACATGCAGATACTCCAAAGCGGAAGCCACATCTATAGCTATGTTGAGTTTCTCTGCAGGTGTTAGAGATCTCGAGTGATCGTTTGCCCTTTCCATATCTTCTGGCTGCAGCCACATATCCAGACTTCCTTTTGGCATGAACTCATAGACCAGAGCTCTGAAATCATTTCCTTTGGAATCGAGGCTTGAACAAACCGTTATCAGTTTCACAAGGTTACGATGCCGTATGCCTTTAAAGGTTTCACATTCTGCCATAAAGCTTTTCATTGCTCCATGCTTTAGGAGATTCAGAACTTTAACAGCGACAAGTTTATTCTCAAGGCCAAGCAATCCTTTAAACACATTACCGAAGTTGCCTGAACCAATCAGATTGCTTGAAGAGAAACCCCTTGTTGCATTATGAAGCTCTTCATAACTTACCTTCTCATGGAACATCCCCAAGGTAGTAGAATCAGATGGGTTACTACCACTGGCATTTTTCTTCTTCTCTCTCCCTTTCTTGAACCAACACAGAGAAGCCACAATTATGAATAACAAAAACGAAGCTATACCTATACCAATACCAATGGCAACTTTCTTTCTAAGTGACAGAGGCTTTCTTTGCCTTGGTGATGCTTGCACAATGCATGGCTTTACTTTCATTTCTCTGACGCCTCCACATAGATTTTCGTTCCCAAAAAGAGAAACTGCTGTCGCATTTAGAAACACTCCTGTTGTTGGCACCCTTCCCTCGAACTTGTTTATAGAAAGATTCAGATTTTTCAGCAAAGGAAAACTGGCCAGGTATTGTGGTATGGGGCCAGAGAGATTGTTGTTGGAGAAGTCAACATTTTTTAGTCTTACCAACCGGCTTATATTCGGAACGACTCCGTCAAACGAATTTCCTTGCATATAAAAAAATTCCAACGCGAGACAATTCCCTATAGTTTGTGGCATCTGTCCTGATAATTTGTTGTTCGAAGCACCTAGTCCAACAAGAAGTTCTAACTTTCCAACTTCTTCTGGAAAAAGACCAGTCAAGAAATTGTCTGACAAATCTAAGTAAGCGAGTGATGGAATTTGCAGAATTTCCCGAGGTATAGTCCCATTCAACCTATTTGCATCAATCCATAGGTCAAACAAGTATTGACAACGTCCAAAACTCTGAGGGATTCTTCCATGGAAACTATTATTATTCAAATGGAGCTTCTGCAACCGAGTCATGTTGCCAAAATAAGATGGTATTTCCCCTGATATTGCATTTGAATATAGATCCACCACCTCCAGTTCCAAAAGCTTCCCAAAAGAGACTGGAAGTCCTCCTGTCAACAAATTTTCTTCTAAACTGAGTTCTTGCAGGTTTATGAGATTCCCGATGTCGCGAGGAATGGTTCCAGAGATAAGATTTTCTCCAAGGGACAGCCTAGTCAACTTGGCGGACAGATTGGCTATGGAGGCAGGCAGATTACCTCCAAGTCTATTGGAACCAACATCTAAGAACTCTAATTGAGTGCAGTTTGCCAATGCACCAATAAATTCTAGACCACTGAACGAGTAATTCCCCAGAGCGTTATTACTAATTCCTAACCACCATAGGTTACGTAGTTTTCCAAAACTCAAAGGGATACTTCCTGTCAGGTGATTATATGAGATATGAAACCTTCCAAGGTTTGAGATATTGCCAAATGTTATGGGAATAGCTCCGACGAACTGATTTTCTCCCAAAAGAAGCATTCTCAGGTTTGGTAGAAGATCACCAAAATCGGTCCTAAGGTTACCCAAAAAGCTGTTGGAAGCTAGGGATAAAAACACAAGTGAGGAGATGTTGTATAATCCAGGAGGAAAAATACCTGAAAATCTATTCAGTGATGCCTGGAAATACACCATTTGAGTCAATCTAGCTACATCATCAGGAACCTCTCCATCCATATGGTTATATGCAAAGTCAAGTTCCTGGAGTGATGTCAGGTTTCCTAAAGATGAGGGGAACTTTCCCGTAAGGTTGTTTTCCTCCAGAAACAGGATCACAAGCTTAGAAAGTGAACCTAGTTCTGAAGGAACGCCATGTCCAAGATGGTTTGACGCTAAATCAAGGGTTGACAGTCTAGAGCAGTTAGAA
>CM051382.1:16952090-16977090 GCA_028015245.1 Cardamine occulta | reverse complement strand
AGACTAGGCGGAATCCTTCCTTCGAGAAGATTATAACTCATGTTCAAATACTGAAGCCTAAAGAGCTTTCCCAGCTCTTGAGGGATGGTACTTTCAAAAGAGTTTTCTGCAAGATTAAGTAATCTGAGAAAGGAGAGATTACCAATGAAGGGTGAGATCGCACCAGCCAAATTGAATCCTCCAAGGTCCAGACTTATAACTCTTTCTCTCCTGCGGCCACATGTGACTCCAATCCAATTGCAAACTGGGGAGGAGTGATTCCATGAGGCCAAGAAATCTCTCTTGTTTTCAGAAACTTGAGACTTGAACTCAAGCAAAGCTTCCATGTCAGTCTCATTTGAAAACCTGGCTTGAGCAAAGACCACGCTGCAAACTTCAAACAAAAGGAGAGCATTGAAAGCAAGAGAAAAAGACAGTTTCATGTCACTTTAACACTGGAAATAAAAAGGTTTTGCTTCAACTTGAAACAAAAAATTTAAAGATAATTTAAGTTAAGAAGAAGCAAACTCAAAATGCGATTCCACTACAGTTGTACTCAGCTTCACGAAGGTGTACGGACAATAAAATGAGGTCCAAAACACATTGAAAATGGTCACAAACAACCAAAATGCGTAGACTTTTGAAATATCTATCCTTTTCAATAGTCAAGCTCATTAACGTGTGTGAACAGAGTAAAGGCAAAAATTTTTCCCATAAACACACATTGGCCGACACACACAATCTCTTGCCATTTCGGTTAAAGTCTTGAAGAGTTTTGAGTATATTTTGAAGTTATTTCACATACATTGATAGCAACTCTCATTTCATAATTCTGAAACAAATATATGATTCTACTTACAATTTTGAGTTTCCTGGATCGGCACGTTCTCACGGAGACGGCCTGGATCAAATGATGCGTCCGTAATTCCAGGGAAGATTGGATCTTCCGTCGAATCTCCATCGCCATGGCCAGAATTGTCGATGATTTGATTGTGAAGTGTGTAGAAATACTAAAAAAATACATAATTTGATTTGATCCCCATCGCCATCACCATCACCAAAAAAAGTGTGGTGTTTATGATTAACTAAAACGGCAAGTAGTTCTTTGTCGAAGGAGAAACAAAAAAAAACAGCTTGTAGTTTTTAACAAATAGAATTGAATACTTCCTTTTCCGGAAATCCGTCCGGAAGGTAATGTGGTTTAGTATCCGGTCGGGTATAAAAACATTGTTTTTTTTATATAAGAAAAATAATAATTTATATAATTAACATAAACTATTTTTAGTCATTTATATTGACTAAATATGCAAATGAAAGACTGTTGAATTTTATTTGTAGTATACTGTATGCTTATCATTAACTAATTTTTCAAAATCGTATTTGACTTTTCCCAAATAAACAGTTTTTACTATTTAGAGAGATATCACATTCACATATGTAATTTTATATAATGTTTAGAAAGAAATAAAAGTATAGGAAGACATTGAACCAAAATCTATTACACCTCAATGTTTTCTAAATTTATTTACTTTATTAAAGGTAATCTTATACTGTTCTTTTTTATTTTTATTAAATCTAGCTGTTGCTTGAAAATTTGATAAAAATAATATAATGAAGTCATTATTATTTTATTTTTAAAAGAATTTTCCAATTTCATTTGAAGTTGTATTATCTATTTTGACACCCCTACAAACAAGAATTTATTCTTATTTGCAAATTTTACATTTTTTAACTTTTCTTTGTTTGCAAACTTTATTTTTATTGTCTTTTTTTCGGGTTCACATTTGTCTAAATGGAAACATGTAGAAACTAGAAACCAAAGTCTTTGACCGTATCAATTCAACAATTTCGGGCATTGAAATAAGTTGCATCTACCTCTGATGTTAATGAATTGATTTTTTTCAGCATCAATATTGTTGAGAAGAATTTATGAACCAGCAGCGTCGGGTTTTTTTTGTATTCATTTGCCCATGTTTGTTGAACTTTGCTACTATACTTTTGACTGTTTCGTTTTTTTAACCAGTTTTGATGCTTCAAAGAGACTATTACTCATCATGAACTATGGCTACGTGATCTAAAACAATGATTTTTTTTCTGTTTAAACTTGCACGAGACTTGGATACTTTCTTGTTTCTTGAAGTGCTTATTGTCTATAAATGTCACAGCTGGACGTGGATCATGTTGCTGAGGCTGCTTTTCAGGTCATTTACTAAGAATCCTCTTAATCGACGTCACTGCTTAGTTTTCACATTTTCATGAAGTAATCAAGTTTTTACACTCACAATCAATAGAATCAGGCACGAGACACACAGGCTGCAATAAAAGCTATGATAGAAGCAGATATAGTCAGTAAGAAGACTCCGGTATTGGTTGAGGAGACTGAAAAAATTAGGCCTGGGCTTACGGATCGGTTTGTTCGGTTTGGTTCGGAATAAACCGAACAAATCGATTTCGGATACCGACCAAAATCAACCAACAAACCGATCGGATTGAATTCAAAATTGGAATCGGATCTCGGTTCGGTTCGGTTCGGAACCCAACATCCGATTAAAATACCGATTAAATTTCCCTTAACCAGTTTTCTAATTTCTAAATCAAAAGTTCTAAACCCAAACCAAAACCCAAACCAAATCATCATATCTCATTTCGACACAATCTCATTTTCTTCTCAGCTCTCATTTTTGACACCCAACACGACGAAACCGTGTTCTTCAGCCGTGGATCCAATCTTCACAAATTCTCCTAAATTTCTTTTGATTCGACACGAGAAAAGGCAAGTCGAATCTCTTCTCCATTTGGATCTCAATATCTCTGCATCGTTTCTTAGTTCTAACCCTAATCGAAAATTTTATTTTTTAAAATTTGGGGGTTTTGAAAACTAATTTGATTTAGGGGTTTTCTATGTCGTATTTAACGAAGATTAGCTATTAATTTCTAGTTTTCATGGTTTGATTTTGTTAATTTTTATTCCCGAATTTGAAACCCTAATCCAAAATTTTCGATTTGGGAGTTTTGAAAACTAATTTGTGTTAGGGGTTTTCTATGTCAGATTTAACGAAGATTAGCTATTAATTTCTAGTTTTCATGGTTTGATTTTGTTAATTTTCATTCCCGAAATTGAAACCCTAATCCAAAATTTTCAATTTGGGGGTTTTGAAAACTAATTTGTTTTAGGGGTTTTCTATGTCGTATTTAACGAAGATTAGTTATTAATTTCTAGTTTTCATGGTTTGATTTTGTTAATTTTAATTCCTGAAATTAAAACCTTAATCCAAAATTTTTGATTTTCAGTTTGAGGGTTTTTTAATTCTAATTACTTATGTGGGTTAGAAATATGTTATTTAACACGGATTAGGTTTTAGTTTCATGTTTATGTGAGTAGATTTTTATGAATTTCAAATTGTAACTTGAAACCCTTTTCGGAAATTTAGAAATTTCGAAAAGGGGTTTTGAATTCTAATTACGTAGTATGGTTTTAGATGTTTAGTAATTAGTATGCTTGATTTAACATGTATTTGATTTTTTAAAACCTTAGTATAACTATGATCCTGATCGGTTTAGGAAATCAGTTAACAGGTTAGTTGTAGTCAATGAGTTGTCTTTCTCATTTGTTGAATCAGATGGGTGGAAAGAGTTTTGTTTTGATATGTTGGCTATGTACAAGACATTCTCTAGAAGAACATGTACTAGGGATATAGCTACAATGTATCTGGAAGAGAAGGCAGCATTGAAAGAGTTGTTTGGAGTTGAGAAGAAAAATGTTTCTCTCACCACAGATATATGGGTGTCGCCCACGACTTCCTACAATTACATGGTGGTGACAGGGCACTGAATTGATGAGGAATGGGAAATGCAAAAAAGGATCCTCTCCTTTAAGGTCATCACTGTTCATAAAGGAGATACTATAGCAGGCCAGCTGATTGAGTGTGTAGAGGAGTGGGGTATTGAGAAGGTTTTCAGCATTACGATTGATAATGCAAAGAACAATGACAAGGCTTTGAAGACTTTCATCAATTATCTGCGTGTGAGAGGACCACAAGCCTTAGTTCTAAATGGAGATCTGCTTCATATGTGTTGTTGTGCTCACATTCTCAACCTTATTGTGGGAGATGGTCTAAAAAAAGCTAAGTCTAGTATAGTTGCTATTAGGAATGCATTTAAATATGTTAGGTCTTCTTTCACAAGGCTGATGTCTTTCCAGTTGCGGTGTGATACAGGTAAGGTCACTAGAGGTAGCTTACCTTTAGACTGTGTAACTAGATGGAATTCAACCTACCTAATGTTGACTGTTGCTATTAAACATAGAGCTGCTTTTGAAAGGATGTTGAGTGAAGACAAGCTCTATTGTGATTACTTCTTGGAGGAAGATGAGACGTCAAAGGTGAAACGATTTGGTCCACTAGAAGCTACTAGTTGGGAAGAAGTAGAGAGGTTAGTGAAGTTTCTAAAAATATTTTACCAGATTACATTAACATTCTCAGCTTCTCAATCAGTAACTTCTACACTTTGTTTCAATGAGATTGTCAACATAGAAATAAATCTTATCTCCAAGTGTGGCAACAAAAACGAAGGAGTAAGAGCTCAGGCAAGGATAATGACGGATAAGTTTGAGAAGTATTGGGATGGATTTGATAATATGAATCCTCTTGTGACTATTGCTAGTGTCTTCGATCCCAGGAACAAGCTTCAGTTTGCTTCTCTTTGCTTTGACCAACTTTATGGAAAAGGTACAATAAAGAGTAGGCAACATTATAGTAACCTTTGCAATATTATGAAGAAGCTTTATAATCAGTATAGTCTTAGGCTAACAAAACCGTGTGAGATTGCTGCTTCTGCTCAGCCGACTGTGATCTTAGAGTTATCAGACGATGAAGATGGTTGTGAAAGGATGGATTCAATATACAACAAGCTAACTAGCATAAGGAGTACTGAAGATATCTTTAGTGAGTTAGACATCTATTTGGCAGAGAAAACTGAGATCCGAGCAGATAACAGTTTGGGTATGCTTTATAATGTTCTATCATGGTGGAAGAAAAACACGTCCAAGTTTCCTATCTTATCAGAAATGGCTAGAGATGTTCTAGCAATTCAAGTATCTTCAGTAGCTTCAGAGTCTGCATTTAGTACTAGTGGCCGAGTGTTGGATCCTTATAGGAGCTCTCTAACTTCTTATATGGTGGAGGTTTTGATTTGCACACAACAGTGGTTGCGATGTGCCTATAAATCTCAAGTCGAAGTTGCTAACTTGGTCCAAATGTTAGAAGAAGTTGAGTTCCTTGAATCACTAGGTAAATAATAAGTAATATAACTTTATGTGTCTTTGTTTTCTTCTCTTGGATCTGTTGGTAACTTGTTGTATCTTTGTCTATGTTTTTGTAGATTCTCAGAATTCAATGGCAACCCCTCACTGATTCTTGTTCGTAGGGAAGGTAACTATGTTCTCCTTTGTTTAGTACTTTAGTTTAATTTCAGAATTTCCTTGTTTAGTCAATGTTTAATAGTTTATACATGTGTTTATTTTGACAAGTTGATGTCTGATGGTATTGTTTTTTTAACTTTTTTTTCTGGATCCAGCCTTCACAGAGCTGCTGCTATTTTGTCTTTTTTGGGTGCAGATTACAGCGTGTAATAGACCTAACTCTACCATTAGGTGCTTGGGGAGGCTTACAAACTATTAATCTAACCATTTACCTTCTTTGTTTTGTATTTTGTAATGAATACTTGTTGTGGGGTTTCAAACTACAAGTATTCATTACAAGTATCAATCTTTTGTGTATTTCAATCCTTTTTGTATGTATTTGGTTAGGTGTTACTCCCGGTTAGTTAAAGATCAATATTTTGGTTCATTTATGCTTGTAATCGGATTAAAAAAACCGAACTAATGTAAATGACAATTTTTTTCGGAGTTGTTTAAACTAGCTAAAACCGAATCGAATAATAGGTAAACCGAACCGAATAAACCGAATAAACCGAATTTTTTCGGATCTATTTCGGATCAAATACACTATTCCGATTAAACCGGATAACCGATTATACCGAACCAAAAAACCCGTTTAAACCGATAGGCCAGGCCTAGAAAAAATCAATTCATTAACATCAGAGGTGGAGGCTCTTAAGGTATCTGTTTTTAAACTTATGAGAACATCCTTTATGTATTCACTATCAAAGTTAGTAGATATTTGTTGATTAGGTCCTTTAATATCAAGAAGTGGATGTATTAGTTTAAACCATATTTTATTACAGGCTTCGCTTCAGTCTGAACGACAAGCCACAAAAGACTTAAGAAAAGCTTTCTCAGAGGCAGAGGCTAAAAATTCGGAGTTGGCCACAAGACTTGAAAATGTTACGAGAAAAGTGGATCAGCTATGTGAATCGGTTCAAAGGTTTGTAAAATATATCAATAATGGATCAACAGAAAAAGGACATATATAGTCTTACTGCTCATGTTTGTTGAACTTAGCATATATATACTTTTGATTATTTAGTTTTGGTTACAAGTTTTTGATACACTCTTACTAATCATTGTTATTCCCTGTTGGTGGAATCAATAATTACAACTTTGTTTCTTCTGTTCCGGACATTTATATGTTGGTTTTGCTTCTGGTTTAGACTAGAAGAGAAACTTTCCAGTTCAGAATCAGAGATTCAAGTACTCCCTCAACATGCACTTCCTAAATCACCAACCATTAGAAGGCTGTATAACTTAGTCAAAATACAGAAGACATGTATATTCATGTACTTTTGTATTGGTGTCATTCAGGGAAACCAAGAACTACTAGTGAAGTGCATCTCACAAAACCTTGGATATGATGGAGGCAAGCCTGTTACTGCATATGTCATTTACAAATGTCTCCTTCACTGGAAATCATTTGAAGTCGATGGAACCAACATATTTAACTGTATCGTGCAAACAATAGCTTCGGCCATTGATGTAAAGCTGACTTTTTCTTGCTTCATTTTGTTCAGAAAAGCATTTATAAACTATTTCAACATGTTCTGAAATCCCAAACGTTTGATATGTTACTGAATATTCAATATGGAACATGTTGTATTCCAATACAGGTCCCAGATGATAACGAGGTTTTGGCGTATTGGTTATCTAATTTAGCCACGTTATTTTGCCTACTGCAACGCATGTTCGCAACTTCTACAATACCAGCGTCCTAAGTAAGAAGCTGCAATTCATTTTTCTTTATCTGCCTTAAATGTGTCAGCCTCAGTTCCCTCTTGTGAGTCTTTTTTATAATCCTAAATAGGGATTCAAGCAGCAGCTTATTGATTTCCTTGAGAAGATTTATGGAGTGATCAGAGATAATCTGAAGAAAGAGATCTTTCCTCTCCTTGGATTATGTATACAGGTAAATATCTATAATTACTGCTTTTGTGTTTATCCATTGATTTATCGATTTAATGCAAGGGAATGCTTAAATGATACAGGCACCTAAGACAGCAAGAGCACAAGAAAATGCTGTTGCTCATCAGGCTCAGATTGCTCATTGGCAAAATGTTAGGAAAAGCCTAAACAGTTTCTTGAATCTAATGAAAGCTAACAATGTGAGTCTGTAATTCCATCAGAAATTAAAACTTTAAAACTTTTTTGTGGCAATGATGATTATAATCTATGTTTACATGATACAGGCTCCACCCTTCTTAGTATGCAAAGTATTCAAACAAATATTCTCCTTCATCAACGTTCAGCTTTTCAACAGGCATGTTTTTACTTGTAATATCTCCTCCTTTGCAAACCTTTTTCTATGGTTGATAGAAATATTTATGTAATAAACTTGTGCAGTGTTCTTCTACGTCGTGAGTGTTGCTCATTCAGCAATGGGGAGTACGTTAAAGCAGGTTTGGTTGAATTAGAACAGTGGTGTGTAGAGGCTACTGATGAAGTAAGTAAGCGTAGATTTTCGCCACGCTTTGCCTCTAAATCACTTGCAATATTTTTATATCTTTTTGAATGGAATTATACGTTGTTTCATTTTCTTACAGTATGCTGGCTCGGCTTGGGATGAATTGAAGCATATCAGCCAGGCTGTTGGTTTCTTGGTATAACTCTTAGTCGATGCTATGCTATGCCACTCCTTTTATTGATTCACATTACACTATAAACTTAAATTGTTTTGGATCTCTGTTCAGCTCATTCGTAAAAAGGCGGAAATGACCTTAGACGATATAACAAGAGAGGCTGTCCGGTATTTAGTCTCTTCTACTCAATCAAATCCGTCCCTCAGGTAATTATTTTTCCATGAGATCATCATTGAAGTTGCTTTTTTTTGGTCTAGGTGCTAAGTATACAGCAGCTATACAGAATAAGCACAATGTATTGGGATGACAAATATGTCACTCACAGATGTATGTTTCTTCACTTGTAAATTACTAAGCTTTTTTTTTTTTGTCTAGATATGGTCTTAACTGTGTTCTTTTCAAAACTATAGGTTATAGAAAACATGATGGTTATGATGAAAGAGGACTCGGACGAGGACGTAAGCTTCCTTTTGGCCGATGACTCAAGGTAATTTGAAACTTTTTCTTTGTGTGGTCTAATCTCTTTTGTAGCCTTCTCGTTTCTTAACTAAAGCGATGGAATAAATCAAAACGCAGCAATATTCCATTCTCGGTGGAGGATTTATCAGAGTCAGTGAAACAAGTGGGTGTTTACAACATTGAGCCTCCTCAACTGCTCCGCCAAAACTCCGGTTTCGGATTCTTACTCCCTCGTGGAGAAGACAGTCCATCATAATATGTATGTCATAGGCGTGTTTGATACAGGGCCGGCTCTGAGATTATGCAAAACAAAAATGGGGAACCTATAATGTAAAACATAATTTTTATATATTTTATTTAATTTATTTATATTTATCTTCATTTATAGAATTTCTAAAATAGTTTATCTATTTTCTATTATTGTATTTAATTTAAATTTTTTTCCTAAACACTCTTTATGTATTATCTATAGATGGATGACTGGGTGTTATTTTTGTGCTATATATATATATATTATGTACAATAAGGAGTGTTTGGAAAAATAACGGGTAAAGGGTAATTATAACCATGATGAAGAAACTCATATATATAAATATATAGTACATGAAGAGTGTTTGGAAAAATAACAGGTAAAGAGTAATTATAACCATGATGAAGAAACTCATGTATAATATATATATCTACATAATATACTTACCATAATATATGTATATATATATACTAGATTAAAAAAAATGGAAAGTTTAATCATCTTATTTATTATTTATTTATTACTCTTTTTTGTTGAGTTTCTTTTTTGATTAACAAAATATTTGAGATAAATAGTTAATTAAATATACATAATCACTATAAGAAATTTACCGCAAAACCGACGGAATTTCCGACGGAATATAAATCCGTCAGAAAATTCTGACGGATTTACGACATATTTTCGATAGATATAAAAATTGACGATTCCATCGGAAATCTGTCTGAAATTTTCCGACGAATTTCAGACGGATTTCCGACGAATTTTTGACGGAATTTGTTTTTTCGGCTTGTCAAGTCATATGTCATACTAAACCTTAGAACGAGACACGTGAAACCACAAAACCGTCGGAAATCCGTCATAAATTTCAGACGAATTTCTGACGGTTTTGTGGTTTCGTGGTCTTTTACGATCCGTTTAACTTGAAATATGTTTATAGTATGCTATGTTACTCATTTCAATCATAATATAATACCAAAAACCTTGTTATATATCATATATACCAAAATTAGAAAAATTCATACAATCATGTTTACATATTAGACAATGATACATATACTTAAGCGATGATTTATAAACATAACAAATAAAATTTTCTAATTTTGGTATATTTAATATGTAACAAGGTATTTGTTAGTATTTTATCATTGAAATGAGTAACAAAGAAGAAGAAGAAGAAGAAGAAGAAGAAGAAGAAGAAGAAGAAGAAGAAGAAGAAGAAGAAGAAGAAGAAGAAGAAGAAGAAGAAGAAGAAGAAGAAGAAGAAGAAGAAGAAGAAGAAGAAGAAGAAGAAGAATTTTTTATTTTTATTTTTTATTTTTATTTTTATTTTAATTGTAATTAAAATTTTATAATTAATTATAAAATTAATTATAAATCTTAATTTATATTTTTCTGAATTAATTTTTTATATTAATTATAATTAATTACAATTAATTAATATTAATTACAATAAATTAAATATTATTAATATTATTAATAAAATTATATATCCGTCAGAGATCCGTCGGAAATCCGTCTGAAATGTGTCCGTCAGAAATCCGTCGGAAATATGTCCGTCAGAAATCCGTCGGAAATATGTCCATCGGAAATCCGTCGGAATGTGTCCGAAATAAAAATTCCATCAGAAATCCGTTACAATTTTTGATGGATTTCTGATGGAATTTTTATTTCCGACGAGATAGAACAGACGGAAAAATCCATCGAAAATTCGTCAGAATTGGCCAATTCCTACGGATTTTTTCGTCTGTTCTAGCGTGTTTTCTTGTAGTGAATGTTCTTAAAATATATATTATCTAAAATTTTAACCTAATTCATTATAGATTTAAATAAATAAAATTTAAACATTTATTTGAGGCTAATTTAAAAAAAAATATTTTCAAAATTATATAAAAATGGAAACTAAATAATATGTATTTGATTATTTATTTATTTTTCCTCTTTTTGTTTTCATTTTAATTAAAGAAATAATATGTAAAATATGAAAAGGAAAGATTATCTATGTGAATATTATTATTATTATTATTATTATTTTATTTTTTTGTTGGTTTTCTTTTTTAAGGAAATAATTTTTTACATTTTTCATAATCTAATCGAATAATCGACACGTATTATGATTTTGTTAATTAGAATTTTAACACATCGAGCTCTCGTGAGTGCAACCAAATCCAAATGGGTCATAGACTCTTATATCTGAAAGATTAAACCTGAACTGAACCGAATGGATACACAAAATACTCAAAATAAAATTATATACCCAAAAGTATTAATAATATTTGGACTTGATATAACTTAATTACCCTATAATTATAAACCTAAAAATATCAATTTATTTTATATCAAATAACTAAATTATCCAAAGTATCCAAAATTACCAAAAATATCTGAAAGTTCTTGGTTATTAACTCTTTGTCAACAGTCTATTTTATAAAATGGAACCCACTAAACCTTGTGTATATTATTGTTTTTCTTTTTGAATTTTCCTTCTTTTTTTATAATCTATGATTTTATTCATTTTTTTTACCTTTTAGGATTATGAACTAACTTAAAAAAAAATCAAATGAAAATTTGTCAAATTATATTTTTAATTTAATTAAACATGTTTTTCTTTTTATTTTTACTTAATAACTATAGAGATGGAAAATTAGAATTCCTTTTGCTTTTAGGATTGTATTCCTTTTTTTTAATTTTTTTTATTTTTTCTGATAATCAATGATTTTATTTAATTAAATAAGTGTCAAAATCTGATCGTTTTAATTGACACATTTAATTTAATTAAACACGTAGTTTTTTTTTTACTTAATAACTATAAAGATGCAAAATTATAATTTCTTTTTTTTTAAGATTGTATTTAAAAAAAAAATTATTTTTCTTTTTCTTGATAATCTATGGTTTTATTTAATTAAATATGTGTCAAAATCTTATCATTTTAATTGACATGTGTCACGATTAGGCAAATTACTAATTTTAAATCATTCTCTTTTATATAATAAGATATATATACATTATGGTAACTTTCTTAGCATGTAGAATTTTATATGTTAACCAGATACAGTTAGTAAGATAGATAACATTTAAATCATGTTAAGTGATATACTATATATTGTTAAAAAGTTTTCAATTTAAATGCAGAAGAAATAAAAGAATTAAATGCCGAGCAAGACCATACTGTTTAATGTCTCAAGCCCAAATAGAAATAAAAGAAGCGAAGACAGCCCAACATCAATAAACAGTCGTGAACCAAAGTAATAATGTGTGGAATATTCTGGATTGAAACACTCTGTAGCCTGAGCATGTATTCCGGATAGTAGAGTCGATGAGAGAAAGGATTGAAGCTGCATGTCTGAAATGTTGCCTTTGAAGACAAAGATTATATTGAGCAGTGCCAAGCGAGAAGCATATCTGGTTCTCTTAGCCATTCTGGTTATCTGATTCAGACTTTTGAGCTTCTGTTTCCTATGAGGTTGCTTTAACTGATCCAAAAGATTCAAAAGATGAAGAAAAGACGTTTCTATGATCTGAAACATCCATTTAATCAATGCCGTAAGTTTTGTTTAACTTCCCTCTAATCAATTTCATTTCATCCTTTTTATAGTATATAAATTGAACTAAAAAGTTACAGAAATTTGAGTATTTTGACAAGTTGGAAATTTTATTTGCAAATGAGAAAGGCTAATTAACCAGACATTCTTGGATTTATGGAGAGTTATGTTTTTTTTACTCTTTAGCTTTCGAGTTCTTCTGCTCGGGTACATGGAAGGCTGTGGAATACATGAGGATCGAAGATGGAAGAATGACAATACGTCTATTGGATAATGGTTATGTGTTGGAAGATATTCGTCCTTTCCAAAGGCTTCGTCTCAGATCAAGAAAGGCTACATTGAGCGACTGTACATGTTTCCTTCGGCCTGATATCGATGTTTGTGTTCTATATTCTCCGCATGAGGATGAATTTGAGCCGGTATATGTAGCTAATATTGCTTATAGTTGATTAAACTTTGATTCTTTTTTTCTTTAAATACTCTGTTTCTTGAAACTCATCAAAATACTCTGCATCTGTTTCTTGCATAGGTTTGGGTCGATGGGAGGATTGTTTCTATAGAGAGGAAGCCACATGAATCTGAATGCTGTTGCAAGATCTATGTAAGAATTTATATAGATCAAGGCTGCATTGGTTCGGAGAAACAAAGAATCAATAGAGATTCTGTGATCATCGGTCTAAACCAAATCTCCATTCTCCAAAAGTTTTTCAAGGAACAAAGTACTGATCAGTTCTACAGGTGGAACTTCTCTGAGGACTGCACTACTTTGATGAAAACGAGACTCTCATTGGGAAAGTTCTTGCCGGATCTTTCATGGTTGACTGTTACTTCAGTTATGAAAAGCGTTGTGTTTCACATAAGAACAGTGCAAACCAAAATGGTTTATCAGATTGTAACAGATGAAGGCTCTAGCAGTTCTTTGAGTTCGATGAATATTTCTGTGGAAGATGATGTTACGTTATCAAAAGTGGTTCAGTTTAATCCCGCGGATATAGTCGATGATTCTCAAGATCTTGAAATACACCAAGAAACCGAATTTTATCAAGAAGAAGACGAGGTAGTGGAACTGCGTCGGTCCAAGAGAAGAAATGTGAGACCGGATAGATTTTACGGATGTGATTATGAGCCAGATACAAATGACAGTTGGGTGAAGATGATGCCATACCGGTATGAAAAAGGGGCTGTAGTTAGTATGGAGAGTGACGAGGAAGAAGAAGATAGTAATGAGGATGGTGATACTAATGATGATTTGTACGAACCACGTTTGTTCAAGAAAAGATTAACTAATACTCGAGAAGAGATACCGGAAAGTATAAAAGGCGAGAATGTTATGGTAGCGAAGAGGAGAGAACGTGGATTTGGTCGTAAAGAAAAGAAATATGAGCTTTTGGTTATTCCTTTCACTCCGGTATTTGAGCCTATACCGTTGGAACAGTTTGGTCTTGATGCTAACTGTTTGGACGGGGGTGGTGGTTTCTCAAGAAGCCATTATTTTGATGAGATTGAGAAGTATCGAAGTAAAGCTTTGAAATACGGAAAGAAAATGACAGAAATGGAAGAGATGATGGAATCTGACCTATGTTGGAACGGTCCTAACCATGTGAAGTCGGCTCAAAAACGAATATACCGATCATCATCGCGATCAGTTGTTCCAAAAACTGAGGATTCAGAGGAACCAAGAGTCTACAAGAAAGTAACATTGAGCGCAGGTGCATATAACAAGCTGATATATACATATATGAACAACATTGATTCAACAATCGCAGCTAAAGATGAGCCTACCAATGTTGTTGACCAGTGGGAGGAGTTAAAGAAGACGAATTTCGCATCTAAACTGCATAGGGATATGGAACAAAACTCGAGTGAGGATGATGAGGGAGAGACTTCAGAGAACGAAATGTTATGGAGAGAAATGGAACTCTGCTTGGCTTCTTCTTATATTCTTGATGACAACGAGGTATGATTCTTTTAGAAACATCTCATATACTGAAACTATAGTTCAAGATTTTCCTAATTCCATTGTTGTGGTGTATCAAAATCTCTAGCCAAGAGTGGACAACGAGGCTTTTGAAAAAGCGAGGACTGGTTGTGAACATGATTATAGGCTGGACGAAGAAATCGGGCTGTGTTGCAGGATATGTGGTCATGTAGGAACTGAGATAAAACACTTTTCTGCACCTTTTGTAAGTGAAACTCAATTGTCAAAAACTCAAAGGCCATAAAGTTGCCGATTTGGCAATTTATCTCTGCTTTTAAATGACTTATTCATATTTTCATGGTTTGGTTTGAATAGGCGGAACATAAGAAATGGACGGCGGAGACTAGGCAGATCCAAGAAGATGACATAAAGACTAAATTGAGCCACAAAGAAGGCGAAAGCGAAGATTTCACTATGTCAAGTGATTCTTCGGAAATGCTTGTAGCTGAAGAAAGTGACAACGTTTGGGCATTAATACCTCAGCTTAAGAGAAAACTACACATGCATCAACGACGAGCTTTTGAGTTTCTCTGGAGAAATCTAGCAGGATCTGTGGAACCCGCGCTTATGGATCCCACTTCAGATAACATAGGTGGTTGTGTGATCTCTCATTCTCCTGGAGCTGGTAAAACTTTCCTAATCATAGCTTTCCTCACTAGCTACTTGAAGCTATTTCCTGGGAAGAGACCTTTGGTTCTTGCTCCTAAAACAACTTTGTACACTTGGTACAAAGAGTTCATCAAATGGGAGATCCCAGTTCCGGTTCACTTGATTCATGGTCGAAGAACCTACTGTGTCTCCAAGCAGAAGAGTACAGTACAGTTCAATGGAGTTCCAAAACCGAGCCAAGATGTTATGCATGTTCTTGACTGTTTAGACAAAATACAGAAATGGCACGCTCATCCGAGTGTTCTTATAATGGGTTACACCTCATTTGTGACTTTGATGAGGGAAGATTCGAAGTTTGCTCACAGGAAATACATGGCTAAAGTGCTAAGAGAGAGCCCCGGGCTTCTTGTTCTTGATGAAGGGCATAACCCGAGGAGTACCAAGTCGAGATTACGCAAGGCTTTGATGAAAGTTGGTACTGACTTAAGGATACTTCTTTCGGGTACTTTGTTTCAGAATAACTTCTCTGAGTACTTCAACACGCTATGTTTGGCTAGACCCAAGTTTATTCACGAGATTCTAATGGAGTTAGATCAGAGATTTAAGGCCAACCAAGGTATTAATAAGGCTCCTCACTTGCTCGAGAATAGAGCCCGTAAATTATTCCTCGATATAATTGCCAAGAAGATTGATGCGAGTGTGGGAGATGAACGCCTTCAAGGTCTCAATATGTTGAAGAACATGACTAATAGTTTCATTGATAATTATGAAGGGAGTGGAAGCAGAAGTGGTGATGCTCTTCCAGGTCTACAGATCTATACATTGTTGATGAACTCAACAGATTTACAGCATAAGATACTCACGAAACTTCAGAATGCAATAGACACTTATTACGGGTATCCACTCGAGGTCGAGCTTCAGATCACATTGGCAGCTATACATCCTTGGTTGGTCAAAACCTCAAACTGTTGCAAAAAGTTCTTCAACCCGCAAGAACTTTTCGAGATCGAAAAACTCAAGCACGATGCAAAGAAAGGATCTAAAGTCATGTTTGTGCTAAACCTTGTGTTCCGTGTGGTCAAGAGGGAGAAGATCTTGATCTTTTGCCACAACATTGCGCCAATCCGTCTGTTTACCGAACTGTTTGAAAACGTTTTTAGGTGGGAAAGAGGCAGAGAGATCTTGACCTTAACCGGTGACCTCGAGCTGTTCGAGAGAGGTAGAGTGATAGACAAATTTGAAGAACCAGGAAACCCATCCCGAGTCTTACTGGCCTCAATCACAGCTTGTGCAGAAGGGATTAGTCTAACCGCTGCTTCACGGGTCATCATGCTTGACTCGGAATGGAACCCTTCAAAAACAAAGCAAGCCATAGCTCGTGCGTTTAGACCAGGACAGCAGAAAGTTGTCTATGTTTATCAGCTCTTGTCTAGAGGAACATTAGAGGAAGACAAGTACAGGAGGACAACATGGAAAGAGTGGGTCTCAAGTATGATATTCAGTGAGGAGTTTGTTGAGGATCCTTCTCTATGGCAAGCTGAGAAGATTGAAGATGATGTTCTTAGAGAGATCGTGGGGGAAGATAAAGTTAAGTCTTTCCATATGATCATGAAGAATGAAAAGGCTTCCACAGGGTGATGGTTTGTATATAAAAAAAATAAAAAATAAGAGCCTGGATTTTTCCGGAAACAGAGGAGACAAAAAGGTTAGTTCTCTGTTTCAACCATGGCTTTGAAGATCCTAAGTCTCTGGAACTCATGCATGTGTATCATATACTAATAATGTGTAAGTAGCTTCTGTGAAAATGTATGTTTATATAACCCTGTTTTGAATAATGTAAATATTGGAAAAATCAATGATAATGTAAAATAATATCATGTATTTCCATTTCTTCTAGTTCTCTGTGTTATACTGTTATTCTCTATGAACAAATATTGTAGGCACATTTATCTCTCGTGAATCTTAAACTTCTTGTAATAGGCTAACAATAATGCAGAGACATCATGAACCTTCTGCTTAATTTTGTTATAAAATGATACAACTTTAATCAATAAACAAATTATATCAAAATGGAAAGAAAAAAATAACAGACAAGGAACTAATAAAGGGAGACATGTTAATATAAGACATGTTAACATCAAACTAAACTGGCAAAGGAAGAGATAAGAGTGTAAGCGACATTAGCAAGAGGACCACGTTGCTCCAAGAGCTCATCCATGTCTTTGACAATGTCGAAGACTGCCTCAGGCTGAGCTAGTTTACGTGCATTGTCTGACGTTTGTTCCAGCTCATCTATTTTTGTGCTGAACCATTCCCCAACGATTCTCGCTGTCTCTTTGGGACTTCTTGTGAACAGTCCTGCACCATTCTCCACTACATACGGCACATTCCCTTTCTCCTGTTTGGTTTCACGTCTAATTGATATGAGAATTTATACATATATGAACTGATTACATTAAAAAAAAGATTAATCTAAACTGACCTGTCCGGGGATGTAATCGTTGAGGATGATAGGAAGTGATTGGATTAGTGATTCAGCGATTGTTCCTGGTCCAGCCTGCAAGATTCATAGGACACTTAGCTTATCAACATTTTGGTGAATAGAGGTAGGCATAAAACAAGGGTGAGATTGTTCTGTTATGTTCCTCTTACTTTTGTGATTATGCAGTCACAAGCTCCCATCCATTTCTCCATCTGAGTCTCGAATCCTCGAACCTATAATGTCATTATCCATTAAATCTCGATTCTTGAAACCTATGAACCTCTAATAATGCCTAAGCAGTTTGTTTAAATCATATATACCTTAACAGGAATCTTCCATTCAACGGCTTCTAACGCAGAGGCCAATTTCTTATTACGTCCACAGATAACAACCATTTGCCCAATAGGCTTCTTGTTCTCTTTGTCATACAAGGATTCTTCAAGAGCTTTTGCTGTTTCTTTCACAGGACCCATACCTTCCCCTCCTCCCATCAGTAGAACCGCACGAAGATCTTGATCCATCTCAAGCTCATTTCTTAGATCATCCTTCACCAAAACCGCTCGTGCAAAAGATGGCCTCACAGGTAAACCAAAGACACGGACTTGAGACTCATCGAGCCCATCAAACATCGCCCTTTTCGCCACTTCTTGAGATGGGCAGTAACACCTATTCACCCCTGGATGAAACCTAAAACCATAGAAGATTCAAAATCAAACTTTGTAGCTACTGCTAGTATCTCTCAAAGACTAAAACCAGGCTAATAATATATACCAAGTAGGGTGACAAGTGTTGAGATCAGTAATGACGGTGACAAAAAGGACTCTTTTCTGTAGCTCTTGCCATTTGAGAACCCACAATGGAATATGTTGCATCAGAGGATGAACACTAATGATTATCTCCGGCTTGTACTCCATTAAACCGGCCTCTACTTCCTTGGCATAATAGGCGGCAATGGCTGCTAAATAGCAAGAGTGTATCCATTTGGGAGATGTGCTGTGAAAAGCAACTTTCCATAGCTGAACATGCTTCACCATAAACTTATATGATCTCTCCATATCGTTTAATGGCCACCCTGTATATTCCTTCCACACATCCTTCACAATTACCTACCAAAAACCATAGAATTCTCAATCAAAAACCAATTCTTTTAGGGTGAGAACAAACTATAATTTCTAAAGCATTCTTCTTTACCTCTTGAATTAGTACTAAGTGCCATTAAAAAGCAATTAAATAACAATAACTAAAAACGATTACATGTTAATGATCTAGCAATCACTTTATATAAGAATAGAGGATTTACTCTGTATTTGTCTCCGAATTGGATCTTGAAAGCGTCGCGAATGGCTTCAGCAGAGGCACGGTGACCACCTCCAGTATCGCTCATGAGGATCAAAACGTTCTTCGTCCTCTCAGCACCGAGCTGGACAAGCTCCATTGCTGATTCATCCTCGTCGCTGTAACAAACATCATCGTCACTGTCATCGTAGCTTTTGCTATGGCAATGCCTGTGAATGTGATGATGAGTATGACCCTTAGTCTTTTCGCCGTCGTCACCGGTAACGGAGAGGGCAAATTTGGAAGTTCCGTAGACTCGTTCGAGTACTTTCTCTGTAATGGACACAACCGTCGTCGTCATTAACAGAGAGGAGACGAGAATAGTCTTTGAGATGTTTAGGGGAAACAAAACGGAGACTTTCCCGGAAATATCTCCTTCCCACGGCGATTAGGTACCGGAGAAGGGAAAATTTCCGAGAAGAGAGAGATGATTTGGGAGAATGATTGATGCGTAAGAGAGAAAGAAGGAAGAAAAACAGGGGACTGGTTATTGAATGTCAGAATCGCTGTCTTTTTTTAGGAATGTTCGATTTCAAAGATTCGAATATCCAGCGTCGTTGATTTATTAACTTTTTCTGTTTCACTGGCCGTTGATTTGTTCTTTTTCTTCTTCTGAAAAACTAAATTAACCTAGAACTTTATTGGGCAATTCTCTTAAATAATTCTGCATAGCAATTCTGAAAAAAAAAATACAAATATTTGCTCCGATCTAAATAACAATAGATAACATGGTAATTAATAAAATATTAATAATGAGGGTTTCTTTGTGGAGTGAAAAAATGGGTTAAACAAATTTTATTTTTTTTGTAAAAAGGGTTTGGTTAAACAAATTTTTGAGCAATTTTATGGACGGTTATGTTCTGCCTTTCATCAACATGGGTTAAAACATTACGGGATGTATTCAACTTAGCATTTGAAAAGATTTGAGTTAAATTGACAAATAATATGTTATTGAAATATGAATTAAAAATAAATTAAAATCTAGTGTTATTGGATTAGTGATTTTAAAATTACAATCAAATCCATTGTTATTGGAAACATTTTGAGATTTGGATTTGAATGTTTAATGTGAGATTTCATGAGATTTCTTAGTTAAAAATATAAGAGAATTTAATAAAAAAAACCTCTAAACTTTGGATCCATCTATTTTTAAAATCTCAACTATTGTTTTAGTAAAAAATCCCCTCAACTTTAATTAGTTAATAGATTTGATCCTCCGTAAACCGTTTCTATTTACTGTGACGAAATGTTGTTTTAAGGTAATAAAACGTCGAGGAATTTGTATTTTTCATAGAAACAACGAAATTTTTAATTAAAAACAATATGAAGTGCATGTAAAAATCTCGAATTGTAAACTTGTGGTTATGGTTTCATGATTTTATTGTGAATTTTGAATGATTTAGTTTGGTGTTTAGAAGCTGTAAAAACAAATAAAAGACACAAAAACATGAACATATATCCAACAATTCAAACTGTTCAACAATATTTTGTTTCAAAAAATCGATAAAAAAAAAACCATCAATATTGTTTAACAAAAAAAAACTAATAGTCCTAAGAAGTACTATCCGTTACAACATAGGAAACTACAGATATCCTAAAGTATACACTACCCCAACATTAACTTTGAAGAGAAGATTGTGTTGGCTACGTGGTAGAGTTTTCTTCAGCCACAAACTTATGTTTGTTTTTTTAGTCTTTTTGAAGTTTGTTCGGTGGTTTTGGTGCCCTTTACGCTTGACTGAACGTATATTGTGTTTAACTTGTTGACAATTTCTGCAAGTCTATAAATGAAAAAAAAAACAGAATAGTAAAGAACTTGAAATGGAAAGTTTTCAAAACCAATGTTGTTAATTGTTCTTGGATTTACCATTTGAACTTTTTCATGTGTAGAAGGAATTTTATCTCAGTACTTTGTTGTTGCTTGGGTCTAGTTGTTTATTTATATTCTCTGTGTCGAAATCAATGTGAGAAAACCATAATAATCAAATGAATTTGACTTACCTCAACATCTTAGAACAATTTACCTCTTGCACTCTACGACTTATGCTCTCACTTTTTGTTCAGCATTTTTGGAATTTCTTAGGTTTTTAAGATTTTAGGATTTAAAGATTTTTAAGGTTAAAACATTTTAAAAAAGAGTGCACATCATAGTATTTTTGTTTGTTTTTTAATTAAATATCTTGTTGTTTCTATGAAAAATACAAACGTCTCGATATTTTATGTCATGAAAACAATTTTTCGTCATGGTAAACGGAAACGGTTTATGGAGAGTCAAATCTATTAACTGATTACTAATAATAAAATGAGGGTTAAATCTGTTAATTGATTAAAGTTGAGGAGATTTTTTACTAAAATAATAGTTGAGAGTTTAAAAATGGATGGGGCCAAAGTTGAGGAGTTTTTTCATTAAATTCCCAAAATACAAATATCCAAACCTTATGATTTCAACCAAATCATTTCAAAATTCATTAAAACTTAAATCACACCAAATATTTATTCCAATATACCCCTACCAATGTTTAGGTTTAATGTGTTTCAAATAAGCAATTGATATGGGAAAATCCACTTTCGACTTCTCTTTATTGTCTCAAAATTATAATACAACAGTACAACACAATGCAGTCTCACATTTTGTTTGTTTTTTTTATTAAAAGAATGCAACCTCACGTACATTCCAACAAACAAAGCAGAAAGGAAATTGAAAATTTCATTTAGATTAATGCAGCTTCAATAGGTCTTCGGCCTTGTTGATAGGTTTCGAAGTAGAGCTCCACATATTTCTTAACTGGTTTATACAATCTTGGTCTTGCCTCAGACACAAGTCCATCTACAGGCTGAATCTCTCTGTCTGGACCCGGAACACAAAAAGTTGCCACAGATATCCTTTCTTTTTCTCTGTTAGTCACCACTCTATGAACTGGGCTCTTGTATATCCCATTACTCATTATCTAAACAAACAAGAGAGATTATATATGTCAAATCTACACCAATCAATCTTTCAAAAATCATATGCATATCTACATGATATATATTACCTCCATCAGATCTCCAACATTGATCAGAATTGTATCAGGGACTATTGGAGGTTTATACCACTTCCCATCTTTGAGAAACTGAAGCCCTTCAACATCTTTGTCTGGTAAGAGAAGAGTGAAAGCCGAGCCATCACCATGCGGTTTAACCCCGATGATTATGTCCGGCCTAGGACATGGAGGATACATGTTGAACCTTGTTTCCATCATAGTTCCATGCATCTCTAGAAAGCAATGATCTTCTAATTCTAACGATCTAGCCATGGCCTTAAAGAATTGTTCAATCATTGGTCGTTGCTTCATTGTGTATTCATGTAACGTTTCCCTGAAGAAAACGATTATATATCAAAACCACCAAAGTCAATGAATCGAGATGCGGATGAAATTATAATGTATCTTTACTTGAATCCGGTAGGGAGCTGAGGCCAGAATTGAAGTTGACGCTGATCTTCAGGGTAAGTAGTAAGATACAAACGGTCGATCCAATCAAGAACTTGATCATCAGACAGAATCATGTCATTTCCATATCCTTGGATATTATCAATCTCTCTAGCGTACTTCTGTTTCTCTTCGGTCGGAAGTGCAAAGAACTGCTTTGTTAGCTTGTAAATCTTATCAAGAAACGCTTCTGTAATTCCATGATTCATCACCTGCATCAATATAAGAAATCAAATTGCATTACCTCACCGGAACTTGTACAGATTTTAATGACTCTGATTATCAGTAAAGAGTGTTGAACCTGAACAACGCCCCATGTAGAGAGCGCCAAGTGAAGTTTACTCAACTCTTCTCCACCGGCTTCAGAAGAAGAGAGGAGAATACTGAGATCGATGGCGGGAATATCCATCTCCGGCACCGAAGCGTTAAGAGGTTCACCTTCGCCATCGCCGGTGCGTTTGGGGAGATATCTCTCCGGTAATCCTTCGCCGGCTGCAACTACCTCTTGGACAGTCTTGAACTTCGGCTTCTCCATTGTGTCTGTTTAGTGGATCTTTGTTTGATGAGCATTATGGGACCAAAGGGCTTATTTAATAGACTTATAGACGTCGATCTTGAATTTGTGGTCTGCTTGATATTTTTTTCTGCAGATAATCTTGGATGGGTCCCACCTTGAATTTAATGGGCATTTTGGTAAGACTAGAGCTTATGTAATAGACGGAAGACATCTTGGATTTATAAATCGGTTTGGCAAGTTGCCCGGTAAGCACATGACGCAACCATGTCGTTTGATATGATGTTATATTTTCGAACTTCGGAGACTTGAATTTTTTTCCCTAAACAATGTTATTTTCAGTAATGTATATTTTTGATAGAAAATTATCTAGTATAGAAAAGAAGAATTTTGAATAAACTTTACGTCTAGATTATATAAATTTTGGATAAATTTTAAGAACTAACTAATAAGTAATGGTACCAAATATTATAAACTAGTTAATTGAAAGCACATATCAGTAACATACAGTAAAACTTCTATAAATTAATAATATTGGGACCAATGTATTTTATAATATTTTATTAATTTATCGAGTTTATTAGTTTATAGAAGTGATATTTTGGTAAAATATCAAATTGGGATCGAAAAAAATTATTAATTTACCGAGGTATTAATTTATCGAATATTAATTTATAGAGGTTTCAATGTATTTTGTAAAATTGTATGCTTTATTTGTGTACTTTACATTGATATAACATAATATTTTATGTTCACTGATCAAATTATATGAATTTTAGTATACCAATTATAATTCTTTTATAACTATACTTTGAATAGAATTCGTATTTGAAAATTATTAACAATATATAAACTGTTTGGGCATGATGTTTGGACCGTGTTGGTCAAAGAAATCGGTTGGTCAATCTACGTAGAGCAAGTTTGTTTGAATGGGAGCAAATAAGATTTGCAGCCACAACAATAGTCAGGAGACTTCAGGACGACGAACAGCTGTTCTCATGATGGTTTTCTGACGCTCAAATCAAAACTTATACCATATAACTAACTGGTTGGAAGATAGCAAGTTCTAGAACATAATATGTAGAGGTTGCAGATTATCACAGGCTATGTGTTTTTCTTGCCAACCTCCAGAGATACCACATTTGAAGGCTTCAACAAGACACTCTTCTTCTCCAAGCAGAGGAAATTGTTCACGAAATATAGATTCAAATAACTTGAGAACAAGTGATGAACTCTGTTTTATTGTTAGAACTGGAACTGTAAGTTACATAATTTCCAATGATTTCTTATGTTCCTAGTGCTTTTCTTTGTCATCTCATGTTTAGTTTGTGTGTCAAAGTATAGCCTAAATTTATTTTCTTTGTTCAGCCTTTTCTTTACTTAACATTAAGTGTTACAGATACAGCATTCCACCCCAAAAACATTTAGGCTTATTATGTGTCAAAATAACAATTGATATGGGAAACATCTAATTTAGACTCGCTTTAATCTTTATTGTGTCAGAGTTATAAAAGAACACAAAGCAGCCTCACATCTCAACAAACAAAGCAACAGTATTCTCTTTACTGCACAAGAAAAGAAAGAAAAACAGATTCATTGTTAAAACCAAAAAGGAGAGTTTGAAAAAGTACTATCAGATCAATGCAGCTTCAATAGGTCTTCGACCCTGTTGATAGTACTCAAAGTAGAGCCCCACATACTTCTTAACTGTTTTATACAATCTTTGTCTTGCCTCAGACACAAGTCCCTCTACAGGCTGAATCTCTCTGTCTGGACCCGGAACACAAAACGTTGCCACTGATATCCTTTCTTTTTCTCTATTAGTCACCACTCTATGAACCGGACTCTTGTATATCCCATTGCTCATTATCTAAACACACAAGATAGATTATATATGTCTCAAATCTACACCTATCAATCTTTCAATATCATATGCCTATACAAGTGATTGATTAATTACCTCAATCTGATCTCCAACATTGATCAGAATTGTATCAGGGACTATTGGAGCTTTATACCACTTCCCATCTTTGAGGAACTGAAGCCCTTCAACATCTTTGTCCGGTAAGAGAAGAGTAAAAGCCGAGCCATCAGCGTGTGGTTTAACTCCAATAACCTTGTCCGGCCTCGGACATGCAGGATACATGTTCAATCTTGTATCCATCGAAGCATTTTCTCCATACATATCTAGAAAGCAATTCTCTTCCAAATCCAACGATCTTGCCATGGCCTTAAAGAATTGCTCAATCACTAGCAGTTGCTTCATTGTGTATTCATGTAAAGTTTCCCTTAAGAAACAGAATGACAAAATCACCACCAAAGTCAATGAACCAATATGCTGTTGAAGTTAAAAGGTT
>CM051382.1:16726990-16951990 GCA_028015245.1 Cardamine occulta | reverse complement strand
TGGACTTTACCTGAATCCAAGTGGGACTTGAGGCCAGAATTGAAGCTTTCGCTGATCTTCAGGGTAAGTAGTGAGAAACAAACGGTCGGTCCAATCGAGAACTTGATCATCAGACAGAATCATGTCGTTTCCATATCCTTGGATACTACCGATCTCTCTCGCGTACTTTTGTTTCTCTTCTGTCGGAAGTGCAAAGAACTGTTTAGTTAGCTCGTAAATCTTGTGGATATAAGCTTCAGAAATTCCATGATTCATCACCTGCATCAATAAGACATCAAATTTCATGACTTCACCGGAACTTCTAAAGATTCATTTTTATGACTCTGAACATTACTAAGAAAGTCAAACCTGAACAACGCCCCATGTAGAGAGCGCCAAGTGAAGTTTACTTAGCTCTTCTCGACCCGCTTCAGAAGAAGAGAGGAGTAGACTGAGATCGATGGCCGGAATATCCATCTCCGGCACCGAAGCGTTAAGAGGTTCACCTTCGTTGTCGCCTTTGGGTGCGTGGAGATATCTCTCCGGTAGTCCTTCGCCAGCTGCAACCACCTCTTGAACAGTCTTGAACTTTGGCTTCTCCATTGTTTCAAGTTATTTTAGAGAATCTTGAATCTGATGAGCAATTTCGGACAAAGCAGTTTATTAAATAGACAAGAAGACGATCTTGACTTTGTCATCTGTTTAGCATTTTCTAAACCCAAAGATAATACTATTTTAATATGCAGAAGAAGCAAGTTGCCAAGAAAAACAAAAATGCCGTTTGATAACATTATTTTTTCGGACTTGGTTTTCTAGTGAAGTGAGACAATGTAAAGGTAGAGGAAGAAGAGAGATGAAGAGAAACAAACTTTTCAGCTAGAATTTGGCCAAGAAAATTAGATATAAAGTAATTTTGAAACATCATTAGTTCTAGTCTTCTAGATACATTATAGTCTATTTATGAAAAAGTTGTTAAGTTAGACAAAAAAAGAATGCATATTAAAATGAAAATTAGCAAATTAATTTGTAAATAGGCATGATGGATAACTAAACCACGCCCAAAAACACGATAGAAACAAAAAGTTTACTAATACTTTCTTATAATCGAAATTTTTACTATTTTAGTGGTATTAATAAAATAGAAAACGTATCTCAACTATGTATATATAAATTGCTGTCCTACAGTCTCTGTTTTGCAACGAAGAAAACACAAAACAAAAGAAAAAGAGAAACAACTTTGGTTTGGTTCCCTATCCGTTCTTCAGACAAGTATGATCATATGATATCTCTATACACTCACACATAAAAATATTGTATATATTTAAAACCCAATTCTAATATTTATCTCCATTTTCCAGGCACACACCTTTCATTATGGATTGTCCTAAAAAGTCATTCTTGTTCATGCTCTTGTGCATGGCATTCCTGTTCAACTACAACAACGGTGGCATTGTAGATGCAGCAACAAACATTGGCTTGAACTACGGCCTCCTCGGTGACAACCTCCCATCCCCATCTGAAGTTATAAACCTCTACAAGTCCTTAAGCATTACCAATATTAGGATCTTCGACACCAATACAGACGTCCTTAACGCCTTCCGCGGGAACCGCAATATTGGAGTCATAGTAGGCGTTAAGAATCAAGACTTGGCGGCTCTTGCGGTCAGTGAAGATTCTGTTAACACCTGGTTTGTGACCAACATTGAGCCTTACTTAGCTGACGTCAACATCACGTTCATTACTGTTGGGAATGAAGTCATCCCCGGAGAAATAGGCTCTCACGTGCTTCCCGTCATGCAATCTCTTACCAACGTCGTCAAGTCAAGAAATCTCCCGATCTTGATCAGCACCACAGTGGCTATGACTAATCTTGGCAAGTCGTATCCACCTTCTGCAGGAGATTTCACGCCCCAAGCGCGTGAACAACTAATCCCGGTGCTGAAGTTTTTGTCTCAAACAAATACACCTATCCTCGTCAACATCTACCCTTACTTCGCCTACGCGTCCGATCCTATCAACATACGTATTGATTATGCCACCTTAAACACTGAAGAAGTCGTGGTCCAAGACGGGCCACTAAGGTATTCAAACATGTTTGATGTGATATTTGATGCGTTCGTATGGGCAATGGAGAAAGAAGGTGTGAAAGATTTACCAATGGTGGTAGCAGAGACCGGATGGCCATCTGCCGGTAACGGGAACTTAACAACGCCGGAGATCGCAGCTATATACAACACAAACTTTGTTAAACATGTTGATAGCGGCAAAGGGACACCAAAGAGGCCAAAGAGTGGCATTAATGGGTTTTTATTTGCGACGTTTAATGAGAATCAGAAGCCAGCTGGAACGGAACAAAATTTTGGGTTGTATAATCCAACTGATATGAAGCCCATCTACAAGTTGTTTTGATTTTAGATTCTTGATTAATCGTAGACTATCCCAAATCATTAGTAAATGATGCGCTCTAGTAGTTGCTTGTAATAGAGCGGGATAAGAGATCAACAATAAGTCAAATAACATTTATTTTGTATGTTGTATGATTTTAATTTTTCTTATAAAAAAAATCCGGATTTAACAGAATATCCTTCAATAGCATAGTGTCGCCTTGTCGTGGTATTACCATCCGGTGGGTTCAATTCATATTCTGTGGGTAGTGTGTGTGAATTGTTAAAAGAAACAACGCCAAATTTGTAAATAAATCTGACCTTCAACAGATTAAGCCAGGAAAAAAATAAAACAATTGATTTTAGAGATCCATAAAAGTAGGAAACATATATCACACATGTTTAATCTATATCACAAAACATTAATATTTCAAACATATATATCATAACTCAAACTTGCAAGCTTACAAGAAAGTTCAATGTTCTAAAAATCGCTAGGCGCTAGTCGGGCGGTAAGAGTGGGCCTAGCGCTTAACCAATAAATCGGAGATTAAACGGGGATTAATCGGAGATTAGTTTTAGAGTTTTAAGACTATTTTAATGTTTTTAAAATATATTAATCCATTATAATTAAATTTTTCTATAATATTATTTTTAAAATTACATTAAAGACATAAAAACATATTTTTAAAAAATAAATTATGATTTTTATTAAAATTTTGAACATAAGTTATTGTAAAATATTATAAAATCTCAATCTAAATGTCTGAATAACAAAAAAAAATTATCTGGCGGCGAAAATGGGCCTAGCGATTAGGCGCTAGTCGGGGCGGCGAGAGTAAGTCTAGAGACTAAACGGGGAGTAATCGGAGCTAGGCGGGGATTTTTAGAACAGAGCAAGAAACTAACACAAAAAGAAAACAAGTTTGGTTTTTTTTTGTCTCCGTTCTTCAGGCAAGTACGATCCTATTTCTTTGATGTTTATTGTATATGATAAATCTACAAAAACTGTATATATTCAAGTTCTAATATTCTCAAATAACATTTTCTGTGATCGCAGGCACAAGTTCAATTATGGACTATTCTAAGAAGTTGTTCGTATTACTTCTCTCTTGCATGACGTTGATCTTCAACTACAACAACATCTATTCCGTAAGCGCGGCGGCATCAGTCGTCGGATTGAACTACGGCCTTCTCGGAAACAACCTCCCATCTCCCTCCGATGTTATCAAGTTCTACAAATCTCAAAATGTTGTAAAAATCAGAATATTCGAGCCGAACAAAGACATCCTAGAAGCCTTGCGCGGAAACAGAGAGATCGGAGTCATCGTAGGCATAAAGAACGAAGACTTGAAGGCTCTTGCAGCAAAAAAAGACGCAGTTAAAACTTGGTTCGCCACTAACATCGATCCTTACGTATCCGAAGTCAACATCACGTTCATTACAGTCGGAAACCAAGCCATCCCGGGAGATGAAAACGGCCCTTACGTGTTTCCCGTCATGCAATCTCTCACCAATATAGTCACGTCGAGAAATCTTCCGATCTTGATCAGCACAACGATCACTACAACGAGCCTTGCCGCGTTGAAACCGCCTTCCGCAGCAGTTTTAACACCTTTAGCGCGTAAACAGCTCTTCCCCGTGTTGAAACTGTTGTCTCTATCAAGTACACCGATCCTCGTCAACATCTATCCTTACTACTACGTGGCTGACCCAAAGAACGTTCCTCTCGAGTACGCCAATTTCAATACTGACAAGGTTGTGGTCAAGGACGGTTCACTAAGCTATACTAACATGTTTGATGCTATTTTCGACGGCTTTTTGTGGGCAATGGAGAAAGAGGAAGTGAGGAATGTACCATTGGTGGTGTCGGAGACCGGGTGGCCCTCGGTCGGGAATGGGGACAAGACAACGCCGGCTCTTCAATATACGTACAATGGTAACTTTGTGAAGCAAGTGGTAAAGGAACACCTAAGAGGGCTAATAGTAGAATTGATGGCTATATATTTGAGACTTATAATGAGAATCAGAAGCCAGATGGAATTTATCAGCATTTTGGGTTATTCGATCCTACTGCATAAGCTTATTAGGCTTTATAATAATGAATAAATAGGTTTCGAGCTAGCCTTGTAATAAATTTCACTTTTGTAATTGGAACAACTAAATTGCAGGGAAAATTAAGCTTTAATGATATTGACTTTTCGCTACAAAAACTTTTTTGGCATGGCCGGATGAGATGAAATGTATTTTTGTTTTTTTTTTTTTTTTTGAAATCAAAGACGTCGCCAAAAGCACAACGATCATAGGTTCAATGGACAGTAAATCTCTGTTTCCAACACTTGTAAAAACCCATTACACAAAAAAAAAAAACTTGAGCAATCTTTAGTATCATCCTATGCGGCAACCAAATGAAGCTGATATCTTGGAGGATTACACGCATGTTGCTGGTACCATTCCTTAGTGACCATATTTCTGAAACTCCCACTCACTGTTATCTGTTAAAACTCAGCAATTTTAGCAAACAAACAAAACAAAAATAAAAAACTATTCAAAAAAGCTTAAACCGAGAAACACATACCTAATGGACAAACTTGACGAGTCTTTAACCATCTGCTGATGCAGTGAAAGTGGAAGGCGTGATTGCAAACACCTGCAAGTACCCACATCGAGTGTCTTTAGTTAGGGAAGGCACTAATAATACTATCCATATTATGTATTTCCACTTGACTAGTCCAGAAACACATTATAGACTACTTAAGGATTCGAGAAGGTGCCTCACATAACACACATCTTAAATCAAAACTTCCTACTAACAAGATTCATCTTCAAAATTGAGAATACAGAGATAGTTTGATCATCCTGTGAGTTTCTAATTCATCCTCAACTGTACAACCCACTGCAAGACTTTAAAAGCATGCAAACACACACAAAAACTAGAATTTGGTCTCTCTTAGAAATTTTAAATTCCATAAACCTAATCAACTGGACTACTCAGAGACTAATTTGTAGATTTCTGCAAAACAAGAATAGGATCCCCTTTAAAATAAAGCAAAGATATCAGAGTTGTGCCACCACATAAGCAAAATTCAAGTTCAAGATTCAACAAACGCACTCTAAGATACTAGAATTTTTTCAAACAACAGTAATTCATATACAGGTTTGGTGTGTTTTAGATACACAATTACAATAGCTACAATTGTGAAACAAACTAAACAAGTTTCCAAAAACCTAGCAAGGATTACAATCATGATCATAGAAGAAACAAGACTTACCCCAAGCAACAGTGCATTCCTCACTTGTGGCGCTAGCCTGATTAGCCTGACACTCAATGCCTAACAACAACCAAAAACACAATAACGAATTAAGACTAATCATTCGAGAATTCAGTAATCTCCGGATTATCAACATCATCGTTAAAAATTCCTCAATCAATCGATTCTTCTAAGACTTACACAGATCCATGATGTGGTTTCTGCAGATCGCACAGTTGTCAACAACGATATCTGCAACCAAACAAAGAACAATCAATAAAACTTCACCGAACCAAAATTAAATCGTAAAATCAAACATCGAAGGATATATTGAAGATAGTATGAAGGTTTTCGCGGTTACCCCAAGCCCAGAGAGCAACGGCGCTCCACTTTTTAATTTCAAATCGCTTAGGTTTCTTGTTGGAAGAAGAAGCGGCTGCGCTGCTAGAAGCTTCACCGGCAGGAATCATAGTAACGTCGGAATCGAGAGTCGCCATTGATCTCTGATCGGAAGGAAAACGAAAACCCTAGAAAAAGCCGAAGAAAAATCTCAACGATTGAGCTCCTTAGCTTGGGTTGTTTGTAAAAGATGATGTCACAGGACGAAAGCTTCAGAGAGAGAGAAAATTTGGTTTGGGCTTTGCCTATATAGTGTGGGCTTTCTTCGGCATTAGATTTATTTGGTAATTTCCCATAATTCGATTAAGTTTTCCTTTTTTTAATCTAACTGATCCTACAAAATTATCGTAAATATCTAAAAATTTCTCTTTTCTTTATCCAAAAGAAATTAGGTTTTTTAATTGATCAATTTAATATTTAAGATAGATTTGAATGCTTTAAATTAAAATTATGGAAAGACATCTAAATTTTTCAAAAGATGTGTATACACACACATCTCTTTCTTTTCTTTTACTAATAAAAGTTAATCATTCATAGGAACTCATTCATCACATATGTTGAATTCATATAATTGGAAAATGATTACATCATCAAAGCTGATTGAAGTTATGCACACAAAAAAATGGAGTTTCATTCTAATCAAATATTTGAAGATAATGCATCAAAGATGTTACAAAATAGTGTCAAAATATGAGTCTACAAGCCATGTGAGTTACATATAGTTAGATGATGCACATGCTTCATGACTTCTGCCTCTGTTCTCTGAGAGCCGAAACTTTCTTCCGCAGTTCAAGATTTGATACTCTCTCCACCTCCAGAGCTCGTTCAAGCTACATAATTTGGTGGTTTTATTAGCCTCAGAGAGAAAAACATGTTAAACAAAAGGCTTTGAATTCAATAAATACGATATAGGAAGGAAACTTTAGAATGATAATAATTGACACTTTTAACGAATCAATCTCTAAAACATGCTTCCATAAGAGACATCAAGAGAGAAAAGAAGACTGTACCTTTGCAGCTCGCATACTCCATTCTCCAAGAATTGCTCTTAACCTTTCATTTTCTGCCACGTACTGTTTCAGGTGTTTCAAATGAGAAGATGATGAGATACTTTCACATATCCGAAAATGTGTTACCCTTATAAGATTTCATGGTATAGCTGTGTTGTTATACACGACGTGATATGCTTAGAGATAGACTCAAACCTGATTATTGGTATTCCGGACGTGCTGTATCTCTCTATCTCTTTCAGAGATCAGAGATCGAGCAAGGTTAAGCTCGGAATGAAGTTGATCCACCTGTAAACATACAATTCCATTTACGATCCTCCTTCACTAAAAGATGCTACCTAAAGAATAATTAACCATGTGAATTGGCAAGTTCTCATTTGTTAACCAAGTTTTACCTCAGCAGAAAGTGTTCGTAATTCCTGATCACGAGTTGCCACAAGATGCGCCAGATCAACCTGAAAATTTAACCCAGTGGAAGGAAATACATGTATTTTAAGAAAGTTATCAAGAAAGTTATTAGAGCTTAAAATCCACTCAAAGAAGTCATCAGTCACAATGGAGCAGTTCAAACCTGAGGCGTGCTACTACCATTGGTTTCATATTTGCTTAAGGACTCCTTCAGACGCAGAATCTGAATTCAGGAAAAAAGAGGTCAGAAACTCACTCTAGTGTCAGAGTGAGATTGGGGTAGGTTATGAAGAACTAGAGAGAGCATTGAACTTAGAATTGGTAGTAAGAAACTGTAGACTAGTAAGAAACAACAAGCATCAAGATTCAGAAATGAGAAGTACTCATGAAAAATATTCCATGTAATATCACCTCTTCACTGAGATAATGGAGATTCTCGCGCTGATATTGCAGTAGAGCCATTTGCTGATCAGAAAGGCGACCGGCTTCATGGTATCTGTTTTTCAAGCAAATAAAACAAAGAAAGACTTAAGAATTGTCTGAGCATTGCCATAATATAAGGTTGCGATGCAAAACAAAATTTTCATGAGGACTAGGAATAAGGTTCCAGTGAGATTGTGAAAGTACCTCAATCCTTCCAAAGCAGCTGGTTGAAGGGGAGAGTATAATGAATTCAAGACATCGGGCTGAGAGTTCACTGAGTTGTACTGGCGAACATAACCTACCAGTATTAAATAGAAATACAAATGGAAAGTGAATCAAATTGGCATTATACCGTTCTAGTTAAGGTACAAAACTAATGCTGAATGCATGCCTAAAAGTGTGAATAGGATTTTCTGGACCTTATGCTTACCAACAAATACAATCATAAAAGAAGCAGCAGAAATTGCTTCAACAGACATGATGAACCTGCAACAATAATGTACTCGTAAGTGTTTTTGACTTTATGAAAACAAAAGTTACTTCACCAAGTTGTTCCAACATAAAATATGAAAGACATTGTCAGCTTCCAAATACTACTTCTAGTCAATAGCATTTAAACTTCTTCTAGGCATTCAAATTTATCAAAGAAAATACGTTAAGTCAAATATGTCAACCTGAGAGAACGAACAAATTCTGCCAATAAATTAGACGTTCCAATATGTGATATGCAATAATTTTCTTAGCAAGACTAAAAAATGTTGAAGGACGAGGTCAGGATCTTCCTGTCATTCTTTTTATCGACGGATACAAAAGAATTAAAAAACAGAAAATGTGATCAACTAGAAAATAAAGCTCATACAAATGTCAAAGCCGTTAATGTCTCTAAAAAGAAGGCTGCGGACCTCTGCACAGTTAAAATGGGAAGAACACTGAAATATGGTCTCCACACCATGAAAAGCAGCATAGATGCAGTTCCTAGAACAAAATGGAGTCACTTAATTGAATGAAAGAAATAGATATATGTAATAATATAATATATGATTGGGAGAGTAGAATTAAAGATTACCATATGCCATGATGGCAAACGGCAGACGAACTACATGCTTCAGTTTCTGACTGAAACTGTAATAACCCTGCAATAGAAGGTTCTTTCAGAAGGTCTTCAGATGAAATTACTACAACTACACTAGAGAATATCAAAACTATATCTATATAGCTAACAAAAGAAATAAAACGAGCACTATCTGCTTGGTTAGAACAAATGTTACCTGCAGGCGTATTTTCTGGACCTGATTGACAAAATATTGCTGAAACATACCTGTTGCAGAAAAAACATGGTAGTTTAGAGCCCAAATATGACATGGAAACAGAAGTAGACAGATGATACGTGAAGATAGATTTTAATGTTTTGCACACGTAACATTAAAGCAAGAGAATTTAGTAGGCAGTAGTTTACCACAATCTAGTCTGCTTCTAAACAAAGCTTTTCCGTAATAAGCTGAAGGGGATAACTGAGGTTACCTGTTAACATCAATAGAGCAACATTGCAGCTGCAAAGTAGCGATGGGATAAGATACTCTACGGGCTGAAGTATCCACGGTGCTCCAGCTGCTAAAATAGCATAACCTGCCTAAATTTAACAAATAGTAAATATAAAGTCAGGCATTCATGTTTCTCACTATCCTTAATAGGAAAATTACAAAGGTCAATGGTGAATATCAGAAGAAGAAAAAAGTAGGGATTGGAAGCACTTGCCAATATGATAAGGTAAATGCAACTTCCAAAAAGACTTCTAGATTCTCGATGACCGAATAGAGGAGCTTCATGCAGTATATCAAGAAACCTACAATCACAAAAACAGTGCTGAAACGATATGAAGAGCCAATAAAGGAAATAGACCAATATTTTCGAATAATTACATAATAATATCATCTGAGTCACTGGCAGAAAGAGAAATAAGAATAAAATACGGAGAGAAGTGAAAAATCCTGCAAAACATATTTTGAAGAAAAGAAAGAAGCTTAAAATAGCTGTGATTACAGAAGAAGAGAACAACAAAGCAACCATTTTCAATCTCTAAGTTATGCGCTTGAACTTGTTAGCTCATAAAAAACGGATCACAGAATCATAAGATAAGCGATAGAAAACCCAGAAAATTGATGAAATCAGCCCAGCAATTGTTAGAAGATGGTGAAATCTAGAAATCAGAAAATGGATTTCGCTCGAAGAAAGGCATGGAATCATGAGCTTACATAGCATTATCTTCATGCGTCGTCGGATTGCGAGAAGAAGCGCGTCGATCGTTGGCCATTTTGTTAAGGTTTTCTTCTTTCGCTTGTGGGAGAGTGAAAACTGTACAATCTCCGATAGCTTGTAAAAGAGTTGCTTGAAATTAGGGTTGAATCATATTCGTTGCCACAATCTGGAGATTTGAGAGATGTGATCCGAGATGTGAAGAGCAAGTAGAAGAAATTAGAAAAAGCTTCACTGTGAAAGCTTCTCCTCTCTGTATTGGAATGTTTGGTTTCCACAAGTCTCTCAACAAGAAGTCAATATACACAGCTACCTGTATTTTTCGAATTAAGGGTGTGCTATGCAATTTAGAGAACTAAAAACCAAAAATGAAATTCTGAATGGACTTCCAGGGCCTAATCGCAAAAACAAGGATTATTACCTGCTACTGCTAGTAACAAGGATTAATTCTATTATTATATAGTAATGAAAAGTAATTTAGTGAACGAAGTCGCATCTCATGGTGAGATGAGTTGTGAGTAGCTCCAATGGTGGCTGCACAATGTCGATTTCTTCTTCTTCTTTCCCTTCCTTCCCTCGCACCATCGTCTCCTACACTGTGACCACTTCACTATTCGTCGTTATCTTCCTATGCAGCGTCTTCCTCTTTACTAGACGCACTCTCGAACCTTCTATATCTTCTCACCACACCGACATACCTCTCCCTGCTTCCGATCCACGCCCTTCCACGCCTCTCCTCCCTCCAATCGAGCATCACGATGCTGCCAATGTCACCGTTGAAACAAATCCAAAGGAGGAAGGAGATTCGCGCGGGGATGATGTCGCGGTAGAGACTGAGCTGAAAGCTGTGGAAGATTCGCGCATGGAGAAAACTGAGCTGGGAGAAGAACAAGGAAGCTCGAACGGTGAAGTGTCCGTCGAGAGTAATTACGAATCTGTGGACCAGACGGTGATTGAGAAGATGAGAGGCTGCGATTTATACAGGGGATCGTGGATTAAGGACGACGATGAGTATCCATTGTATCAGCCTGGATCATGTCCTTATGTTGATGAAGCTTTTGATTGCCAGAGGAACGGGAGGCGCGATTCTGATTATCTCAATTGGAGATGGAAGCCTGACGGTTGTGATCTTCCTCGGTATGAATGCTTTTCGAATTTTTATCTATTCTCTATTTCAAACGCCGCCATTGTTACACATAAATTAATATCAGCATTTCAGTTTCCAAGTTTTCACCTTAACTGGTTCTTGATTGAACTGAAGTTAGGGACTCCCATATAGCTTTGCGCTGATTGTGTTCATGAGTTGACTTCGTCCTATTAGCTAATTGTGAAGGTAAGGTTATTTTAAGAAATATTAATAGATAAATGAATAAGATAGTAGCAGCTGAGTTAAATGTGCAAATTGTAACCTTGCAGACTATTTTCTTTTAATGGTTTCATGTGTGTTCAGTAATCATATGGCTTCTGCTTTCTCAAAACAGCAATAATCAAACCTTTGATCAATTTATTTACTGTTACGCTTTAGATGATACAATTAGCAGAAACACATCATGTGTAATTTCTGTTTGATCATAGGTTTAATGCTACAGACTTCTTGGTGAAGCTACGAGGTAAAAAATTGATGTTGGTTGGAGATTCAATGAACCGCAACCAGTTTGAATCAATGCTTTGTGTTCTCCGAGAAGGTTTATCTGATAAGAGTAGAATGCATGAGGTTCATGGCCACAATATAACCAAGGGGAGAGGCTATTTTTCTTTCAACTTTGAAGTAAGTCTACTCTTCTGTTCATAATAGCCTGTGTTTTGGGTTGAATGTTCACTGGTGGTCTGGTTATCTATACAAATTGTATTTTGGTACTGGAATAAGCAACAAATTAGTTATATAGTGGTGTTTTACTATGGATTTACTGAATTTTATTAGAAACCCCAGCACCCCTTTCTGTAACGTTTGATTTTGTTGCATTAGTTGCAATATTTGTTAAGAGTAAAATGTTCGATAATGTCTGGCAGGATTATAATTGCACTGTAGATTTTGTGAGGTCACATTTTCTTGTGAGGGAAGGAGTTAGAGCAAATGCTCAAGGAAATACTAATCCGACCCTTTCCATTGATCGCATTGACAAGACAAATGCTCGATGGAAACGAGCTGATATTCTTGTCTTCAACACTGGTCATTGGTGGGTTCATGGAAAGACCGCCAGAGGGTATGGTTCTTTCCTTTTCTGCTTTATGACTCTTCTCACGCATGTTGACTTAATCAGACAATTTTCAAATCTTCAAATCCTAGATGTAAGCTAAATTTATTTCCACCTGTAGTGTATTCAATAAAGTTGCAAAATATTCTGAATTTATCTTCTTAAAGCTTGATATTGCTGGTGCATCCCATCGTACTGGTGTAATTTTGTTTCATGACAACTTTCTAGAGAAAAGGATGAGCCACTGATGGTGAATGATTGGTGAATAAAATTAGTGCAGGAAAAACTACTACAAAGAAGGTGACTACATATATCCGAAGTTTGATGCAACTGAAGCATACAGAAGGTCGTTGAAGACTTGGGCAAAATGGATTGATGCAAATGTGAATCCCAAAAAACAGCTTGTATTTTACCGTGGATACTCCTCTGCCCATTTTCGGTAAGCCCTGATCTATTACTTACTATCCGGAATCTTGTATTTTAACTGCAAACGAGTTCCAGTTGACATGTCACTTTTATCATCTTCATTAGAAAGGAATGATCTGGTTTACGCCTGCTTCATGTCACTCTACAAATGAGTTTCAGTTTATTCGGTTCAGTTGTTTCCGTGTTTAGGTTTCAAAATAATAAACACATTTCGATTTCATTTTGGTTAAGCACTTAGGTTTGGATTTGATTTGGTTTATTTTATATGCCACCCCATGTACTCTTGTTGCGGTTTCTTTACAGAAGAGTTAAGTTCTTCAGTGTATTCTGTGTCCTGACTTGAACAGGGGAGGTGAGTGGGACTCGGGAGGGTCATGCAATGGGGAGGTGGAACCGGTAAAGAAAGGTTCAATCCTCGATTCCTATCCTTTGAAAATGAAGATTGTAGAGGAAGCCATAAAGGAGATGCATGTTCCTGTGGTTCTCCTAAACGTGACAAAGCTCACTAATTTCCGCAAAGACGGACATCCATCAATCTACGGTAAGATCAACACGGAGGGTAAAAAAATGTCGACAAGGCGGCAGGATTGCAGCCACTGGTGTCTGCCAGGAGTTCCCGATGTTTGGAACCATCTTATCTACGCATCTTTGCTCCTTCAAACAAATTCCTAATAAAGCTCATACATCAACCATCTTAGATAGGAATAGAAGAGCAGAAACAAAATACCAATTCAGCTTCACTGTTGTAGTAGTGAGTCATCTTGTGTATTTATCGCTCTTGGAGCTGAGAAGTAGCTTTTCTTCTTTTAATGTAGTGTCGTGAATAAACGGAATCGGGACAACATTTTCAATTTTTAATGGCAAAGATTTTTAAACCAGCAAAACAAAATCTCGAAGACGAATTGAAAATTGAAACGATTACGTATTGAAAAATTGAAATAAATATAACAAAATTTTAAAGAAAAACTAGCAGCAAAGCAACAAATGAACACTTCATTTTCATGGCGACAATTTCTTCTTCAACTTCTTGATCGTCTTCACTCCTCTGCGTGCAGTGGGTTTCGCTTTCTTCTTCATCTTCCTATTCTGAGAAGACAACTCCCTCACTGGACCAGCCGGGATTCCTTTCTTCAGAGCACTTCCTCTTGGTGTAGCAGATGGAGGCAACCTCAAATCTTGTGGAGGTAGAGGGCAATGAGGCTTCCACACCAAATTGTTCTTCATTGCAAATCTTACTCTCTTCGAGCTCTTCTCGCTGCTCGGGCCGGCTAAGCTCGTCTCTGCTTCCTCTCTGTTAACAGTAACAATACTTTGCTCTTGTCTTTTGTTCTCTCTTTTCCTCTTCTTGGTCTTTTTGGCTATTGACACAGGTTCTGCTACTTCACAGACACTCGCAACCTCATCTTTTGATGGACTCATTTCAGATGCAATCTTCTCAAACTCCTGTCGGAGATCCGATATCATAGTCTCATCAAAAGTCTCATCTTTGTCACCAAGATCAAGATCCCCAACAGCATCCTTCTTAACACTGCCTTTTTTAGTCTTTGAAGAAGAACATTTCTTCAAACCCTTTTTCTTCTTCGAAGAAGACCCATTTTCAACAATCTTTTTAGACTCAGAAACAGCAGACACAGGAACCAGCATAGGCACTTCATCATCCTCAGAACGAGAAGCTTCCGCAATAGAAACTTCAATACCAGAAGACGACATATCCTTTTCCAACTGCAAAAACTCATTGTGAAGAGTATATATGGCTTTCCTATTACCCTGAAGACAATCCGGAGAAGAACCCATCTCATAAAACCTCTTAGCAAAGTCCATAGACAACGCAATGGATCCCAAAACTACAACATCATCATCCTCAGATTCAGCATCATTCCCAGATTTCTTAACAACCAGCAACTTCTTCCCCATCTTCAACAACTCATCAAACAAATTACTCTTAATCTTCCCAACCAAAATCTTATCATTAACAACACCCAAAATCGTCACAAAAGGAGCAAAAAGAAGTTCCAAAACCTCCTTCCTTAGTGGAAGAAACGGTCTAAGTTCTTCAATAAAAGCAGAAGCTATATGATAATTAACACCATTCCCTTGAAACTTATCACCAGCAAGGAAACTCCCATCGAACAAAATACCCATCAAACGACGAGTGAATTCCAAATCCCATGAATTGCTATCAAGCAGAGAGAAGAATCCGCTTAAAAACCTACGAATCAAGAGATAAAACTTATCTAACCTGAGCCTATCGATACGAGACCACTCACGACGCATGGTGAACAAGAAGACAGTGAAGTAATGGATAGACAAAGGTAGAGGAAGGGATTGAAGAGCAGAGGAGAGACGATCGATGAGTTCTGATTGGTAAAGAGACTTATCGGCGTGCCAGATGCAATAGAAGATTCCTTGCCATAGCTTCTTCATATCTTCATCGGAGATTTCAGTTTGTTCCGGGAGCCAAGTACGAAGAACAGTTCGCAGAGATCTGTCGCGGATGGTTTGCTTGCACGAAGCAAGTTTCTTTATCAGCGATTTACATTCTTCTTCAATTGGGAGTTCTTGTTGTTGCTGCTGCGATAATCGATTGCGTTTCACCATTGCTATCGAATTCTACGGTGACGGCAGTTTCTGTGTGGGAGAGAAATACTGGGGACGTAACAAAGGGTTAGGGTTTATATTTTAGTTTCTTTCATTTTTTTAGTTTTATACATTTTAACCCTCATCTTTAGATTATTTCTTTTTGGGGATTTTTTTTATAATATAATTCAAAGTTAAAAATAACAATTCAAGTTCTTTGGAAAGTAGCTCTTGTTTTTTTTAAAAAATTTTGAAAATTCGAACATTATTATTTCCTTGTTAAAATAGAATTATATCCTTGTGAAAAGCAAAAGCAATTTTGAAAATATTCTCCTTGCATAAACGAAAATTGACGTTTGCATTAAATTGGAATTGAAATATTCGATGATTTGTTTTCTTTTCTTCCCTAAAGACAAAATCCAGTCCAATCTTCATCTAGACAAAATTCAAAAATTGGGATACAAGTCATAACTAAATAAATAGTCAATTTTTAGACTGGATCTGAGATATAAGTTTATTGGGCATTAATCAAAAGTATAATGAACAGTAAATAGAAGGGTGGTCAAAAAAAGAATATTGAACACGAGGGTTAAATATCACTAAAATAATCTTTGTAGGCTGATTTGTATTAAATAGTTACTTCAAGAATATTATTTTTAAAAGTTTAATGAGAAAAAATGAGTAAACTCTGACCTTTTTCAAAATGATAAAAAAACGCTAGTCTTTTTTTTTTACTTTTTTTTTTTAATAAATGGTAAAATAAATTGTAGGTATTATAAAAAAAAAACTAAGTACATCATTATATTAAAATAAAAATAAATAAATAAAATTTGGTTTATGATTTATTTTTCTAAATTTGAATTTTTGAATTTTTCTCAAAACTGAGTTTTTAAACTAAAATATTATTATAGATTAACATATTCCATATTTATTAGCATTATCGAATATGAATTTTATGTTAATAAATATTTATTTTCTTTAGTCACATAAACTTATTAGTATGAAAACAAACAAAACAATAATATTTTTACGAAAGTACATAAATTTCTATACCAAAATATTTTTAATTTAAATATATAAAATTAAGATATATTTAAAATATAACTTTAAAATATTTCAAAATCAACTAATATTAATTATTTTTAGCTAGTTATTTAAAAAGAAAAGTTCAAAAAAATTTGAATCAAAATATGAAATGTGCTAATCTATAATAATATTTTAGTTAAAAAAACTCAATTTTGGAAAAAAATCACAAACTCAAATTTTAAAAAATAAATCATAAACCAAATTTTATTTATTTATTTTAATTTTAAAATAATGATGTACTTAGTTTTTTTTATAATACTTAGAATTTATTTCACTATTTATAATTATAACGAGGATTTAAATGTTTTTGAGAACGGGGAAAAGTTTTTTATCCATTTTTCCGTTCAATGAAATCAAACAAAACAAAGGTAAGACGTCAAAAAAAGAAAAAACAAAGGGAAAAAATGAAATAAAACGAAGGTTTCTTGTGTTCATCGTCTCTGACGCGCCTCTCCACCATTTTTCTCTTCTTGCAAGCTTTCAACAAAGACGACTTTTCCCTAGTTGCCCTTTCACGCTGGTGAGTTCTACTTCTTCAATTCTCCATCTTTTTTGCTTCTGTAGAATATATTTTTTCCGTGAATTTAGTGGTGTTGGGTTGCTTCGTTCAGCTAATTCTCTGACCAAATTAGCGTTGAAATCGGATCTATGTTTCTTGACGCGCAGATTAAAATTTCCTGTTGTAATCATAATTTTCAAGTTTCTTTCTTAAATCATTGGAAAAAACTGGAGATTTGCAAATGTTTATGGCGTGGTTTTCGTTTTAGAGTTTTTATAGTTATTGGACGATGAGCTTGTAGCTAAGCTCATATCTTTGTCTATTTTCTATCATGTGATTGTGTAGAAGTCAAAGCTACAGTAGAATTATATGTGAGAGGGCGACTCGTATTAATTTGTTTGAAAACTGTTGCTGCTTGGAGCTAAATTGTGACGTCTCTGTCTAACATTTCTTACAGTTTCTTCTTATGTTTAAGGCTAATACAAGGGAAGATGAGTTATTTATTTTTAACACTCCCTATTGAATTTGAATCCTATCTCTTGATCCCAGTTTTCTTGCTCTTAGTGTTTTAAATTCAGCATCCTGTATGAATTTTATTTTGTTTGCATTTCTCTCTTTGACTAATCATGGTTTAAATTGATTTCTCTGTTTTTTTTTTTTTTTCTTGTGCTTCTCAATAGCTGGATGTTTGTTCTCACTTACAACTTTTATTTTGGTTATTTCTGTCTACGTGAGCTCATATTAGCACTTTCTTTTTCTCTTGTATCCCTGTCCTCATCAGTTAACACAGATGCTTTCTGATGCTGACAAAATTCTTTCTGTAGCTTTCTGATTCATTCTCTGGTTTCTCAGTGTTTTCAAACTACAGGATGAGTAAAGTTAATAGTGAGGAATCTTCTAGTAGCCATAAATTGCTGAAGGAAGTCGAGTCGATAAGTGAAGCTCTGTATGTAAACAAGAATCCTAGGAGCTCAGTCGCTGGTCATAATAATAATACTCCACTAAAACCTTTGAGTCGTGGCAACTTGGCTGAGCCTCAGAAGGAGAAGAAATCGTTTTGGAATTGGCCTCTCAGAGCCCTTTCTCATGTTCGAAACCGCCGATTCAATTGTTGTTTCTCTGCCCAAGTTCATTCCGTTGATGGGCTACCCACTATATTCCAGGATCTTTCTCTCACTGTGCATTGGAAACGTCGTGATGAATCTTTAAGCACTCGTCCTGCTAAAGTTTTGAACGGAAGAGCTGATTTCAAGGACAAACTGACACATACATGCTCGGTTTACGGAAGCAGAAGCGGACCACATCACTCAGCTAAGTATGAAGCTAAGCATTTCTTGTTGTACGTCTCTCTGGTTGGATCTCCCGAAGTTGATCTGGGAAAACATCGAATGGATCTCACTAGATTGCTTCCTCTCACACTTGAGGAGTTGCAGGATGAGAAAAGCTCGGGTAAGTGGTCAACAACATTTCAGTTGACTGGAAAGGCTAGTGGTGCTACTCTAAGCATGAGTTTTGGGTACACTGTTGTTGGGGATACTCGTAATCCTGCTTCATCGGGTAGTAGCATTCAGAATTTCCGCAGTTCTTCAAATATAAAACAAACTAGTAATAACACAGGGTTGACAAGAACTATTAGTGCAAAGTCTACTCTGGGGAATGGAAAGTCCGCGTCTCGGCGTTATGATCACGGTATTGTTAACAAAGAACCTTATCCGTTGTCCCAGAATATGGAGAAAATTAAAGATCTTCATGAAATTATGCCCGTTGCACAATCTGACCTGGTCAGTTCTGTAAACATTCTGTATCAAAAATTAGATGAGGAGAAGGTGGATCCAGCAGCTGAGTCTCAGTTCGTATTTGACGTTGTCACTAAACACATTGAGCCTGTTGAGTCAATTTCTCGGGAAAAAGAAGCTGCAAATACACATCAAAGCGGAGAGCCTTTTGTAAATGGGAATGAAATTGATGTTCCTTTTGAGGAAATAAATAAAGCTAATGAAGTTCCTACTGCTGGAAGTGAGGAAGTTAGTACAGAAAATTTGTCTCCAGATGAGCCTTTGGTAAACAGAAATGACGCTGATGTTCCTTTTGAGGAACTAATGAAAGTTGGCGCAATTCCAACTGCTGGAAGTAACGAAGTTGGTACAGAAAATTTGCCTCTAGAAGAGCCCGTGGTAAACGGGAATGAAACTGATGTTCTTTTTGAGGAATTAAAGAAAGCTGGCAAAGCTATTGTTGCTGAAAGTGAAGAAGATGTTGAAACTGGTACAGATAATTTGCCTATAGAAGAGGAGAACGAAGTTTCTCCAAAGGACACGGAAAATGTTGTTCCTCAGGATGATGAAGAGGTAGTGAACAATGGGAGAGACTTGAAAGAAATAATAATGAAAGATCTTGAATCAGCTTTGAAAAGTGTAGAAATGTTGGAAGACGAGGAAGATCTAGAAAACCAAGGAGCCGGAGATACATGTTTTATAACACCAATTAAGGAAGCAGCAGCATCAAGTTCGAGAGATGTGGCTGACTCTGTGGCTAGTGAGTTCTTAGACATGCTAGGTATTGAACACAGCCCTTTTGGTCTAAGTTCTGAGAGTGAACCTGAGTCCCCAAGGGAACGCCTGTTAAGAGAGTTTGAAATGGAAACGCTTGCTGCTGGTTCTTTGTTTGGTCTTACTATTGAAGCTGATGATCCCCAAATGGAATGTGATGAAAAAATTTTGAAAGAGTATGAATCAGATTTTGAAGAAGGTTTCGATCTGGATTCCCTCATTCATGATATAGAAGAAGAGTACCAGTTGGAAGCTCAAGCTAGAGTTAGCGAACCCAGGGCCAAAATGTTGGAAGGCTTGGAAACGGAATCTCTGATGCGTGAGTGGGGTATGAATGAAAACACATTTCAGAACTCTCCACCTCACAATGGTCGTAATGCGTTTCATCCAGCCGATTTTCCAGTTAAGGAGCCGTTTGATTTGCCTCCTCTTGGAGATGGCCTGGGTCCAGTCGTGCAGACAAAGAATGGAGGATTCTTGCGGTCAATGAATCCCTTACTGTTCAGGAACTCTAAAGCTGGAGGCAGCTTGGTCATGCAAGTGTCAACTCCAGTTGTGGTGCCTGCTGAGATGGGCTCTGGTATCATGGAGATACTTCAGAAACTAGCGACTACTGGAATTGAGAAGCTCTCGATGCAGGCAAATAAAGTAATGCCTTTGGACGATATAACAGGGAAAACCATGGAAGAGATGTTGTGGGAAACTTCACCTGCAGTTGACGGTGGGGACAGGTTTGCATCAATCATATCATCACTCGTTTTGATTTGTTGAAAGGTTTATATGAAAATTGTGCTTAAAACAGCTTTTCTTACAAGTTGGGTGTATTTGGTTTATCTTCTCAATACAGGGATCATATATGGAACCATCATAAATCAGAGTATGAATCTGATGATGCAGCTGGTTTTGTGAGGGGAGATGAAAGACAAGCATCATTTGCAGCTAAGCCAAAGAAGTTTGGTTCAAGCTCTGGCAAGAAAAACTTTGACTCGAAGTATGTATCACTTGAAGATCTTGCTCCTTTGGCTATGGATCAGATTGAAGCACTTTCTTTGGAAGGATTGAGAATACAATCAGGAATGTCAGATGTGGATGCACCCTCGGACATCACTGCACAATCTATTGGAGAGATCTCAGCCTTCCAGGGGAAAAGCGGGTGCGTTGGTCTAGAAGGAGCCGCCGGGTTACAACTTCTAGACATAAAAGATGACGAAGACGATGGGGATGATGGTTTAATGGGACTCTCCTTAACTCTTGATGAGTGGATGAAGTTAGATTCAGGAGACATTGGCGATGAAGACGAAATCAATGAGCGAACTTCAAAGATTTTGGCTGCCCATCATGCAAACCCACTAAACTTTATTCGTAAAGGATCAAAAGGGGAGAAAAGAAAGGGGAAAAAAGGAAGGAAATGCGGTTTACTTGGGAATAACTTCACTGTAGCACTAATGGTACAACTCCGAGACCCACTAAGAAACTATGAGCCAGTAGGAGCCCCTATGCTTTCTCTTTTCCAAGTTGAGAGATTGTTCGTCCCTCCAAAGCCCATAATCTACAAGACGGTTTCAGAACTGAGGAAAACAGATGAAAAGGATGAGGAAGCCGAGGCGAGTGGTGCTGTCAAAGAAGAGAAACCCATGGAGGAACAAGGAATCGCTCAGTACAAAATATCAGAGGTACATCTTACTGGTATGAAGAGTGAGACCGATAAGAAGCCTTGGGGAATCACGACTCCACAGCAGCAGGTGCAGTCTGGTTCACGGTGGTTGATGGCGAATGGAATGGGGAAAGGGAACAACAAGCTTCCTCTTATGAAACCAAAGTCTGCTTCTACAAAGCCTGGTGATAAGTTGTGGAGTGTCTCTGGTTCTGGTTCCAAATGGAAAGACCTTGGGAAAATGGGAAAGTTCAACTCACACGTGCGAAATCCGAATGTGATAATGCCAAAATGAAATTGAAATACTAATCTGTGTCTGCTGTGTTTTTTGTATACTAAGTAAAGGTAATGTTATATGGTGAGGTGGATTGTGTAGATACACTTCAATGTTACATCTGTTTTTTTTTTGTGTAGATCAAACTAATCGCTGTGTGTGGTACAGATAAAAGATCAATGGAACAAATTTCGAACGAACAAGAACCTGTTACATTACTTCATGATCATTTTTTACTATTTAGTATTTAGACATAATATAAGACTAATAAACTTGATTGGATATGCTTAAATATCATTATCTCCTTTACTTATATATCTATTGCGAATTCACCTCATTGGTATTCTATCTTTATATATTTTTACTTGGGGTTAATAATTTCATTTTAAGGGTTAAATTGTTGTTGACAAAAACAAAACATCTTCCTATTCTCATGGTTTTACAACAGAGTTGTAGTAGCTTCAAATATACTACTATCGAGATAGTTGAGAGGCATCTTAGAAATCTGCAATGTATTGCTTAGTTAATACAATTCAAGCCGAAGAGACTACAAAATGAAACATTGAGGACAGTAGCAATACAAAAAGAAAAATAACCATTAATCATAATGCTGAAACAAACTCACTCGAATAACAAAAGAAAAATGAAATTAAGAGGAGCTTAACCAGTTCCTCCAAGCACACCCTTAAGCTTCTTAACTTCGGCATCGCTAAGGAACGTAGTGGCTTCAACGAGTTCTGAAGGCAAATCGTTTGCAAACAGAGCAAATGGTAGAATTTGGAGTCCAGGGGAAGAGCTTCCGAAGGCAACAAAGGCCAAGGCAGGACCCTTTCCAGAATTAAGCTGAAAATGACGAAGCCCTTGAGGAAACACCATAGAGTCGCCTCTCTCGAGGGTCTTCAAGTAAACTTTGTTGGCAGAGGAGATAAATCCGGCGCAAATGGTGCCTTGAATGACTACAAGGACCTCAGAAGCACCAGGATGAGTGTGAAGAGGGATGACACCACCACCGGCTAAGTCAAGACGAGCCAATGAGACACCAAGGCCATTTAGGCCTGCGAAAGCAGGCGCAAAGGCTGGAGTCACTGCGGCTTTAATGAGGTTTGAAGTGTTTCCGGCTTTGCCGAGGCCAGAAAATGCGAAGTCGTTTTCGTTGACTTGGTCAGGGTTCTTGCAAGAGTAACCTGATGGGCTTTGAGTACCCTTAGGATCAGCTACACAAAAGTCTTGAACAGAGGCAATACTTTAGACATGGTCATTAACAATGTGGACACAATACACTCCTGGATTTGGAGAAACATTAGACATGGTCATTAACAATATTTTAACCTTTTGTTTTTATAACATTTGTCATGATTTTTCAGCTAACAGGGTTCAAAAATGCAAGCCACCATTAAGAAAGCTTATACAACTCGATTTCAGAGGGATCTTAAAGTCCATGAATGGAAAATTATTGATACGTTCACCTTATCTTCTTGCTCTGGAAAGTACAAGGTTTCAAAAATTAACTTCAAGATAAGTTTTACTAAAAACACAAAAGTTAGTAAATCAGATTTTATGTCTGACAGTACTTTAGTTAAGAAAAAATCTTTAGACGAAAATGTTTTGATAGTTAAACTCTTTTAACTTTTGATCTTACTAACTCTGTTTGCTTTTTAGTCTAACATTTTAATTCTTTAATGATTGTATTGTTTTGTAGACATTTTAGGTCAAGTGGTTAGTGTTGGTCAGTTTAAAAATCTCAATGTAAGGGATAAGCCAACTAAGAAGCTTGACTTTGAAATCCGAGATGCTAAGTAAGAACTATTTTCTTTTTTATAACTGTTTAATTACCATTTTATTTATATTTGTCGAATGATATGTACCTTTTATTATTTTGATGTAGAGATGAGCGTTTGGGTTGTACTTTATGGGGAAAAAATTTGGTGAAAAAGTTTATAATGCTTGCCAAAATGTGAGTGGTGATGACAAAACTTTGGTGCTCATCCGTTTTGCAAAAATTTATACACTATAAACATTTTCAGTTATATTTATTAAAAATTTGGATACTTATAACGATTTCATATATAGGGGATATAACTATAACCAATGCTTTTGAGGCCTTTGATGTGTTGATCAATCCTCTGGAATATCCACAGGTTGAAGAATTAATGGGTATGTAAGTTTCTCAAAAATGTATTTTGTTAGCCTATAGTCGAAGATGTCTAAAATTTATCTAAAACTTACAGCCAACTATTTTTTGATTTTCAGGTTACCAAGTGATGGATTGGTTCTCACTCTTTTAGAACCTTCATTTAAACCAGATATGCAGGCTTTGGCAAAAACTGACAGTTTCATAGAGTATCCTAGGAAAACCATTGCTGAACTTCGTGTTTCTTTAGAGGTAAATAGTTATTTATAGATATTGGTAAAGTTTCATTGGTTGTAATTTTACTTTTTATATTGAATGACTTTTAACAATAAACTTACATTTTAGATCGAAAAATAGAGGATCATTGCCACAATTTGTGCCATTGATACTGATTGGGGGTGGTATTACATTAGCCATTGTGAGTGTAACAAGAAGGTTGAGTTGCAGAAGGAATCAAGCGGTCAGATTAAGAGTCCTACCAAGTAGGAAGAAACAAAAGTTTTGGTGTGAAAACTGTTTTGAGCATGTTACCAATGTCATTGCAAGGTACATCTTTATTCTTAACCGTAGCTTTACTAATATAAGATGTGTATTTTGTTTTATTGAAATTTAACTCCTACCAAATATAGGTACAAGCTATAAACAGCCAATCAGGCATATCATGGTACAGGTGAAAGAAACTTATCCAATACAGATCTTATCACCTGCCCCATCAGTCTAAACCTGCATCTGAGTTGATAGATGGGATATTTGAAGAGGTATCAATTGACTCTTTGTATATATTTATCAATATTGTGTGTTAATATTCAAACCTTATCTTCCTTTATAATTGAAAATATGTATTTGTTTCAATTTCAAACAAAGAAGCAAACAATGCTGTTTTCATTTTTCAAAAACCTTAAAAGTTAAACTTAGAGAAATAAATCTACTTTTTTCTAAGCAGATGTATAATTTTACATATAAATCACAGAATTTGAAAGCAAACTTAAAACCATGGCAATGTTTTTGTTGTTGCCTCGATTAAAATATTAGCCAAGCTCTCATTCCTTTAGCTCTCCAATAGTTTTCTTTCTCCCTTATGCCAGAAATTTTTTAATGATCCTACTTTCATTACATAAATTGTATCCATCAACAAATTAGTATGTTTAGTCAAGTGACATTAAAAGAAGCTATAAGCATACATACATTCAAAGAAGCTTTAGACAAAGTTCATCATCAACAAATCAATGTTATCCTACACACTAAATTTCTAAATTCATATACGATTCATATATTTAGATATCACATCGAAATTACCTAATTCATAGCCTAAACTTATATATTAAACATCAAATTTACACAATTAAGCAAAACAAAGTACCATTTCGATGAAATCAAATAAACCCAAAATTAAGAAAATTCGAAGATCCAAAATCCATAATCGATCCAAGATTTGAAAATTCCTAATCGATAAGAAACACAAATCCCAAACAACACAAGTTGAAAACCAAATTTAAGTGGCGAATCGATTGATAAAATTATTAGAAGGTATAATCGGACACTTAGCTTAGAGAATATGGTGATGATGAATCTTCTTCCACCAGATGCTTCTGATTCACCTAATTTCAGAACATAAGCAAAGATTAGAATTGATCCGTTCAATATATCATCGAGAATGATGATGGATTCGAAATAAAAAATAGGAAGTAAGGATAACAATCTTTATCGAGACTTAGCTCCTACAAGACTCTAGATTTGAAACTTCTTCGCTTGGATTGATGATTTTTGCATAACTGATGAACATTATCGAAGAATTTGACAAGATTTCTTTTGTTTTGAGAAAAAGATCGAAATTGGAAAAAGGAAAGTTCCATTCTGAAAACCTAGAGTTGTCGGCAAAAATTATGAAAGGATACGTATGACAAAAAACAAACATCTGTCCGATCGTATCTTTAATGTATTTTTGAAATTGGGTTTATAACCCATTCAACATAATCACTAAGCCCATTTTTAATGGATAAATATTTTCGTTGGCCCATTTGCTATAAATTAAATATATAACTTACTTAATTTTTAATAAATTATGTGAAAAATAATTATGTAATTATATATAAAATAATTCCGACTTTTATTAATCAACATTTAAGTTTTACACAACAACAACTGTATAGGGCGGAAATATATCTACTTCATACTTTGTTAGTTTGTATTGTCATATATTATTGTATTACTGTTTTAAATTAGATTTATTTTATATTTTACTATCTTATTTATTATTATTATATATAGATGTGTTGTGTTAATTAAAATTAAAATATAATCATGTGTGGTGTTATATTTATTTAATATGTTAGATTATAATGTAATTTCGTTGTAAAAGTTAAGTGGTGTTATGTATATATTTTCACATCATTCAAAAAATCTATAACTGTTTGTTTTACTCCAATATATCAATTATCATCAACGATTATAAATTTGATCTGAGATCTGTCATGATCTGTTTTTATCCATCTTTATCTCCTTTGACATGTGTTGACCCATCCTGACATATTGTAAAAATTAAAATATTTGAAGATCCAGATGGTAAAAAAATTAATTTTAATTTTCATCCATAATTAATAAGAAAGATAAAATGATTATTTTTTTTGTGGAAAGTAATAATTGTTAAAATATTATTTACAGTATAATATTTTTTAAAAATAAAATCATTAAGGATACAATAACAACCACAATACTATAATTAATTTTATTATTGTATCCTTAATGACTTTATTTTAAAACATTAAATACTATATTGTTTAAATACTCTAATTTTTAAAAAATCATATTTATTTAGAATATACTAAATAGAAATAAACAGATTTAAATTTAAAATATTAAGCATTACAATTTAAAATATCTATATACTGAGTTTTTTTTGCTATTTATTAGGAAATTAATTAATTAAATAAGAAATTATTATGATTATTAGTAAGATTTGAAAAATTAAAAAGATTGTCTCATGGCATTTATTGTAATATTCCACATAATTGCAAGATTATTTTGTTTTTAACATTGCTCAAATAATTATATAGAGATATGTCTATTTAAATTTAAAATTCATTTATTCAAAATAATATCTATATTTTCCATGTTTTACATTTAAAACACTTAAAGTTAATTACATATCTAAAATAAAAAATTGGATACATCAAACACACACATAATATACATATCTATATATATATAATAACTATACCAACAATTCACATTCACCATACACAAAATACAACAAATACTTAGTTTACATACTCAAAAGAAACAAAAAATAAAAATTTATAAAATTCACATTTACCATACACAAAATATAACAAATACAGTTAAATTATTCCAAAAATAAAACATATACATAATTATAAAATATCGGATCCGGCGCAGCACGGGTTATTAATCTAGTTGTGATTTTAAACCGTCTTCTCTTTTAAGTAATTGGTCAAAACTTGGTTTATGCATTGGCTTCTTTAGATTTATAGTAGCACTATTATCGAATTATAGATGCATTTGTGTGTTCTTTAAGTGAATACAAAAACTTGGTTCAAGCATGGGCCTTTTGAATTTGGTAACATACAAACTGGGCCTTATGATCAGTGTAAATGTATAAAGAAGTAAGCCCAACACTAAGAAGCCTACTGAGAAAAGGAAATTGCATAAAAATGTAAAAAGGAGTTACAGCTAGCTTATTAAGTTTGTAGTTTGTAATTAATCAAGTTAAATAGTTGGAATATAAAAAAATGTAAATCAGTAGACTTTTTTTTACAAGGAAAAACAATAATAATTGAAAAAACATGAAAGATATAAATACCGACGACAACAAGCGGAGAGTGTCAGAAAGAAGAGATGAGTATATAATTCACATAATGCATCGAGCAATATGCTAAATTGACAAGATGCATTTAATAATTTCCAGCACTTTCTTTGCAGACAGCTCCACTCCTTACCTCTCTGACACATTTTTGTACCCTAAACTTCCTCTAATTTCGTTTTCAACCCTCTCTTTATTTTTTCCACTTGACACAGACAACACCTCAGTCTCTATTAATACAATAAAAACTTGAGAAAGAAGAGAGAAAAAAAAAGTAGAAAAAACCTTCACTTCTGACTTCTGATCACCTCAGTTGGATCCGTACTGTACAAAATTTTTATCTTTTTTTATCTTCTGATCACCTTGATCAATTATTACTCGATCCCTATTAGAATTTTATCTTTTTTCACCATGAAAATCTATCTTTTTTACCTCTGCCCAATTATTCTCTCTGACTACTTTCATCAATAAAAGAATATAGTTTGATATAGTATATGAGCTGATGAAGAAAAAGGAAACACAGATTTAGGAGTTGATAATACAGTTTGCTGATATTTTTGAGGAACCGACTGTATTGCCACCATTTAGAGTGAATCATGATCACAAGATTCTCTTAGTAGAGGGAGCAAATCCGATTAATCAACGTCCTTACATGTATGCTCTATACCAGAAAAATGAAATCGATAAGATGGTCCAAGAGTTGTTAGACAAAGGAACAATTCAAGACAGTTCTAGCCCTTATGCTTCTCCAGTTGTTTTGGTGAAGAAAAAAATGGTTCTTGGAGGTTATGTGTTGACTAAAGAGGACTGAATGGACTGACAGTAAAAAACAGATTTCCAATTCTGTTGATTGGAGATTTGATGGATGAATTGGGAGGATCTAAGATATATTTGATGATAGACTTGAGAGTTGGTTATCATCAAGTAAGAATGGATCCAAATGATGTTCACAAGACAGCTTTTAAAACACGTAATGGGCATTAAGAAAATCTAGTTATGCCATTCGGTTTAACTAATGCTCCAACAACATTTCAAGGCCTCATGAACTCAGTTTTCAAGAAGCATATGAGACAGTTTGTATTGATATTTTTTGATGATATCTTGATATACAGTAAATCATGGGAAGCACATATGAATCACCTAAGGGTTATGTTTGAAATAATGAGAAAGAACAGCTTATATGCTAAAAGGAGCAAATATGCATTTGCCACTAATAGAGTGGAGTACCTTGGTCACTACATTGAAGCTACAGGTATTTCAACATATTCTTGTAAAATAAAAGCAGTAGCTGAGTGGCCTATACCCAAAAATGTGAAACAGTTTAGAGGGTTTTTGGGATTAGCAGGGTATTACAGAAGGTTTGTGAAGAATTTTGGTGCTATTGCTCAACCATTAATAGCTTTGACAAAGAAATATGCCTATGAATGGAATAGAGAAGCACCTAATTCGTTTGAATATCTGAAAAGGCTTTATTTTAAGCTCCTGTTTTGGCATTACCATTGTTTAATAAACCATTCGTGGTAGAAACTGATGCATGTGGTCAGGGTATAGGAGTTGTACTGATGCAAGAAGGACACCTCATAGCTTACATTAGCAGGCATTTGAAAGGGAAACATCTACACTTATCAATCTATGAAAAAGAGCTTTTACCTGTGGTATTTGGGGTCCAAAAATGGTGCCATTATCTACTGCCTGGACACTTTGTTATTCGAACTGATCAGAGAAGCTTGAAGTATCAGTTAGAGCAAAGGCTGAATACCCCTATTCAGCAACAATGGTTGCCTAAACTACTTGAGTTTAGCTATGAGATACAATACAAACAAGGAAAAGAGAATATAGCAGCTGATACTTTATCACATGTTGAAGGATCGGAGGTGTTACGCATGGCTTTATTTGTACTAGAATGTGATCTCTTAAAGGAGATACAGGAGGGGTATGAAAAGGATATGCTATTAAAGGAGATCATTGGTGAGTTACAGTCTAAGTCAAAACCAAGAAAATATTACTCATGGAATCAGAGAATTCTAAGAAGAAATAATAAGACTGTGGTTCCAGATATTGTGGAGTTAAAGAACTCTATATTACAGTGGTTACATGGTTCCAACAGTGGGGGCATTCAGGTCGAGATGCAACCTATCAAAAGATGAAAAGTTTATTCTATTGGAAGGGAATGACCAAAGTGATTCAGAATTTTATAAGGAGTTGTGTTATTTGTCAGACATGTAAATATGACAATACTGCTTATCGCCTTGTCTTATCCAGGATTGCTTCAGCCGTTGCCAATACCCAATGCTATATGGTCTAAACTTTCGATGGATTTCATTGATGGATTACCCTCATCTTCCAGAAAAATAGTAATCTTTGTGGTGGTTGACAGATTAAGCAAAGCAGCTCATTTCATCTCCTTAAGTCACCTATACAGAGCATCAAGTGTAACTCAAGCATTTCTTGACAACGTTTATAAACTTCATGGTTATCCCACATCTATTGTGAGTGACCGAGATACAGTGTTCTTGAGTGAATTTTGGAAAGAACTGTTCTCACTGCAGGGAACATCATTGAAGTACTCCAGTGTGTATCATTCTCAAAGTGATGGACAAACAGAGGTAGTTAATCGATGTGTCGAGACTTATCTTCGTTGTATATGCAGCGATAGACCATATTTATGGAGCCATTGGTTATCTTTAGCTGTATACTGGTACAACACATCATTCCACACCTCAATTCAAATGACACCATTCAAGGCAGTATATGGACAACCACCTCCAGTTCATCTACCGTACTTACCAGAAGAATCAAAGGTAGTAATGGTAGCAAAGTCATTGGAAGAACGTGAGAGTATGTTATTGCTACTAAAGTTCCATTTAATGAGAGCACAACATCGCATGAAACAATTGGCGGATCAGCATCGTACTGAACGCAGCTTTGACATTGGGGATTATGTTTTTGTCAAGCTTCAGCCATACAGGCAGCAGTCAGTTGTGTTACGCTCTAATCAGAAACTGGCACCGAAGTATTATGGCCCTTATAAAGTGGTGGATAAATGCGGAAAAGTAGAGTATAAATTGGATTTACCTGCAGGTTCTGCAATACATCTGGTGTTCCATGTCTCTCAACTTAAAATACTGGTGGGGAATGTCACTACGTCTACTGTGTTACCTGCACACATATCTGATGTTGTACAAAGAGAACCAGAAGCAATCATGGCGAGGAAAATGGTCAAACACTAAAACAGAGCAGTTACCATGGTTCTGGTGAAATGGCGCAATGAAACTGAAAAGGAAGCAACTTGGGAGCTGTTGTTTGAGTTGCATAACAAGTATTCTAACTTTGAACCGCGTGGTCTCGGTTCTTTGGAAGGGGAGGATTTGATATAGTATATGAGCTGATGAAGAAAAAGGAAATACTCTGGTACAGAGAGAGTCTTTCAAGCTGGTGTTAATAAGAAATAAGACGCGGATCGTGACACGTGTACGTTCGAGATCGCACAAAAGATTCTGTTAGGGGTTTAAAACAGAGTTGTTGAGGATTCGTTAGATTCATTCAGTGAAATTGTAATCTTTGATTCTTGTAATCACCATTGTTAAGCTTCTATGAGCTTGGCGTTGTTACATTGATTCTTTGTTTTCTATGAACATTGATTCAAAATCGAATAATACAAATTGATTCTACAGTTTGATTGTGTTGCTGTTGAGATACGACTTATTTGTATCAATAGTTTAGCAGTTAATACATATATCTCTAAGATCTTTTCTTTAACCCATCAGACAAAAGTAGTGAATGTTATGTCTGATCTCTGTTATTCATGTTTCGTCAATTTTGTATCTAGTCGTGTCCTGCGAATCTCGTAAAAATTGGCTATAAATCTGCTACATCATTCTCTTCTGATTTTATTTCAGACTGTGGTATAGCTTAACCGTGAGAAAATCGATTTCATTGCTTAACCGAACTTTTTTTCTTTTCTTTTTGAGCCAACTAGTTTGTATGTACCAATGTATCCAGAATAATTGATACCAAATTGAAGCCATAGGTCTCTTTTTTTTTTTTTGTAGTTTTGTACCTTAACAATTGAAAAAAATGAGGGATTTCATAAGAAACAAAATTACACAATTTTAAATTCAACAGTAGGCGCGCGCTGACAACAATAGGAAGATGTCTCCATTTATTTTACGCGTGTGTTTTGATTTTTGAATTGTTCACTGCGAAAAGGATTGTAATTTCTTGATATAATAACAAATATTTTATATATTTTTATTTCAATCCTTATTCTACATTTCACATCTGCTAACATATATATTTTGATTTTTAAAATTTTTCACTGCAAAAAGGAATGTAATTAGGGTAGCTGTTGTTCGAACTAAGGCAGTATCCGCAGTATATGTATATTTTAAAAAGGATGTATTTTACGACCCAAAAAAATTTGAACTTTTAAAAACATGTAACTATGATCCATACTTCAAATAAGAAACATAACTTCTTCTTCTCTTTTTTTTTTTCTGTTAATACATTTGCATAACTTGTGTATAAAACCAAAAAAAAAACATATCTCATGGGAGGCTCGTTTGATAGAAATCATCACTTACAAAAAGACAAAAATATTAACAATTTTATTACAAAAATTAAGAAAGAGTTCCTTCCTTTAATGGATAAAGAAGAAAATGAACAAAAATTATGACTAACAGAGAAAATATCTATAGTTAACAGAGAAAATAGCTATAGTGATAAATAATAATGTTTAGAAAGCTAAACAACAAGGATTAGAACATAGATTTTTACAATTGCAAAAACAACAACAACAAAGTCGTACCTTGGGACATCTAAAACAAGATGACCATCTAATCTTGCAGTTGCAGCTGCAGCATGAGCTCTTCTTTTTCAAACATGACGGTCGAGAGCAACTTCGGAAACAAGTGGGAATGCAACAAGACATGTCCGGACAAGAACAGCAGCAACCTCGGAAGCATGAACAGCTCGAACAACTCGGACAGCTTGGACAGCTCGGGCAGCTCGGTCTCGGGCAACAACAACTGTTTGAGCAGCACGAACCGTCGCAGCATTTGGACCCAGTGCAGCTGCAAGTTGTACAGTTGCAGCACTCGGGCTTCTTTAGATGGCACGAACACTTGGATTGGCAGCAACAGCAGAAACTCGCCAGGCTCAAACACGGGACACTACATGATGGAGTTAAGTTAATTAGTATCACTTTGTTCAAATAGATATATATACATATTTTTCATTCTAGCCATCTAAGATCAAGCATTGCCTAAAAAAATTTCTTACTAGTTTTACATTAAACATGTATTTGATGTTGAAAATGAATTATTTTGAAAACTAAGGGTCCCTATATATATATATCCAAATTTTACTTAATAGAAAAATCATTTTGAAATTAAGAGCCAGTGTAAATGCACCAGTTGGGCTCTATTGGTCGCAATGAAGTGAATATAAATAACAATGAAAATGAGATTATAAGGTGGTGAAATTATTACCAGAGCCACTTCCAGAATCGGCAGGATCTTCGACTCTTTCTTTGTCTGTCCATAAGAAAAAAACAACAACAGAATTGTAAGAGCAGGAACAAAAAATGAAGTAATTTGAGTTAGAGCTAGAAATATGCTTACGCAGGGATCAATGGGTCAGAATTTGCAACCACAAAATCAGAGACCCTGCCACACAATTAAAAACATATTTCTTTTAATAAATCAACCAAAGTGAAGAAAATAAAAACGATACAATGTGTAAAAAACAGAGAGATCATCATACTCTTTGCAGCATCTAGAAGCTGGTTGTACACCTTCAATGAATTTAATTTCCCCCTGATCATCAAATTATAGGTTAAGATCATTAGCTAACTTCTCAAGAAAGTAATGGGACAAAACACAACACAACACAAGAACTTCACATTCCAAACATATACAGTGTAAAAAAAGTGATATAGTTTCCTAAATCTATGCATTATAGAAAATAAACATTAGAGAAACGAGAAAGAACCAAGAAGAAAAAGGTGAACAAGGATATGGTCCTTTCAAACGCAGATAGCAATAAAGACAAAAACTTTCACAAAAATTGATTGATATGGAAAAGCAGAAAAAATAAAATAAAAACTCTGCAATAGAAGAAGCTAACAAAATTCAATATTTTCTATTTTATTTTCTAGATCTATTATATAATCAGCTTTTCTCAACATTGCTTCTAATGCTTCTCTCTTTTACTTTTTTCATCTTTTTCTTTATAAGTTTCCTTTTAATACTCTGTTTGACTAAGCACTCACTTTCATAGTACACATGCACGAACACATTGCGCCTCTCAGTGATGCTAACAACAGAGTAAATGGGCGTCTCATCAATCACTTCACACTACAAGTTGATCACATTTTTTCTCTCTTTTAACACCTCTAGCTTTTATGTATATATATCCCTTTATTTAAAGGTATAAAGCCGGAATGTTAATACAATAGTATTTACTATTTTATAAGAACAAAAATCCTGATTATGAAAATTAATGAGGCTAATTAGAATAAATAAAAAGCATAATAAGAACCCAATTGATTAGTTTTTAATCAATAGATCCGTTGAAACCCTCCAACTAAATCTTTTTTTTAATATATAAATGATTCAAATTATTTTACAATTAAAACATGCATTAATTAAATTGGGGAAAGTACTTGCATAGCATAGTTGTACTAGTTTAAATTAGTTTTGATATATAAATGTGTCTGATGACAGGAATTAATTACACATTTTTGATAGGATCTAAGAGAATAAATAAAATTAAATGTCTTGTTTCCTATCAAACATAATACAACGGTCCAGAGTCCAAACCAACCTGGATATAGTAGGGACCAAGTTTTAACAAATCAATAGCCTCTTTTCTCACAAAAAAAAATAAAAATAAAATTCAAATACTACTACTAATTATATATATATATATATATTAAAAAATTCTGCATAGATTACTTACACAATAAATTTTAATTAAAAATTAATTTACTTTTTCTAATCAAAAACAAATAGTACAATGAGTAATGAAAAATTCAAAATATTGGGACAGTTCCTCAGAGTAAAAGATTAAAAAAATGGAAAGAGACTGAGAGTAGTAAGTACTAAAAATAATACTAAAAACTTGCCTCGAGAAAACCAATCTCTCTCTCCAGCATCTGAACTCTGGCCGCCTCTCTACGTTTCCCGTACAAATCTGGATACTCCGGCGGAGACTTTGGACGAGGCGGCGGTAGTGATGACGGAGCAAGAGCTGAGCTAACTCCACTAGCTGCTGCTTCTCCTCCACCACCGCCAGAAGGAGTAGCCATTATCTCCGGCGATCGATAAATGTTTGGAGTCTTTAAGAAGAGGGAAACATGCAGAGTTAGAAGAGAAAGAAACAGAATATGAAAAAGAAAGAAGAAGAAGCGGCGAGTGAGTGAGAAAAACAATGCAGAGGAGAAAGAAAGAGAGAAAGAGAGATTAGTAGAAAGAACAGAGGAGAGGGTGGGTGGCAGAAGCAGTAATTATACCCATCTGACAAGGATTATTACTTACCTTCCTCTGTCCCTTTTAAGGCTCCGTGTCTCTTTTATTTCTTTTTTTTTTACTTTTTATTTTTATTTTTTAACCATTTACTCGGTGGATATATATATAAATCTTCAATTTATTTTTTGATAAGTTCAACTCTGTTTATTTACAGGTTATAATAACACATTACTACACTAATATATAAACCACTAGGATAATATATATATATATATATTCTGGATTACATAATGCAGTTTGATCTTCGTTATTCCAATATTTATGAAGCTAGCTATAATTCTGATTTGAGATTCCAAATTGCACAACTCTAAATATGGTGGAAATGCATATGCTATGTTCAAGTATAAGATAGTATGTAGTTAGGTTTCAAACAAATGTTTAGCTTCAACACACACGAGTTACCCACAAATCATTTTATATATTTTATGTTTGCTTAATAGAATAACATGTTACTTCAACAAAAATAATAACATGTTATACAAGTAAATAAAATAAAACAACATTGTTTTTCTATGTCTTTTTAAAAATAGAATGACCAACAATTAGAATCAGATATCTATATTTATCAACTATTTTGTGTGTTCGATTTTAAAAATTCAAAGAATGTCATATACGCCAGTAAAAAACATATATTTGTTTTAAGTAATATAACGAGTTTGGGATTTATTTATATGAAGAGATAAACAAATAATACTGAGAGATGACTCAAATATTTAAGATTGCACAAAAAAGAGGAAAATAGGTTGAAGATCGATGATAGAAAACAATTTTTTCTATATTTTCACCAAATGATCATTCACTCTTTTTTTTCTTTTTCAAATCAATTGTCATCATGTTAAACACCAAATTAAGGTAGTTTCACAAATTCGCCGTATTAAGAAAGGCACCCAAAAAAAGAAAAAAGAAAAACCTTTGAAGCATATTGACATGAGATTTTCAAACGTTCGCATCTCATTTTAGCTTTAGAAATGCCCACTCACAACAATAATTAATCAAGTTGCAGTTTATTAAATCTTAAGCTTTTGAAAGCCTTTTGTCACAAAAAATAGATACTTAGCATCTTTGTCATTAAGCTTTAGAAGTCTTTATCATAAAAATTGGCACTTAGCATCTTAATCAAGTTTATGAAGTAGTAGACAAGTGTTGGATATATATAAGGATTAAGAGGTCAGGTATTGAATATAACTACTAACTAGAACGCGCGAGTGTATAGGTTCCATGGGTGCGAGAAGCAGCCAGACGGTGGATCCGGTGGTGAGCCGGAGATACTCATCGGAATCAGAGGTGGTGCTAGTGGTGCGACGACGACCGCAAATGATGAACGGTGGAGGATTCGTAGTGAGCAATAGCAAACAACAAATAGTGTTTAGAGTTGATGGGTGTGGAGTTCTTGGCACCAAAGGCAAGCTTCTCTTGACAAATAGTGATGGTGATGATTTACTTCTCATCCGCAAAATGGTAAACCAAATTTTTATATTCTTAAGAGTAATTTTGGGCTTGAAGCTACACAAAACTCAGGATCCAAAAAGTAAACCAAAACTCAATGTATAATATTACAAAATTTGAAAAATTTATTGGGTATACAGGGAGGAATAGTGCAGGCACTGAACATGGTACACAAAAAGTGGAAAGGATTTGGATATGACAAAGAAGGAGCAGAGAAGTTGGTTTTCACCTTAAAAGATCCAAAAGATTCATGTCTGGTTCAAAACGGTTCAATCAGAATTTCGGTTCACGGTAAACCAAATATATCATCAAATCGCAGTAACAAGTATGTGGAGATCAAAGGGTCTTTCACAGATAGAGATTGCAACATCATGGATTCAGATGGCAGAGCCATAGCTCAGGTAAACAATAATACACTAGTTTGATGATCAAAGAAGGTGATTGATTGATATGGACATTGTCAAAATTTTCCAAGCTTCTGACAAATTACGTTGAACATGAGTATGGTCTTAAAAGTCGTAGAGACAATGATAATAATTGAAGGAGATGATGATAATAATAATAAATGGAAACAGGTAAGAAGAGAGAAAGAGATAGAGGAAATGGTGGGGATCAATCTGTATAATGTAATAGTCAAAGCAAAGGTGGATCAATCTTTCATTGTCGGTCTCATCGCCATACTCGATTACATTCATGGCGAATCCACTATCTGTTAAATACTCTACTTATTTGTTTATGTCAGAGATGTGACAATATATATATTTAAACCATAATAACATTGCAATTGCTTGTATAATTTACAAGTTTTTTATATTTGTGTGTAATCTTATCTCCAGATCAATCATTTTTTCAAATATGCAACTTCTAAAGTAACGAATTTAGATTGATGATAATTTGTGCGAGAAGAAGCTAATAAAGGAAACTAATTAATATAGACAGCTAAACATTATTCACCACACCACAACAAACTTTAACCGGAATTACAAGCATCGACACACTGATCTTTTGGATTTTCCGATTTACCTTCGAAATCAACAAGCGCAAGAATTCTCCGTCGTCGCGTCAGCACCAACGTCATCAGATCTGTAAACGGCGTACCCGGTGGTTAATCCGAGGACAATAGCGATGAAAACGCCTCCGTTGAAAGACATAGCAGCCAGCATCAGCAAGTAACCGATCGCCGCGCTAACTCCGAAGAGCAACACTGACGCAGCTTTAGCGGCGGATCTGGTACCGGATTTAGGGATAAGAGGTGCGGATACGCCGGAAGCAGAGCGAGGTGGCGGAGAAGGATGACGAGTAGAGGAAAGGGATTTGAATTGGAGGCGGCGATTCTCGAGGTATTGGTAGAAGGCGGAGAAGACGAAGCAGGCGATCAAAGTGAGGATGTAACTGAGCCATGAGTCGGTTTTCCAGAAATCGAAGAGAATTGTAGCTTTGATACCCCAGTAAAAGGTCATGTGCATCATCTTTGCTGAGTTTTTTTTTCCTGGATTTGAGGTTTGATCGTGTGAAAAAAGATGAAGATGATGAAACGATGAGATATGAAAGGGGTTTGGTTTGGTTGTTGACTTGTTTAGAAGATACGTTTCTTTGTGGGCTCACATTATAATGGTTTAATGGGCTGGGCTTACCAATTTATTTTGGCATCCAGTGGGCTTACTATTTAACACAAGAAAAGTTGATCATAATCAGGAGACGTGTATAACCGAAAAAGTATAAGCTTAAGGTGGAGATAAAGGGAGATTTTAGCGAGTTTTCTCGACAAAGACTACCGGAGAGTACAAGCCGGGGTGGTCCAAGGTCTTAGAGATCACGTTAGTTGCTTTTTTGTTTATGTTTTCGTGATCTTATTAGTGTTTATGCATTTATACCTTTTCTTAAACAAATATATTTATATGCAATTGGTTGAACTCTTTTTTTTTTTTTTTTTTTTTAAAAGGTTCACATTCTTACAGCTATTGTTAAACACTTTGGAAACTACTCACATGCTAAGTTTTCTAAAGAACTCGTATACCTTCATATATATGATTTTAGTTTTTTACCAAGAATATGAAACCAAAGGAAACTCATACATGATGCATGACGACACTGCGTTCTGATAAAATGTTCTCTTTTTTTTTTATAAGTAAATCTTTTGTGGTATCCATGATTTGTTTCACTTCGTATAGATCAGCATTTAATCGATAAGTGTCTTCTCCGTATAAATTAGATTTAAAACAAAACAAAAAAAAACTAACGAAGAAAATTACAATGTTTCATTAAAGTTGTTTTCTTCTTAATTTGTAAATTTTAATCTGTACCGAATGGATTATGGATCAATCAAATATCCAGAGTCTCTCATTATGATAAAATGTTATCATTAATACAACATTTGTAAAGGTATAAAAATATGAACAATACTTGGGTTCACCCCGTGAACCTTTTTGTTCACATTCTCTTTCTTTAACCAATCAAAATATGACATGTAATATTATCATTAATTACTTTTTCTAAATTTAATCAATTAATTATTAATCACTATTTCTAAATATAATCAATAAAAATATGTCAATTAAAATTATATTTAAACAAAAATAATAAACTAAAATTATAACTAAACAAATGAAATAAATAAAATAAATTAAGAAAATTCACCCAATAAGATTATTCACATAATATTATATTTAACAAAAATAATAAATTAAAACTAAAAAAATATTAAAAAATTAAAAAATTAAAATTTTTAACCATTGAGTTCGCTGAGCTGTATCCTTTAAGGTATATAGTTTTATATGTTTTATTTATTTAGTTTTAATTATTATTTTTATTTAAATAATAAATTAAAACTAAATAAATTAATTAAATTAAATCTTTTAAAAATTTTAGCCTTTGGATTCGCCGAGTTGTATCTCTTTGGGTATAGTTTTATATGTTTTATTTATTTAATTTTAATCTATTATTTTTATTTAAATAATAAATAAAACAAATTAAAAAAAAATATAACTCTTGGGTTCGTTGAGTTGTATTTTTTAGGATATAGTTTTATATATTTTGTTTATTTAGTTTTAATTTATTATTTTTTGTTAAATATAATATTACGTGAATAATCTTATTGGATGGATTTTCTTAATTTATTTTATTTCTAAATTTATTTTATTTGTTTGATTATAATTTTAGTTTATTATTTTTGTTTAAATATAATTTTAATTGACATATTTTAATTGATTATATTTAGAAATAGTGATTAATAATTAATTGTTTAGATTTAGAAAGAGTAATTAATGATAATATTACATGACATATTTTAATTGGTTAAAGAAAGAGGAGGTAAACAAAGAGGTTTACCACTAAGAGTGAACCCAAATATTGTTCTTTAAGGATTCATTCCTGAAAAACTAGATATTTCATATATGGAAGGTTCAAATCTATTTAGGATACTGAAATCTCTGATGTATCGTAAATGAATTTATATCCGTTAGGTATATCAAGAATGTTTAAATAATATGCTAAAGTTTATTTTGCATATAAGAATATATATATATATATATAAATATTTCAGATTATACTTAATTTTGTACTTTTATTTTATATTATCATCTTTTAATACTGATCTTAATATTTGTCCCATATGTATATCCTATTTTTGATGTTGATATCTAAAAATAAAATATGAATATCCCAATCAATATAATTGTACCTTAAATCCAACAAATTCGGATACACTGAATACCCGATGATCCCGATCTGTTCTCAATCTGTTACTATAGCAAAAATTCGTCAAATCTCAGTTTGATCGCTACATATATACTTTGTTTTGTTAATTAAGGGATATACTATTATTTTACGAAATGGTAGCCTGGTAGGTACAAATCTTGGTGGGTATACTCAAAGATATTCGTGAAAGGGGCTCAAGATATTTTGAAGTTTAAACCCAAACAACAAAAAATGACCAGAAAATTATGAACATAAACACAAAACATGAAATTGTCTTTATATTAAAAAAACAATTAAGAAACAAATAGAGAACAAAATGCCAAGTTAGAGTGTAAAGACAAGTGGGCAACAAAGTGAAGAGGAAGGACCCATTACGCCACACAAATAGGGAAGTGATGTGAAAACGTAACAAATGAACACTTCTGTCTCCTTATCATACCAAAGCTGGACATACCCGCATGTGCCATGCATTCACATATATACATATAATTTATCACTGGATCCAATAGTTTAAATTTGAAACATTATAACAGTTTAGGCTATTATTAAGGCTAAGCAGACGCCATACAAATTTTCTAATAAACTAACTACAAGCGCATCATGAAACAATTCTGAAGACATCAAAACTTAATATTTCAAAAACTCTCTCACTATGGCTTCCCCATACTTAGTAACATGCATCAACATAATAATATGCGTTTGTGTGGGATAGGCTATTGCCTTATGGTAATGACACTTCCAAGTTGCCTTATAAATTATATGTATTAATTAGTAGATACCTAAATAGTATTTAATTTCTTAAATCACAAGTTGTTATGTTTCAGAGCCCAAGAGTATCCACATTTTACTAATTACTAATGGAATTCAATTCAAATGTTTTAAGAAAAACACATATAGTAGAAATAGTCATGCGCTGTTGGAGTTTAATGCATAGATAAAAATTGAAAACCTTTATGTGCTTTTGTTTGTTCTCTCTCATCTATACATTACATACTCCCTGTATTGGTAATGCATGTAAATTACATATATTAAGTGGCATGCATGATTAGTGATGCATCAAAAAAAAAAAAAGGTAGTGGTTTTCTCTCTCAGTATTCACAACCATATTACATAACTAGCTTCTGTTTCCGGTATATATCATTGACCCACACTAGATTTTTTCTCCCCTCATTTCTTTCACCAAATTGGGTTTAATGGAGTTTTATCCAATTTTAATTAGTTTGTTGGATCAAAACATTAATTGGTTATGGAAAAAAAAAGCTTCGATTGGACCGACAATCTTAGTTGCGGGTTAATCATTCAAATCGGCAGAATTTGGGAGTTGGGATCAGTTTTTAAAAAACTTGACATAACCAAGTCAGATCAACAAGTCAAATTCAATCGGATCAAATGGGACATATTATATGCCTAGCTTCTACTCAGAAGAAAAATCTTTACATCAACATTCATGAACAAAATTCTATAATGAATATGATACAAACAACTAATTACATAATTAAGTACAAGTTTAATCATCTAGATACTACCATTTTTAATTATCAAAAACATGGAATCTTACTGATGAATTTGTACAGTTAAAAAACCTTATATAGATATTAATAATATCAACGCTATACATATCAAATTTTCTCTTTATAGCTACTTATATATATATATTTACAAACCTATATACAGCATTAATTATTAATTACGTAAGTTATATGTAAAACTGGCTGCCAATTGAAAGATAACATAATATGAGTTTTGCTCATCATTTATTATTTGAACTGATGAGCAGCTTCGCTCATGTTACACCATTTCCTTATTAACTCACTTATGATTTATGAAAAAGGCTGACGTCATAGGAAATTAAATCCTCGGATAACAACCCTTTGCTCCTTCTCTAAAATGCAATTTAATACAAATAATGATGCAAATAATCTTAAACCAAAAAAAAAGGGAATTTTTGTTTTTTTACAACTAACAAAATAATCAAGTAGAGAGAGACGGGAAACAGCTCCCAGATCGGAGAAGCGACCGTGGAGACTCAACGGCGTCTATCCCCGGCAAAGCCCTACTAGAGCTCGTCCTCGTGGTGGTTCTCTGCGGAGATCCGTCGACGCTCCGCCGTAAAATCCTCCCAATAACAGATATCGGATCTTCCTCCTCATCAGGGCTCCAAGAACGGAAACGGTGGCAGAACGTCGTGTGACGGCGGAGAGCTTCCTCGACGGAGATTCGAGTCGGAGATCGAACAACCTCATCCTTAACAGCCTCCGCACAGAGTCCACAAAGCCAGTGTCCTTTGTGCCGTTCCTTGACTCGGTGTATGTAAGCCAACGTGCACTCCTCAGCAAAACCGCACGTGTCGCACGTGACAGACTCCACCGTCGGCAACGAAGACGACGGCTTAACGTTAGTATCGGTGGCTGATGATGATGAAGACATCATTTATTTTGTGGAAAAAATCAGATTGAGAGAGTAATAAATTCTCTGTTACGAATCTCTCTGGCTTTAAGGTTATATCAAATACAGATACATGTGGTCTTTTCTTGGATGTATATATAGATATACATATGTCTCTGTTATTTTATTTTTTTTTATTTTGAGAAAATTATTATGTGTATCTTAAATAATGTGAGGTTGGAGGGGGATTTGGAATCTTGTGAGTGAGATAATGTGGCGAGAAACTTTTTGTTTGTATCTTTGAATTATGCATGTGGATGTGGATTGATAATTATTGAATTTTGTTTGAGTAAGTAATATATTCGTAAAATAATTATGCAATCTTGCTGTTAAAGTTATTCATTTTGTTTTCCTTGAATATATATTACTGTAAATCGAACAAAATATATCTTGAATACAGATTCTAACTACTTTCTGTTAATATATTGTTATATATATCATATCTTTGTTTGTGAAGTATCTATTATCGTTTTAAAAAAAGAGTCTATATTCTTTGAAGATTACATAAGATTGCGTTTTTTATTACTCAACTATATATTCTCTTGTTAACCCTTCGAGTAATCTACATATTTTCAGTGATTATATATGATGCTATATATGAGATAAATTATTAAAAGAAAATAAACGGAGGGAATTGGTCTTTAAAATGTTTTATGGCTGAAAGAGAGAGACAGTAAAGAAGAATCATGTTATTGGGGAATCAATAAGAATGAGCAAATAGTGAAACTTGTTGTGACAATAGGTGATAATTTTGGAACTAGAAGTGAGAGTATACGTATGACACATTTTGAGGCGAAGAAGAGGTAACTTTGTGGTTCAAAGAATAGAATGCATGTGTTACTTGCTATAGTGTGTTAATGACTTGAATTACTTCACCAATGATAGTGTGTTAATGACTATAGATGGTTGCTTGAAACCATATAGGTATAGAGAATGATGAAATGTGGACCTGAAATTGAGGTTATCCGTCCAAGGATCGATATAAAAGTTAACGGATCAAAAAAATAAAATTTGTGGTTACATAAAAGAAAAAAAGAGAGAGAGGTGGTCCATGTTTTTAATAGCAATAGTTGAGAAGGTACCTAGTCTTTGAAGCAACACTCCATTGGTAAAGTATATATGTCTTGGGTTAACATCTTAGAGAGCAACTAAACAGAACATAAACAAAAGAATCTGTTTAGATGAAAAGTTGATCTAACAATGGGAGAGATTAATAGATTCATAGAGGCTGATAAAATCTTGTTTTTGCGTTTTTTGTCTAAATTTTGTTGTGAATTCGAGAAACCTGGATGAATTTAAAAGAATATATCCAAGAACAAAGAGATATGGAGGTGCAGTCTTACAGGAAATCGATGGTGGCTAGTGTGGGAAGAGTCTAGGATAGCTCTATGCACTTAAAAATAGCAAGACAAATAGACATTGTACTATATACGACCATCACATGCTGGGACCAAAAATATTCAACGAGTAATATGCGACAACTATATGATAAATAATCGTATCATTATTTCATACGATTATTTTTCATTATTGTGGAACTTAATTTACCTAAAAATTGAGGAACGTGCCATATAGGTTTAAAAAGTACTGCAACTTTCTGATTGGAAAATGATATTTGTCCTTGTCCATCTTATAAATCTTAAGAAAATTATCAAAAAAAAAAAAAAATTGTCTGTAGATTTTGTTCTTTTCACTTTAGTATATGTTTTTATTTTTATCTTTTAAATGTCTTTTTTAACAATTCAATTACCTATCCATATACTCCTGCTTTTAGTAGCAAATTAAGCGAATTATTGGCTCAGCCTCATAATTAATTGCCCATCACCAAATATTTCTATGAAGTTAACGATCCCTTGAATTATGTCTAGTTTTAGCTTGAACACCTTATGATCTTTGGTCTAAGACAATAATATAGTGATAAACAAAATTAAAACTGGTTAGATAAAAAGACATAAAATGTTATATGTGTATACCACGTTACAAGAATCTATTAGATTATGACAATATGGACATATGATGTAAGATAGCCCCAAATAAAAAGTAAAGAACAAAACATGATTTCTGATGATTGTTGTCCAAAGGGTTCAAGAAAAGTTGTCTTCGAGTTTAGCTAAGCTTGCCCGACTCTAGACGAGATCCTAACTAAATCAAGAGCTTTGACTTCTACGATTGAATAGAAGACAAGCACCTAACACGCAGGTGCATCGTAGTGGCATTCTTGTAGTATATATTTGTGATGAATGTGATTTTTTGGTTATAAGTCGATTTTTAACTCTACATATTTTGGGAGTGAGATCGAACATCATTTTTCAGTGAGATTTGATAACATACTACAGCATGTAAAATTTTCATATACGTTTGCAACTTTGCAAGTGAACAAATATGTATTGTGGACCGTACGTGGAGAAAGATTCCACATCGGAAAGATGAAAAATACTTGAATAATATACAAGGGCATAAGTGAATTTTATATCGGAAAGATGAAAAAGGGCTTGAATAATATATACAATTTTCCCTAGTATGTTATTTTTAAAAATAAAGACATTCTAATTTATGATATTAGATGCTAAAGTTTATAATTTTCGTTTTTTTGGGAAACTTTTTGATAAATTAGACGTTCATATAAAAATAAATAAATTTTACAAAAGTCACATGTCCCATATAGTTAGAGTTTTTTTTGAAGGCATCCCATATTATATTAGTCAGTTAGATGAAATGTAAAATAGTACATAAAAATATTTACTTCGTCTAACTGTTATATAAACAACTTATAAACATCCACTAATTACCATTTCTTTTAATTTATCCTCCTTTTTTGTTTTTGCCGTTCACCAAATTGACTCAAGGAAAAACAGTTGATTTGATATTCAATCATAGATTTACAGTTAATTACGTTTTAGAATCGGTTTCTTAAACAATCAAGATGGATAACCAATCAAAAATAGTTACGTTTTAGAATAGTTTTCTTAAAGAAACAACATGTTATTTGTCTCTATCGCTACCTCATGTGTTTCTCTACATATGTTGGTACAACAAATACAAAATAATTGAGTAGTACGACTGTTTTTTTTCGATTTTTAGTTATAGAATTACTATGATCCGTTAATACAAATGTAATATATGAATTATGATCGAGTAATGTGTTACCAATGAAAGCAAACCGACTTACAACTGTGAGCTGGCGTAGTTTTGTCTTCAACATGAATGATAGCTGAACTCTCAGCTAAGCATCTTCTTGTTTATTATAAGAACACTCACTTATTACAGCCTTTATATTTTCCTTCTAATCTCAACCGTTAAAACGCATTTCCTTTTATTACAGTTCATCCAAGTGTACAACAAATTTTGGAGTGAGCTTGGTTTTTCAATAATATTTTTTAGGAAGTTCGTATTCGAATAAATCAATGGTTCAAAAGTTAAACCGAACAGTTCGAATTAATTATTTTCAAAACTATAGAGATTATACGAAAACATCGAATTTATCACCGAAAAAAATATCCTTTACAAAATGGGCTTTACCCATCGTCCCATCCTGATTTACTTAATTAGATTTTCGCTATACAAATCGATATATGCATAACAAACTTCACACTTGAATATTCAATACTAAAATATCAATGGGAGAAAAATATTAACAAACCAGTATTATTTGACAAAAACAAATGAAATATTCTATACTCAAATATTGAAGGGAGGAAAATCTTAACTACCCTATCAATAAAAAAAACGCACTTTTGAATTGTAATATCTCATATTCTATTTTTAAATGATGGGGGAATGGATGTAAAAAAAAATGATGCGGGAAAAATATTTATGAGGATTTGTGCTTTTTGGTGTTTTTTTTTAAATGTTTTTTTGCTTTTTGGTGTTTTTAGGAACATTCGTGAAATTAGTGTAAATTTTGATTTTTTTAAAAAATGAGCGTAATTTAAAAAAAAATCTATGGGAAACTCCATAAGTATTATTTGGGCCTTTTGAGAGGTGGTTTATTTTTCAAAACTAAAATCAATCGAAAATATGAATATCAAATATATTATTTTCATAAAGAAATTTAAAAATGAATATCAAATATTTAGGTAATTTACACAGAAGTTTTGTGGAATACGGAATGGATGGCTATAATTAAAAGTTAGTTGTTAATCCAAAGGCTAAGATTCAACCAAATTAGTAATAAAGAGTCCTAATGCATGTTAGTGGGTTATGTTGCATTGTTAGATTAATTATGACTAATATATGGTTAACAAATCCGCCTGTGAGGGATAGATAGAGTGGTTAAGGATATTCGGATATGATATTTTATTGGAAGTCCCAAAAGTTCTGCATTCGATTATATTTCGAACAAAGTTGCTTACTATTTGAACACTTGGATTTTTGGGGTCTTGGGCCGAATGTTTTGGCCAAATGAATGGCCTAGTGAAAACTCTTGCCAAAACAGTTAAGAGGTGTATTGAACCAAATATTTGAAATATTAGAATTTAAATAACAAATTATATGTTATTAAAACATGAATTTTAAATTAAAACATGAATTTTAAAATATTTTTTAAAATTCAGTGTTATTGAATTAATGATTTTAAATTATACATTCAAATCCAGTGTTATTGAAAACATGATTAGAATTTGATTTAAAAGTTTCAGATGAGATTTGAGAAGATTTCTTAGTTAAAAATATAAAGAACAAAATCTCATGATTTTACGATAGTTTTAAATAAAATTTCAAAAAATTTAATAACAAATTTTCTAATTCACCAAAATTTCACTAAACTTATTAAAATTCAAATCAATACACCCTCTAAGTCTAGTTTACAAAACTCTTACCATCACCTTCCCTAAACACTCTCAAATTATAAACTCACCATCCCTCGGCGAGAATCTCCTCCACCGTAGATATCTAAACATTTGGGCCCTCACAGTAAACCAGACTTCGAACATGGTCTAAGGAAGAGGTAAAATGCGAATGACGTAAAGAAAAGTTTAAACGAATGATCATAAAAAAAACTGTCCACGAACACATTAGTGTTAATTTTTTTTTTTTTAAATATGCTATTTTAATTTCCATCTACTACGATTATTCTATAAAAAAAAAAATTAACGCGACCCAAGTTCAAGCAAATTAGTGAATTACATTAAAATAGGATTCCACGGCCGACAAGTCAAATATTAAACTCGAAGCTTTTTTTTTTCCTTCTTCTCTCTTTCCCAACAAAGTTTATTTGAATTTGATTTTTGATTTCTCGAACGTATCTGAATACGCTTCTCTCCGGTGAATCGGATTTCATCATCGCCCGACATCAAGCGAGCCTAAAGGAGTGTATCAATCGGAATCATTTGATTCACTTTTTTCCAATATCATTTCCCCTCGAATTGATTGAAGAGCAGATTCGTTTTTGATCTGTAATCTCAGATTCTTCCAGGTATTGCTACACTTTTATGCTCGCTTCACCGTTTCGATCTGATCTAATTCATTTCGCTTCATAAACTGTCAGATTTTATCGTGACAGAAGAAATATCAAAATTGCCGAAATGTTGGATTTGAATGAGACTTTCCTTAAGTAATATTATTAAGGAGACGGTTTAATTTGATTTGAGGTTTTAGATTAGGGTTGGGATCGAGATCAAAACATTTCCGCTTCTGCAATATTGCCTCAATTTCTAAAACTTTGATTTTAATATAGTGAATTTAATCGATTCAAGTAATGCGTGAGGGCTTTTGTTTTTGGTTTTTAACCAATTTAAGTTCGAAATTGAACAGTGTTGTGGTAGGTGAAGATGCTAATTAAGCTAATTGTGTTAAGAATTGCCCATTAATTTCACTTTTAGATGAAAATATTTGTTGTCTATATCTGTGTTGATGCACTTTTGGCTCTTACTTTATGCTTCTCTCCTACCAAAAAATCTGGTTTAGTGTCTCTTGTGATGGGATCAGTTTTTTCTTTTTCTTCTTCAATAACAGTAATATTCAAAGGGTAGGGGATCCATTTTTTTTTTTGTGTGTCAGTGCTAAACACCAATAATCTTATATGATTTGGCAAGGAATCTACTCTTAAATGAGATATCTGTTGTGAAAGGATCACACTTGAACATCGAGGTAGCTGGACATATGGCTTGATCTAGTTATGAACGAAAGTTTCTCTGGAACGCCAAGAAGCATGACCCTCCATAGAAATAGGTAGAAAAATCTTCTAGTTGATTGTAGATTTTTTTGCTGACATGTGTATGTATGTAACTAAGCAGTCTTAGTTAATAAGACTGGTCTTTTGCTTGGTGATGTGATTTTATTTAGTGTGACAGAATGAAATCTTACAGCTTATCTATTGTAATTTGTATAGGATGAAACGAGGAGTTCTTAGACAGGGGGCTAGGGATATCTCTGTTATGCTTGTTGTGCTTGTTTGTGCAACCGTAGTTATATGGACATGGGATAGAACTCCAATCTCGGTCTTTCTTCCACCTGAAAGTCACTATCTAAAGCTGCAAACAGGTGTAACTACGACACTAAGCTCTCTATCTCTCTCTCTCTCGCACATTTTGTTAGGCCGTTTGAATGCTGGAACAATATTTTATAGACTTTGTTCAATACTATTGATTCTGTAATGCTGCATTGACAGCGAAGTGTCATAGGTCTTACAAGTTTCTTTGGTCAAAATTATGAAGTTTTTTTTTGTCTCGATTTAGTCCCTCCTGTTTATATTTTCATAAAATACTGTAGATGTTCTTGAAACCAATAGTATAATTAGATCATGGGGTGGGTCTATCTAACATAGTTCTTTGTCATTTGCAGAAGAAAATGTTGAGAGAATACGTACTGCGCTGAATACTGAAACCAAAGACAGCTATTCATCAGCTATTAACAAAGGTATTGTTCAATTCATTACAGCAGCTCATTTATGACTATTTGAGGGGTTTTACTCCCTCTCTGTTGTATTCTAAAATCGGGGAAACTAAGCTTGGCATAACTTGAATCCCTTTCCCGGCTTTTCTATGACAGAGGAAAGCAAAGAGGATTCAACCTATAATAAGGATACAAAAGAAGAAGAGAAAGAAGTGGGAGAAGTTACTTTAAGTGATACGAATCAAGGGAAGACACCAACTATTGAAGAAAAAAAACTAGAACAAGCGGAACGTGAAGTTATTGTTAGTGAGCCAAGCTATCGGAAAACACCAATTAGTGAAAAAAATAAAATAGAACAGGTGAAACATGAGGTTGCTGTTGGTGAGGCCAAAGATATGAAGAAAACACATATTAAAGAGATGAATACTGATCCAACAGACGAAGAGAGGACTGATGGTAGTACTTCAACAGCTCACATCGCGAGTAAAGGTAGAGAATGTGTTTTATAGATCCCAGTTTTATGATGAGTGAAATTATCATAGGAGTGTTCATTATTCTGAAACTGAAATGACAAATCTATTTGCATCTCGGTGAATCTATAAGTTGTAAATTTCTACACCGTATCGATGTTGTCTCAGTATGATTCCCTCCTATGGGAAATAACAGGTTGTTTTATATTAATGTTCCCCCAGCTTGCAATTACGCGAAAGGGAAATGGGTTGTGGACACTCACCGTCCTTTGTATTCAGGATCTGGATGCAAACAGTGGCTTGCTTCAATGTGGGCGTGCAGGTTGATGCAACGTACAGACTTTGTCTTTGAAAGTTTAAGATGGCAACCTAAAGATTGCTCTATGGAAGAATTTGAGGGTTCCAAGTTCTTGAGAAGGTAAAAGAATTTCTAGATTTCATTTATGCATGTGTAAAATTTAATGTATCAATAGATGTAGTCTAGTGTTCCCATAAAGTTTTTAGTAACAGTCTATGGCTCCATTTTCAAATGCCCGCAGGATGAAGAACAAGACCCTAGCCTTTGTCGGAGACTCGTTGGGAAGACAACAGTTTCAATCTATGATGTGTATGATCTCGGGAGGCAAAGAGAGGCCCGATGTCCTTGATGTCGGACCAGAATTTGGGTTCATAACTCCTGAAGGTGGAGCTCGTCCTGGTGGCTGGGCTTACAGATTCCCAGAAACCAACACAACAGTCCTATACCACTGGTCATCTACACTCTGTGATATAGTACCGATCAACATCTCTAACTCCGAAACTGAACATGCTATGCATCTCGATCGCCCACCAGCGTTTTTACGCCAATACCTTCATAAGATCGACGTGTTGGTAATGAACACTGGTCATCATTGGAACCGAGGGAAGCTCAACGGTAACAGATGGGTGATGCATGTTAATGGCGTTCCCAACAATAACAAGAAGCTAGCCGCTCTTGGGAATGCCAAGAATTTCACAATCCACAGCACGGTTAGTTGGGTTAGCTCGCAGCTCCCTCACCATCCCGGTCTTAAGGCATTCTACAGAAGCCTTTCGCCGAGGCATTTTGTGGGCGGGGAATGGAACACCGGAGGGAGCTGCAATAACACAACCCCAATGTCCATCGGGAAAGAAGTTTTGCAAGAGGAGTCTAGCGATTTCAGCGCGGGTCATGCAGTGAAAGGCACAGGGGTGAAGCTTTTAGACATAACAGCTTTATCTCATATTAGAGACGAAGGTCACATATCACGGTTCAGTATCTCAGCTTCGCGGGGAGTTCAAGATTGCCTCCATTGGTGCTTGCCCGGTGTTCCCGATACATGGAATGAAATCCTTTTTGCAATGATCTAAGTTTTCAAGTTACAGCTTTTTGCATTAATCAGCAGTAAAGTTTAGAGAAAGGGCTTGAGCCAAAGCCAGCTTTTTGATAGCTTTTTCTACAATACACATTGAAGTTTTAGCGGCCTGAGGTGTAAGTTAGTATTTATTCTGGTACAAAAGCAAAGCTATGGCTATTATATACGCATTGTCATTGCAAACGCTAACCATACCGGAGCTTGGTTCCGACAATATTTATGGAACAGATCCCAACTCTTTAACTTTGTGTCTTTGAGTTGATTAACAAGAATTTTAGAGTTACTTTTGAATTGTTAATGTGTTATCCGAACGTATAAGTTTGGATTTTGCCTAAACATTTTTCGTTAAAAGCATGACTTTGAATGATGTTAAGATGCCAGATTTAGTAATTGCAATTAGGCATGTCAGTTTCTATAACAATGATGAGATAAGCATCTGTTGAAAAGGAAATAGATGCAAAGCTAATTAAGTTATACTTAGAGATTCTTATCAAAAAATGCTCTAAGCTCTGAGAAACAAACAAATAGGTTTGATAAAAATTAATAACAAAAAAAGCTATTTTTGGGAAAAAAAAATGTCTAAACTTTGACAACTAATTCAATCAAGGACAAAGAAAAAATGTCACCCTTCCCTTCTCAACCCTCACAAACAAACAATGTCCAAACTTTGGAAAAACAAACACAATCTAAACAAAACTACACCTCTCAACAAATCATCATCATCAAAAACATCGTTCTTGTTTTAATACATAACATAGGAACAACAAGAAAAAGAACAACAGCTTCTCTTCTCCTCAATCAATGGCTGCTGTTCTGATTCCCAGCTTCCTCTTCCTCCTCCTCCTCCTCCACCTCCTCCTCTCAATCTCCCCTTCTTTGCAGCACATAACTGAGTCCGAACCGCTTGTGCGGTTCAAGAACTCGGTGAACATAACCAAAGGAGACCTAAATTCATGGAGAAGAGGAACAGATCCTTGCGGTGGGAAATGGTTCGGGATCTATTGCCAAAAGGGTTTGACAGTCTCAGGCATTCACGTCACAGGGCTCGGTCTCTCGGGTGGCATCAACGTAGACGATTTAAAGGCTCTACCAAATCTAAGAACCATCAGGCTTGACAACAACCTCCTCTCAGGTCCTCTCCCTCATTTCTTCAAACTCGGCGGCCTCAAGTCTCTCATGCTTTCTAATAACAGCTTTTCCGGAACGATCCCTAAAGATTTCTTCAAGGACATGTTAAAGCTCAAGCGGCTATTTCTTGATCATAACAAATTCGTTGGAGTAATCCCTTCTTCTGTTATGACGATTCCTAATCTCGAGGAGCTTCATATGCAAGGTAATAAATTCTCCGGAGAGCTACCTCCAGAAGCCGTGAGCAACAAGAATCTTAAAGTCCTCGACCTCTCAAACAACCAACTCGAAGGAAGCGTCCCTGATAGCATCTTGAGGAAAAATCTCGTCCTTAATTTGGAAGGAAACGAATACATGTGCGGGCAAGCGGTTAACCTTGAATGTGAAGAAACTATCGTAGACGAAAGTGGAGGACAAGAGTCACAAGACCCCATGGTTGGACAACACCAGCCACTGCCACCGGGCCATGTACCAGAAAACTCGAATAGGGCCACGATAAATGCGGTCATGGTGTCGATCTCGCTTCTTCTCATGTTCTTTATTATTGTGGGAGTTATAAAGAAACGAAGTAAGAAAAAGAACCCTGATTTTAGAATGCTTGACAAACAACATCTCAACGACAATGATGTCGTGGAAGTCAGGGTACCCGAATCTGGATCCACAACCGCTGAAAGATCTACGGAATCGAGCAGGAAGCGCGGTAGAAATTCGGATAGCAGTTCCACCAAGAAAGGCTCGTCTCATAATGGTAAAGGAAGTAACGGAGGAGGTGCCCTAGGCGGTGGGATGGGTGATATTATAATGGTGAATACCGATAAGGGCTCGCTCGGTTTACCTGATCTTATGAAGGCTGCAGCGGAGGTGCTAGGCAATGGTAGCCTTGGATCAGCTTACAAGGCAGTCATGGCTAATGGATTATCTGTTGTGGTGAAGAGAATTAGGGATATGAATCAACTTGCACGTGAACCTTTTGATGTAGAGATGAGACGATTTGGGAAACTTCGCCACCCTAACATTCTTACCCCTTTAGCTTATCATTACCGTCGCGAAGAGAAGCTTGTAGTCTCTGAATACATGCCTAAAAGCAGCTTGCTTTACGTTTTACATGGTAACCCAACAATGCTTTTTTTTGGGGATAAATCTTGATTCTCCAAGAACTCTTGAAAACCTATTTTCTTGTCATTTCAAAACGTTTTAGACTTTTAGTAATCATCATGAATATTTTCTCTGAATAGGTGATCGTGGGATATATCATTCCGAGCTAACTTGGCCAACAAGATTGAAGATTATCCAAGGAGTGGCGCATGGAATGCAGTTCTTGCACACAGAGTTCGCATCCTACGATCTCCCACATGGTAACCTCAAATCAAGCAACATTCTCCTCAGCGAGACCTACGAGCCTTTGATCAGTGATTACGCATTCTTACCACTTCTACAGCCAAGCAACGCATCACAAGCATTGTTTGCTTTCAAGACGCCTGAGTTTGCGCAGACCCAAGTGGTCTCGCATAAATCAGATGTTTACTGTCTCGGAATTATAATTCTTGAGATCTTGACAGGGAAATTTCCATCTCAATACTTAAGCAACGGTAAAGGCGGGACTGATATAGTTCAAATGGTACAATCTTCGATCGCAGAGCAAAAAGAAGAAGAACTTATCGATCCGGAGATAGTAAACAATACTGATTCGATGCAACATATGCTGGAATTGTTGCGGGTTGGGGCTGCTTGTATTGCAAGTAACCCTGATGAGAGATTAGACATGAGGGAAACTGTTAGAAGGATAGAACAAGTAAAAACTTGATGAGATGTTTAGAACGCAATCGCGATTTGGAGCAATCAAATCTCTAGAGAGAAGAAAACTTTCGAAATCTGTAGATATATATAATACTAACGATGAAGCGAAGTGTGAAACAAAGGGCGAAAGTTTGGGTACGTAAATGTTAAAAGATGTTTTATTTCTTCGGTGAGTTTCATATTTTTTTTTATCAGGTTGGAGTGATCTTCACATCTTTCGAAAGAAATATAAAAATATACTTTTTCTGTTCCTTGTTCCATAAGAAAACGCACAATTGTTCATTAGAAATAAACAAATATTTTTAGATTTTTTCTTTTCTTCTGCTATTTTTTTCTCTAATTCCAAACCAAAATTTTATGTAAAACATTATAGCACTTTTATTTTCTTCAAGGAAATAATCGAAAATCGTTTTTTTTCTCTAGCTAGTCTAACAAATACAATAAAAGTTCTGTAAATTTCATAGTCATAGGTCTCTCTTGGCCAAAAAAGAAAATCTATTTATACATAACTACTTGAGAGATATTTTCTGTGAGGGCTGGAACGAGTCAAATTTGTTACATAGAAAAAATGAATATGCAAACATATCGACAAAGAACGCATATCATGAAAGACGACACTCATGTATGCAATCTTTGATTCTATTTATTTTTCTGTGACTATGTCATTTTGCATAAAAGTGATCCGTGAAAGATGTAACTATAAACTCCATGATCAACCACATTGACATTCTCTTATTATTTTAAGCCAGTAAGAACAAAAGAAAAAAAGAAAAAAAACATTCTCTAAATCTGTAAGTTTACCTTTATTTTCGATTGTTTCGTTCAAAATAATTGAAATGAAGATTTGACTCTTTCTCAATATTTTAAGGCATTATCTTATCCACAAGAACTTATTTGTTTCTCAACATTTAATTACTTAACATTTGAAAATAAAATCTTAAAAAATGGATCACAATTACCAATAATCCCATCCACATAACTATCAAATTATAAAAGAAAATAAAAATCGCTGAAGACTGAGTAAAAGAAAAGAAAAAAATCTCCTAAGATCCTCTTTACTAGGCTGTACCAATTAAAATAGATCAATCCAAGTTAAGAGAAGTGGCATATCGGATGAACAATCTCGTTGTCATCTTCTCTACAATCTCCTCAACACTTAACAATAAAAACAACAATTATGGATCTTTTCCCTCAGCAACCCAGTTTCAACAGTTCTTCATCCAAACATGATCTCCCTAATTATGGGTTTGTTAGCTTTTCTTATAACATTTTTTCTTTCTTTCATATTTGTGCTTAAGTGTGTCACACGTAAGGGTTTCATCACGTTCTTGGTTGCTTGTGTCACATATTATAATGGCTCTGTTTGTATTCCTATTCGGGAGTCTGTGTTTTTACCTTCAGGACGAATAAAAATATGAGACGAGAGGGTCAGAGAGCTCAAGTGACAATGATTTACGAAGGGAAAGTGTTTGTATTCAGTGATCTCGCAGCTGAGAAAGCTGAACAGATCTTACTCTTGGCAGAACATGATGGGACTACACCACAAATATACTCTCAGCTTAATCAACGATTAGCTCCTGCTACGCCCAACAACAACCCTAATCAATGGAACCGTTCTGTCACTGTCCGGAGTTTTCTAGAAAATATAAACGAAGGCAGCAACTTTGATGTTTCCATGGGTCAGATGACTTGCGGTATTGTTCTTGAGATCTAAAAGAAACTGGAGATTTGCTATACCAAAAAAACTTAAAAATTTAACGAATTTTTTTTTTTTTTTTTGGTTAGTACAGAACTTCCAATTGCTTGGCGGAACTCAATTCACAGGTTCGAGGAGAAGAGACTAGATAGGTATGTACAAGAATGTCTATAAATTCTCTAATTTCTCATCTTCATGGTTTTAGATTATTTTGGTAATTAGTAATATATTTGGATTTTAAGGTGTGGAAGACGAGGACCATATCATAACGGCAACCACTTTGTAGCCGTGTCGCAGCCACGGGTTGCTAGGATTGGCTCCTCAGCCACCTCAGTAGTTAAGAATCATTTTTTTTTATGGAAATGATTTTATGTGTCTTATGGTCCGACGAGGCGACGACTAACTCCTCCTTTGGATCTGAGACCTTCAAATTTAGAACCACAATAAAGTTTTGGTAGCAATCCACTCTTTAGAGATCTATTGTTAGGATTAGCCAGATTTGGATCAAGAGAAAATCATTTTTTTTCGTGGTTTCTCTTATTGAGGCAAATCCGTTATGAGTTTGTTTAGTATCAGTTCGGTTTTGTCGGGATTGTTTTTTTCAACCGAAGAATTTTAGACCAAAGTCCAAACCAATTCCAGAGGTGGTAAGCCGGGTGTTCCGATCACTCAAAACGTTGAGAGTGGGCCAATCATGATTGAAATCAAAGTGGAAGGATTTTCAACTCTGGTCTCTCAAGTCCAAAGATGAATCTTTCATCCACTAGACTACAATGAGTTGGTTATTTTGTTTTTGGTTTCAAAATTGTATCGAAATTTTCCTTGAATAATTTGTGTTTTTTTTAGTTCTTTTGATTTGGTTTCAGCTTGAAACTTGCCGATTAAGCTCCCCTCCTTATGTATTCATGATTATTTGTTGAGACAATGCTTCATTTAAGTAATAATTATACTTCAGCAATATTACCATTTTGTCTTATAATTATGCTTAGAGCTTAGAAGTTAAAATATTGTAACTCCTCATGTAGCAAAAATATATTTCTAAGATAATCATCTTGGTCACTCTCCAACACTCAAATCCGAGAAAGAAAAATGTTCACCTAGTTTTTTTTTTTTTAACTTCCCAAATTAAATATTTTTGGTAGGGTTGAATCAGAACATACATTTGAATCGAATCAAACTGTTATGACCTTAGCTTCAAGATGAGTAACATGAAATGTAACAGCGAAAGAGACTGTAGGAAGATAGGAAAGAAACGAGAGAAGAGGGGAGAAATTAGATTTAAGAATATCAAAACTCTTTTATATACCATTGACTTTGTCACAGTTTCTCTCAAAACATAATCAAATCCACATCGAAAACAAACGTTTTACAAAAAGAGTATTTAGATCGTAATGGAAATATAATAACAGAAAATGGTGACATGTGCCGAATCATGAAAAATTGTGATTGGTAGAGTTATGGGATGATATCGTAAAAGCCGAGAATCTTGGTCTATAATTCCAAAAATGTAAATGGTTTTTTTTTTTTTTTTTGAAAGGTCTTCTATGGTTGTTTTGCAAATAACTTCTCAAATTTCATATATATTCTCTAACTCTTAACCATCAAAAGTGTCTTAAACACAAGCAATCATACTATATGTACGCAAATTATTAAAGAGCAACATGTTAATGGACCCAAAAGCTTGAATATTGGGTAGGACTCGATTCGAATACGAACAGGAACATATTAAATTTTTATGCAAGTCAATTTTAATGAAAGGACCACTAAGAAATTAGGTTTTGTCCTTTTCTTCCTATATAATATAATTATTTAATAATTAAACTTATAAGGTGGGCCCAAACCACTCAGTAATGATGTCCCTCTTTTGGGCTTATTCTCATCGCTGGCTACTTCCGTATGGGTCAATATTATTTTATTACTAGAATATATATATGATTTTTCTTATAATAGTTTTCGTATCTTTGTCAAGTTGATTGATTGATGAATAAACCACAGACAAACGCTGCCTAAACAAACAAAAAACCACACAGAAACCAACACGGCAACAACCATTTTATTCTTCTATTACATGTACATCATAGTTTTTTTTTTTGTATAATATCAATTGTATATCATACTTATGCTCAAGTAATACGTTATTCGAATTTCTTCTACCATTTTCACCGCTCCATTTTCTTGTTGCTAATATTCGCTTCAATTATTTGATCTGATGCTTGGAGCATTTAATTATATTCACCTTTTGAAAACATCCACTAAAAGAATGGACACAAGAAAAAAGGAAATATCATATTTTAAACTTCAAATTATTTTAATATGTTAATTATAATTATCACAAAATACAAAACAAAAGAAGAGCATTATTCCATTTCTCGCCATGTTTAACGATCAAGAACTAGCTCTCTCTACTTTCATTCCCCACCCCCAAATCAAAATTTCTCGATGTTTTTCGTTTCCACCATATACTTATAACATACATGTCATATATGTCTATATGCTAATTTATTTTTCTGGCCGATTATTTATGCCTAATTATTTTATTTACCCCGATCCCCCATATATATATATATATATATATATATGTAATCTCATTAGAAGAACTCCCTCCGGCTAAGTCACTAGAACTCCGGCGGTGTAAGGAGAGGTTGAGAATTTCGATCTACATCTCTTTTTCCTTTCATCATTTGCTATATGACTCGATCGACACTCTGTGCTGCAAAAAGCTTTTTCTCCTCTGCATTCAAAAATAATATTCAATCAATAAGAAATCGAGTGTTACGATAATAATATATAAAAATAAACCTATATTTCCTCCCATTTATACCTGTAAATATATATATCTTGACCATGAAGTTTCTTCCTACACAAGTAACAAGAATTGAGGAAACTCAAACCCTGAAACTCCGGCGAATTCTCTGGAGATTCCGTACCGACATCGACCACGAAAAGTCTCTCCCGATTATCTTCGTTAACCTTACTTGAAAAACACTCAAACCCATCTCTGTCATACACCTTTGTACTGCAAGATCCACTAGGGCCAAGGTGACACGTCACCAACGTATACTCCTCCTCGTCCATTATGAACATCTCCTCATCTTCTCCGTCTGTGCTTCCTCCATGGTTCATGAACTGAACCGGATCAGACCGGCCTGATTGGTCTGGTTCCGATCTACAAACGCTTGTGATTCGACGAGTGTTAGAGTTCTCGAGTGCGGCTACAATCCCTAGACCAACGGAGCCACCAAGATTGTCATCGTAGAATCTCTTTGAGCTGTTTCTTTGAGATAGCTGAGGGAGAATCTTGAAATCAAGTGGGCTTCTAGGGCTTGTCATCAAGACGTCAAAGAAAGGAGCCGCCGCCGCAGATCGGTTGACGCCGACGAGAAGCTCCGATATTTTCCCAATCATGGGATGAGTTCTTTTGCTAAGCATGATCTTGAGAGAAGACTTTGATGAGATTAAACCAAAAGAAGAAAAAGGAAAAGAAGAAACATAAGAGAGGAAGAGAGACTAAGAAGAAGATTGGTGGTGTTTGTAAAACCTCCACAAAGAAGAGATGGGAGAGAGATGTGTTATTTATGGTGGAGTTGGTGGGAGGGTTGAGAAACTTTACACTTCTTTTTATTTATTGCAATATTTACAATAAATCACGTGAACTCTTCTTATTTTACGAATCAAACCCCTAGTGTTTATCTTCAAAACAAAACTACGTACCATATAATATATCTAATGACGTAACAAGCCACGAAGCGTGTGAAGCTAATTCGAATCGAGATCTTTTGGATTATGTTATTTTCTAACGAACGTCTAGAGAGAGATAGAGAGAAGCACAAGGTTTAGGAATTATTATCGAAGAAAAAATAGAAGAGCGAGATTATAAATATATAGAAGATTGATAACTTGGTTCAATTAGTGTATTTCATATTATTTTTTTCTTTCTATTATGGTATCTCTATTTAAGTGGTATATTATAAGTACATTATTAAGTCGTCAATTATAGTTCTGAAGATCGTCAAATAACCAAGGCTGGCTTACTAAAACGTTGACGCAAATTTTTTTTATTTTATTTTGGCACTTCTTTATACAAATATTAGTGTGGGTGACACGGTGTGTTAAACTGTTAATAGGTTATGTGATTCTTGTCTTTAAATAAATAAAAATTTCTTATTCTCTGAAAATGGACACTTAATTTATTCCTTTAGCCATGAGGTAAAAATAAAGCTTTTTCCTACAACGAATAGGTATTATTTACTCATATTTATATGTGTGTGCTCGTTACTTTTTTTTGGCATTTTTGTACATTACATCATCATAATTATTTTTAAATATTCCTCCTACAGCTACCTTTACCAACAAATGCTCTAACAGAGGATAAACTATAGTTTTTGGTTTTGAAATGTTTACATGGTTATAAATTAGTTTTGAAAATGCTTGTAATCACAATCATTCACACAGAAAGATATATAACATTTTATGAGCAATTGTGTCTAAACCAAACGCAACCTTCTGTATTTGCCCAGACTTGTACATAACAGTGACACATGCATGTTTTCTTTATTACTCAATAAAATGAATTTTAGTGGAGTATTATTATATGTGTATGCTGAATTGACGTAAACCATAGATAAGGCCTAAACAATGCTTATATTGGAGGGATTATTTGTGAGAAAATCAAATACGAAGTGAACCGACTTTTAAAAAATAAAAATACTGACATAAATACAATCAGAGAGATATTAAAACGAATATGAAGATGAGGTGCCAAAGAAAGAGTGGTCCACACTCCACAGAGAGAGACACAATCAATTTACTTTTTAAAAATACACAAAAAAAAAAAGTCGAGATCAACAATGTCTCCAAAGGGTCCCACAAGCTAATTAAAGAGGATTCGTTGAGCACTTTCATGAGATGTGAATACGTGGCATTCATCAACAGCTCCACTATTATTTGCTGACTCGGATTTCTGTTTTACTTTACTAATTATATCCTTTTTTTTATATGGTTGGTCCCATTGCCCCTGCTGAGATCCCCCTATTATGTAATTTCGGGGAATTTTAGTAGAACAACAATAAAGTTTTGTTTTTGTGTGTGTGTATTAGGGTATAAAATAAATGGTTCTACTACCATAGTATCAGAAATTGTGATCACGGATTTTATGAGTTTTTAAATAGAAATGTATTTGTAAAAAGTAGGGATTTTTCTGTTCTTTTTACATCAAGCAAGGAATTCAAATGAGAAAACACTTCAGTTATCATAATTTAAAACCTTAAACTATTTTGTTATGAATTTTTTTTTTTAAGTTACGAAAATGAAAATAATCGTCTGTTGACAAAAACATGCAACTCATAAACGACTTCTAGAAAATGAAGCATATGTTTTGTCTGGTTCAAAGAAAATGATTGAGCTTAATTTAGGTAAAAATGACTCACGGTTTTAACTCTTTTTTGTAATCTTTAGGAGGTTATAATAAACTTCACACAAAATTGTAAACGACCTATAATTTGAAAATATGATATTATGATGTTCTAGATCTAATATATCCTGGAATATATATAAATATATATATATATATATATATAATTTGATAAATATTTAAGTCATTTTAGATACAACTGCAATAACAAGGATGTGTAATCACTTACAAGTGCATATGTTCACTATTCTAAATGTTTGGCTGACTTGGATATCTGTTTTCTTTTCTTTTTTTCACTCGGACGATTTGATCATAAAATATATACTTCTAATTTTGACCCAAAAAAATTCTGTCATTTTCTAAAGTTCTCCGCAAAAATTATTGTTATAACCATTCATTTTAAGTTCAATTTTAATTCAAGAATATGACTTTTTGTTACCTCTTTTAACGTGATCTACATATTGTTTTAATTTTCTTGTCTAAACATCATCTAAATCAACTTTTTATGACAGAAATTTAGCAAACAAATCCCTATTTTCAGTAACATTATCTAAAAGATATCATATTCAAACTTAATTTTATCTGCTTAATTTTAATTATAACATTATTTCTTTCATAAAAATATCAATAATGATTATCCAAAAATAGACATAAAACAATATTTCATGCATGAACAATTCGGAACAAATCATCAATTTGTGAAATAATGATTTAATGTGAAATTAGATAATCTAGTCAGTGAAGACAACCTAGTCAATCGTACAAATCCAAATAATCTAAAATTAGACAAATTACTAAATTTTGATCTTAGAAAATCTATTAAATTAATATTTTGGATAAGTTTATCTACAACCAAAAATTAAATTGTTTCCACCTTTCCATGCAAGTGAATATATACATATATCTATATGCACATTAAAAGCACATAAAAGTCACCCGACATTGTTTTCTGCATAAAATATTCAATGCATAAATTTCAATATAGTTACCTTCTTAAAAGACTTCTAATGGTGAAATGTAAATTCCTCATAGTTTCCTTATTCATGAACACATTTTCAATAGCCATTCGTGGACCACGGCTGTATTTCCAATCGAGTTAAATGTATTTTCAACACTAATGAATATCAAATTTTGAAAGGTTTTGTTGTTTTTTTTAATTTGTATTCTTTGAGCTTTTATCCAATTTTTTTTATATATTTTACTATTTTTTATTTTATCCTCAAAAGAAGTACGGGTAGTTTTATCAGTAAAAAGTATAATAATGATTTGAGTTGAATAATATACGAAATGATAAAATTAAATCTTGAGAATAAATGTTTTTTTATTAAATATTTATTTTTTGTTTTTCTCACTCATTAACTTAGTCAATTCTAAAAATCAATTAAAACTAGATATTGAACAAACTAATCTACAAAATCGTTTATTTTTTTTCCATGAAAAAGTCGTAGTGTATTGTTCCAAAGTCACTATAAAAGAGTTCACTAAAACCTTTCCAAAGCAATTGATTTCGACAGAAAAACACTAATCTATGAAAATGAAACACTTCAATTATTCATTGTTTCTCATCCTCATTACCTTCATATTTTCCGCTAATTCAACCATTGTTTCTCACGACAATCGAGCCATCACCATCAATGGACAACGCAGAATCCTAATCTCAGGCTCTATTCATTACCCACGAAGCACTGCTGATGTAACCACTTACACTTAATACACCATTTATACACTTAATAATAGATCTATCCATTTTTTTTTTTATAATTTTGGTTTTTGTTTGTAGATGTGGCCTGATCTTATCAACAAAGCCAAAGATGGTGGCCTAGACGCGATCGAGACCTATGCTTTTTGGAACGCACATGAACCAAAACGTAGGCAATACGATTTTTCGGGGAATCTCGATCTTGTTCGCTTTATCAAAACCATCCAAGGCGCAGGTCTCTACTCCATTCTTCGTATTGGACCATATGTTTGTGCGGAATGGAACTATGGAGGATTCCCAGTGTGGCTGCATAATATGCCTAACATGAAATTTCGTACAGTTAATCCTAGTTTCATGGTATAACCCAAACTTTCATTAGATAAATCTTGATATATATTGTCGGTTTTTTTTCTTTTTCTTATAATATTGTTTTGAAATCTCTTTGTGCAGAATGAAATGCAGAATTTCACCACGAAAATAGTGGAGATGATGAAGCAAGAGAAACTTTTTGCATCGCAAGGCGGTCCAATAATCCTAGCTCAGGTATATATTATTAGGGATGTTATGGCTAGTCCACGGTTAGCCATTACTCATATCATCAAATATTATAATACACTAGATTAGAAATATATACGTTTCTTACTAACATTATTTTTTTTTCCGTCTCTTACTAACATTATTTTAAATATAACTATTAAATTCTAAAAGTTACATTTAAAGAAAAAGGCTACCTCGGAATTTTGATATATGAGTAATCGATTTGTTTATCTAGAATGATAAAATCTTGTAAATCTCTCGACTAGCAAAACCTTGTTAGAATATTACGAGACGCAACGTTTAGATGTTCATATTGTCTTTCCTCGATATGGATATAAGCCACATACGTAATGTTTTAACTTGTTCGGTTACATTTCAGATCGAGAACGAGTACGGCAACGTGATCTCATCGTATGGAGCAGAGGGTAAAGCCTACATTGATTGGTGTGCCAACATGGCTAACTCTCTAAACATCGGTGTTCCATGGCTTATGTGCCAACAACCCAACGCTCCTCAGCCTATGATCGAGACCTGCAATGGATTCTACTGTGACCAGTACGAACCAACCAATTCAAGTAGCCCAAAGATGTGGACTGAGAATTGGACCGGTTGGTTCAAGAACTGGGGAGGCAAACATCCTTATAGAACCGCTGAGGATCTTGCTTATTCCGTTGCTAGATTCTTCCAAACCGGAGGAACTTTCCAGAACTATTACATGGTTAGATTCATCTAATATGTATTCGTTATAATTAATGATTAAACAATCTCTTTTCTAACATTTTTTTTAATGATATCCATAATGTGAAATTTTACAGTACCATGGTGGTACTAACTTTGGAAGAGTTGCAGGAGGTCCATACATCACTACTTCATATGATTACCATGCTCCTCTTGATGAATTCGGTATAAACAACTTCAAATTCTTTTATATATACAAATAGCTTAAAATGTCGAATAACATACGGTTTTGACATATGTATTTGTTTTTTTTTTTTCAGGTAACTTGAACCAACCGAAATGGGGTCACTTGAAACAGCTACACACAGTGTTAAAATCTATGGAGAAGTCCCTGACTTACGGCAACATCTCAAGAATCGATCTTGGCAACTCTATCAAGGTTAGACCCGGTTCTGTTTCCTTAAACTATAAACTGACGTTATCATTAACTAACCCGCTTGTTGCATCTTTAAAAAGGCGACGGTTTACACAACAAACGAGGGATCAAGCTGCTTTATCGGTAATGTGAACGAAACTGCGGATGCCTTAGTCAACTTCCAAGGGAAAAACTACAACGTACCAGCTTGGTCCGTGAGTGTTCTTCCTGACTGCAAGAAAGAGGCTTACAACACTGCAAAAGTGAACACACAAACATCGATCATGACCGAAGACTCTAAGAAGCCAGAGAAGCTTGAATGGACTTGGAGACCGGAGGCCGCTCAAAAAACCATTCTTAAAGGTAGCGGAGATCTCATTGCCAAGGGTCTTGTAGACCAAAAAGATGTCACAAATGATGCTACTGACTATCTTTGGTACATGACTAGGTACACATTAATATCTTCTCTATCCTAGTTTTTTTTCAACCACTAGACCAACAATATCTGGAAATGGTTGTACTTGTTTGATTGATTTGTGTACTGTTTTTAATTATTAGGGTTCATCTCGACAAGAAAGATCCACTTTGGAGCCGAAACATGTCGTTACGTGTTCACAGCAATGCCCATGTTCTTCACGCTTACGTCAATGGAAAATATATCGGTAACCAATTCGTAAAGAACGGAAAATTCGATTACAGATTTGAAAAGAAAGTCAATCTCGTTCATGGGACTAATCACATTTCACTTCTAAGCGTTTCCGTGGGATTGCAGGTAAAATGTGAAACTATATAGCTTTTTATAATACTTTTTTCTCCAAAAAAATTTGTTGTGACAAGTGAAGTTGTGGTTTTATATTTTAGAATTATGGACCTTTCTTTGAGAACGGTCCAACTGGAATCAAGGGTCCTGTGTCTTTAGTCGGATACAAAGGAGAGGAAACAATCGAGAAAGATCTATCGGAGCATCAATGGGACTACAAGATTGGTTTGAATGGATATAAAAATAAACTTTTCAGCAAAAAATCTGTTGGTCATGACCTCAAATGGGCAGCCGAAAAGCTTCCTACTGGTCGGATGTTGACATGGTACAAGGTCAGTATCAATCAAAACTTTCTATAAAAAAAAATCATTTGATTCCGTGAATCATGAGAGGTTTCTTAATTACAATGAAATGTTATCGCTTCAGGCAAAGTTCAAGGCTCTTCTTGGTAAAGATCCAGTGATTGTTGACTTTAATGGTCTCGGGAAAGGTGAGGCTTGGATCAACGGTAAGAGCATAGGACGATACTGGCCGACCTTTACCTCTAGTGATGACGGCTGCAAAGACGAATGTGATTACCGTGGGACGTATGGTAGCGACAAATGCAATTTTATGTGCGGCAAACCAACTCAAAGATGGTAACAAACGGTTTCTTATATTATTTTTATCGTTATGAACTTTTTGACTCATAATCAATAACGGTTCATTTATTTGATGTGAACTCTTATAGGTACCATGTTCCACGCTCGTTCTTGAACAAGAGTGGACATAACACTATCACTCTATTCGAAGAAATGGGCGGTAACCCGTCAATGGTGAACTTCAAGACAGTTGTGATTGGAACGGTTTGTGCCAGGGCTCATGAACACAACAAAGTGGAGTTGTCTTGCCATGACCGGCCGATCTCAGCCGTTAAATTCGCAAGCTTTGGAAATCCGGTGGGCCATTGCGGGTCGTTTGCGGTTGGTACATGCCAAGGAGACAAGGATGCTGCCAAGACCGTGGCTAAAGAGTGTGTTGGGAAACTCAACTGCACTATCAATGTGTCTTCCCACAAGTTTGGCTCTGCTTTGGACTGTGGAGTTCCAGAAAAGAAATTGGCCGTGGAAGTTGAGTGCTAGATTAGATTATCTCTAGCTAGTGATTGCAATAATTTTTCTTAAATAATTTAGGTTTAATCTCGGTCATTAAATAATTTCGTACTTGTTTTTGATCTATCAGGGTTGTTTAGATGGATTTGAATTTAGGATTATGGAAATAAAATTTACGATCGAATAAAAGAAGTTTCTCGATGAGTCACAAGAATTCACTTTTATCACATTTTCTAATACTAGCCAGGTTTTGTATCTATCGTCGGTTTTTATATACACATGTTCTATAAAACTTTGACATTTCTCTTCGGTTGAACAATGGTTGTCTTGGCTGAGGCAAATATTAGAGTGATACACATTGTAAATACAAAGTGGCTAGGGATACACTGGAACCATATTCCTATTTAGGAGGCTCTATGTAAGAATCATGATTAAGCTCTTTATTATATAAAAAAACAACAATCATGATTAAGGAGAGTAACAAAGCATCATTCTTCTATTTTAAAAGATTAACTTTCTGATTACAAAACAAAATAGTGTGATATTCATATATTTTGAACATTTTCTTCGTAGTATCTTGTCTTGCCTAGAGTAACATTTTGTGATTAGATCATATAAATGATTTTTTTTTTTGGCGAAGTACAATCTCCATTTAAAAGGTTTTTTAAAATTTTAACATCTCGAAACAAAACAAAAACAAAATCTCAAAATGATTGATTAATCTAGAAAATTTCAGAAAGTGGCCAAGACCAAGAGGATTAGGTATCGACCCGACCCGAACCGTTTAACAGACTGAAAAAACCCACCCGATAGAGCGTTCTAGAACACTTGGTGCAATAAAAAGGAGAAGTCATGTGGTTTAGTCTATCTCTCTACTCCAATTTTTAGGGTTTTATCCTCCGAAGTCTCAACCTTTTTTCTTATCCTCAAGGTATCATCACTCTCTCTCTCGCTTCACTGTCTTTAGGGTTCTAGAATAGGCTTACAACGAGAATTGAACTCAAAGGTTTGAACTTTGGACGGAGAAACTAATCGGGTTAGCTCAATAGTGGTTGGGTTTTACTGAGAATTTGTTGAATCTGGGGAAAAATCTTCATTTCTGCCAATTTTTTTTCAATCTTTCTCAATTCTTACTAATTGAGAATTTATCTGTGTTTGATGGGTATCAGAAATGGCGGCTACGCAACTTACAGCATCACCAGTGACTGTGTCAGCAAGGAGCTTAGCTTCGCTGGAAGGTCTCAGAGCTTCGAGTGTCAAGTTTGCTTCTTTGAAACCAGGGACCCTTAGGCAGAGTCAGTTCCGTCGTATGGTTGTTAAAGCTGCTTCTGTTGTTGCTCCTAAGGTACTTGACTCATTTCTTTGTTTCGATTCATTTTTGTTTGGTTAGTTGGTTTGGATGAACATATCTGATTTGATAATTTGGAACTTATCTGAAATCACCAATTCATTTAATTGTTTTAGCCATTCGTTTTTTTGTGATTCACAATCCAATCCGATACATGTTTTGTCAAATAACTAAGCTGTAGATGATTCTAGCTTTTGTTTTGCAAGTCTTGTTTGTATCTGAATGGCTCTTTGTGAGACAATTTGGATATGTTTCTTCTGTTTTTGTTATGACTTCTAAATTTCTATGGTTTGTTTTGGTTATTTCTTGTGGATGGGTTATTTACAGTATACTTCATTAAAGCCATTGGGAGATCGAGTGTTGGTGAAGATCAAGGAGGCAGAGGAAAAGACTCTAGGAGGTATCTTACTTCCATCTACAGCTCAATCGAAACCTCAAGGAGGTGAAGTTGTTGCTGTGGGTGAAGGAAGAACTATTGGGAAAACCAAAATTGGCATCACTGTCCCTGTAATAATCCTCACTGCTCCTTCAATCCTTATTTCTTTGTTTGTTTCGTTGTCTGTTGATGAAGTTATCTGAGATGTCTTTTTGTTTCTTCTGATGCAGACTGGAGCACAAATTATTTACTCTAAGTACGCAGGAACTGAGGTGGAGTTCAATGATGTGAAGCATCTCATTCTCAAGGAAGATGATATTGTTGGCATTCTTGAGACAGAGGATATCAAAGACCTCAAACCTTTGAATGACCGAGTCTTTATTAAGGTTTGTCTCTCTCTTGTGCTTACTTTAATCATCTTATTATTGTTTCTGAACGCAAGAATGGTAATAACTTCTGTTTTGAAATTTGAATTTAGGTTGCTGAGGCAGAGGAGAAAACAGCTGGAGGGTTGTTGTTAACCGAAACTACCAAAGAAAAGCCTTCTATTGGCACGGTAAGCACCCACTTGATATTATGTCCATTCTAAGAATCTGAGACTTTCTAAGTAGCTTGATATGTTCGTCAGTTCATACTCAGTTTCAATAACACATTCTCCTCTCTCCAATTTGTTGCAGGTGATAGCAGTTGGACCAGGTTCTCTAGATGAGGAAGGTACCGTCAAGCCACTACCAATATCGACTGGAAGCACAGTTCTTTACTCCAAGTATGCTGGTAACGACTTCAAGGCCAAAGATGGTTCCAACTACATTGCCCTCAGAGCTTCAGATGTCATGGCTATACTTTCTTAGTTTTATCTTTGTAACCTGCAACTTGTATCCCAATTGTGGAAATTTTTTTCATAAACGGCCATAATCTGCAATAAAGACTTGAGTTTGGAAATATGATTTGTGATTTTGATTGTTGATCTGGTGTATTCTCTTTCTCTGACCGTTGCCTTGCATATCAAATTCGGTTACAAGCAGTTTAAGTAAATCAGTTCGAAGAATCTGCAACTCCCATCAAATAAAACTTTCTTGTAAACTTAGTGGAAGATATTTTACAGGTAAATGCTCTACAGTGCCCAGTGGAAACTTGAGACTTGTTACCAAAGAGGAGTTGTTATATTACAAAACGAAGAAAAAAGAATCTGGTGTCTTCTGTCTTCACCGGTTAAACGAGGTGGCGGAGTTATCATCATAATGACCTCTCCAAGCGTTGCCACTATCACCACCGCTACAAGCTTGATTAGTAACCGGTACACCTGCAAAGTTCCCGTCCAAACTCATCTGTTGAACCTCAGCTGATGAAAGGATCTTTATGCTCTGAACACAGTTTACGAATTCCCTGCAAAAAAAATCAAGATTTTGAAGGTTGTGAAAAAAAAGAATGAAACTTTCTAACGGTCTAATGTAATTTGCTCTCTACTTACTCCCATGGATCATCGCCGACAAGAAGAATGTCGTTTTCATGATCGACGTAGACAAGTTTCCAGTCTGATGTTTGTGGATCTTCAAGCTGTCCTTCGATCCCAAACATGCGCGCTAGATCATGCCTCAGCTCATCGTAATTTCTGTAACGATTGACGTCTATTGATCTCCCCACTGAACCACGCTTTTGCACCTGTGGGAAAATTTACAACATTGTCAAACCAAAAACGTACTAGAAGTTTTGCAAAATAAGTGATCAAGAGCAGAACCAAACCTTTGTATAAGTTCGCATCCGTTGAGTCTGAGTTGGCCATAATCCCCCACCAAGAACTCCAGCATCGTTGACAGCTACATCATTTGAAATGACGGGCACATTGGGGATACCAAAAGATTGAGCTCTTACAGCTGAAGTAGACATCTCTGTACCAATGTCATTTGTCACTCCTCCATAGTTTGAAAGCATGTTCTGCAGATCTTTCTGGGAGTCGTATCCCCTCGAGAGCAACGTGTCAGGCACAAAGCCACTATCAACATTAGCTCCGCCGAGCAAGCTATTTCTGGAATCACTTTCCAAGCCAAAGGTTGGAGCCAAGAAATTCTGTTGTCTGTTGGGGTCACTGCCATCTAAACCGTAAGAAGTTCCAGAGGCAGATGCTTCTAGTTGATGATCTGTTAAACTAGCTTTGGACTTTTGCTGACCCACAAGATCTTGTTTTAGCCGCATATCAGATTTGCTGTAAAGGTCCTGAACAAGATTACCAGACATATCAATCGCTGCATCAGGTATCAAGATCGCTGGCCCGCTTTGGCTTCTGTTGAGAAAGCTTGAAGAAGAGATCTGAAAGTTGTTGGTGGAAGGCGAGGTTGAAGAGGAAGGTGCATCTCCTCCATCTGTAATGCCTGAATAAGCTTTGACCCCACCTCCAACCGGTGTGTTTTGTTTGTCCTGAGGCCGGCTCACCAGTGTTTGAGGCGGTTGCAACGTCGATAAGCTATTGTTAGTGCATGACGGCGGAAATTGCTGACTTTGAGAGAGAGGCAGCTGTTGCAACTGCTGGCTTTGCAACTGTTGGTGCGGTAACTGAGACTGCGGCGAAAGAAATTGCTGCTGTTGCTGTAATCTCTGCAACAACTGAAACTGTAAATGTGGTTGTTCCAAGAGACTCTGCTGGAATATCTGTTGGGCCTGTGCCCGGTGGGCTTTCTGCTGCATAAATGTTTGCTGATTGTGTCCCTTGGGACCAGGAGATTGCTGCTGTTCTACTTGTCGTGGAAACTGTGTCTCTTGCGGCGGTATGGACATCAGATTGGATGAAGACTTGCTGGTTTTAATTACACTACTCTGGCTAGTGCTAGCACTTAAATGGCGGTGTGCTTGTTGAAGCTGCTTAGACTGTTGTTGCTGTTGAAAGCTTTGATTAAGGGAGCTAGACGGAGGCGTGATGACACTGCTTGCCATTGGTCCTGAAACTACTTGTGGTTGCAAATGATGCATAGATGCTTGCTGTGCCTGAAACTGCTGCGCTGCTTGATGACCATTGTACAGCTGATTCTGCGGAAGCTGAAGTTGCTGCAACTGTTGTGGTTGTGACTGTTGCTGTGGCTGTGCTTGTGGCTGTGGATGCGAGTGAGATTGTGATGGTTGCGTTCTTAGCTGCTGCTGCTGTAGCTGCTGAGTCTGTTGTTGTAACGGTTGTTGATGTTGTTGCTGCAGCAACTGTTGTTGTTGTTGTTGCTGGTGTAGCAGCAATTGTTGTTGCTGTTGTTGTTGTTGTTGTTGTTGTTGTTGTTGAGACTGCGATTGCTGTTGCTGATGGTTCAAAGAGGAGTGCAACAATTGCTGCAGCTGCTGTTGTTGGGACAACGTAGTTGGTGGCTGAGGCAACTGGGACATTGAGCCCAGTGGGTTCGGTTTGTTAAACTGAAGGTTTGATGAGGAAATCCCCCCTGAGGGCGTCTGAAAGCTCAGCAACTTGGAGGGATCATCAGTGCCACCAATATTGTTGTGCAGCCCTGTGGTTGGCGAAAGCATTGATGGAAAGAAACCTGACTGTGCAGCAGCAGAGGGTACCTGACCGTTTTGCTGCTGCATATTCATCCACTGAACTAAACTCAGACCAGGAAATATCGTACTTGAAGCGTCTTTCATCTCTAAACCATTATCAAGCCATGGCATTGCTCTCTTTAGTGCAGACTCCATGTCAGTCTCATCATCTGCAAGACCACCAGAATTTCAGTTCTTAAAAGTGATTCAAAGATGTTGTGTAGAAATGAAATAGTAGTACAAAGATCTTTACCTGGCATTCCAGGTTGCCCAGCAAACCGAGGTCGAAAAAATGGAGGAGGACATATGTAGAAAGGAGTTAAAACCGGTTCAATGTCCCAAACTGAAACTCGACTGGGCCGATCACCAGCAGCTGACTCATCCCATCCAATCTTTAGCAGAACCAAAAATAAGTCAAAACTAAAATGAATGGTGCAACGAATCAAGAAAGACATATTTGGCATTCATCATGAGTTTTACTTCAAACTACCTGAAGATTTCGCCACTGAGAATTTTTCCATCTAACTGGATCAAGATCACTAATACCAGTAACCGTACCCATATACCGACGAACTCCACATTCTTCTGTCTCAAATATCATCCTAAACCGCATACCAAGGGAAACCTGAGCATACATAGCTTTGGTATACTTGGCTAAAGGAACCACAAACTCAGCAGGAGCAGCCCTGCAAAAAAAACACAGTTTTAATTCTCTCCGTGAAACAAAGTATTTAGTAAGGTTAATGGAAAGAAAAGGAAACATAGATCCGCCACCTCGGGTTGTAGAAAATGGTGAAAGGACTGTTATTAGCATTAGCATGAGCTGCAGCAGCAAGAACTCCGATGTGCATGCTATCGCTTGATATTACAGATGAAGAAAGCGCGGGCTGTTGTCTATTTGCACGTCTTATACCCAACAGAAGTTGCGCCTTTCCATCTCTTAATATAAAGTGGAAAAAGAGTTAGCATCTTGACAGATAAATACCAAAAGAGCATTGGCACATTGAGATTGATATACCTAATAAAAAGAACAGAGTCTCCAGCAAAGAGCCTTTTCGTGCTGACAAACACACTCCAGCCTGTAGTTAGCAGGTGCCTTTTTGGTTGACCTGATAAATATCAACAAAATCTATAGCCTATGAAGAGTTATACAAAAACCAAATTGAATGAATAAGGTAATCTATCAGAAACAAGGAACAAACCTCGATAAATATGTCTGAAAGTCCATGTGCTGTCATGAATATCTTTAGCAACAAGCTCCTGACAAGGTGGTTGCATCGTGAAATCCTAACAGAATATTGCCAAGAATGTAAGAAGCTGAGACAATTAAAGAGATCCTAATAATCAAAAAGTAAAGATATATAAGAAAGCATTGTATATACACCAGAGCAGGAAAGATTTTCTCAGCTGCTCGACGAGGTACAGAAAAACCACCGTGAGTGCTTGTGTCACTCGCCGTGAGGGTTTTGCAGAAAAATTCATTAGGTTGTCTGTTTAGCTTAAGACCCATGTCAGAGGCAAGCAATGCATCTCTGTCATACTGTTCCACAAAATGCTCAGAACAATCAGTCCCTACTACCCAAATACACCTAAAACCGAGTTATTCAGTGAAACACAACCTACTTTGTTTACTGGCTGAAGAGTCATTTGCGCATAGACTTCATCTGTCTCAGGATCAGCCTGGTTTACAATCAACAGTTAGCAAAACATTAGCAACTCAAAAGAAAACCACTGTTAGAGGCCATTATTGATGTATAAAGGATATCATACATTCAATGTAACATTATGGAGCATGCAGATGAGCTTGGAAGGAAGATTTGGGTAGCTTGGTATGAAATCAGTCTGCTTCTGCATTGAAGCTGCGACCTAATAAATAGAAGAGAAAACAATTGCCGCATGAAATTTCCAATTAGAAACTCATTCTTGATCAGCCATGAATTATACAAAAACTTTCTCGAACAACATACTTGCTCACTGTGACCTTGAGGGAAGTAAACAACAAGACTTCCCGCAGGAGGCAACGAAATCAGTGGACCAGCACAAGCGTGCCATAGCTCTGAGTTTATATTTCTCCTTTCTCCTGCACTCAAACAACATTAAAGCTGTGATTACTTCAAATCTTTGGTACTAACACAACTAGATGAGAGAACTCCTCTAAACTCCTTAAACTAAAAAAGCCACAGGCTGTTTAAACCAATAGAATAGTTACTTAGCTTACTTCTAAAGCAGAAAATGAGCAAAATCAACTCAATTCACATACCCATATCCATCAATTCTGAAGAAATGTGACTTCTACTTACAACTGAATCTATACAAAATCCAGCAATAGGTTTACCAGATAGGAGAAAACACAAACCTTCAGTAGGATTCGGAGAAACTCCATTTGATGAAGGAGCTTTCATGATTGCTCAACTTTACTCCAACAATTTCTCTGAAGAATAAACCCAATAATAATCTAAATCTGAGCTTATACAAAGCTAAGCTCTTTCCGTGAGAGCTTCATCTTCAGCTTAGACCCAAAAGCCCTAAACTTTCTCTCCACAACAGAGAAATGGAAACAAGAGCTCTCTCTAGCTCCACTCTTCACAATCCAACTTAACCGCAGACAAAAAAATTCGTTAATCTAAAAAATGGGGAACTCCAAGATCTCTGCTTTTTAGCTCCGACAGAGACACTAATTCCTCAGAGATTTGAAGTATCTCAAAGAGATCAAAAGCCACGACTTTTCACACGCGGAATCTCCGGAGAGACAACAAAAAAAAAAAAGATTCCGTTTTCAACGACGCTCTTCTTCTCAAGTCAGATAATTTAGGAAAACCCAGAAATTTACTTGACTCAGCTTGCTCTTTTCAAGCTTTCCTTTCTTAGCGCATCACAGAGGTTGATTTCAAAATCGGATTTTCTTTTCTGAGAAAATGGATAAAAGAATCGAAAAGAGAAAAAAAAAAATAAAAAAAAACAAGGAAGAAGGAAGAGAGAATCGGAGGCAGGAGATTAAGACAGAGCTCAAAGAAGAAGAGAGAAATAGCATCAGAGTTGTCGGAAAGAGATGATCAGCGACCAGGACAACTACCAAAAGGTCTGCTAAAGCACAGGAACAGCTTTTTCTTCTTCCTTCCCTTTTTTTCTTTTCCTTCTCTATTTTTTTCGGATATTTTATTTATATTTTTTATTTTATGTAATAATGCTAATTGAAGCCGACATATTCACTAGCAAACTGGCCACGATTAATTTCTTAATATTAATATTGTCTCTTAATAAAAACCTTAATAACAAAAAGGAAACTTCATAATTGTTATTTTTTTCCCCTGAATAGTGAAACGTTGAGGAGTGTTTTCATTATGGTTTTTTTTTTTTTGATAAAATTCATTATGGGTTGTTGTACAAATTACAATTGATTGTAATAGTTCATTAATAATGGCATAGCATTTTAGGAAGATGCAAAGAAAAAACTAATATGACTATCTAGTTATTTTATCATAATGCATAATTTTCCTTTTCCGGAAATTTCTGAATTTTTGTTGTAGTTAATTATATATAATTAATATACATTTTAGGAAAACACTTTTGCATCTATGAGTCTATGACACATAAGAGTGTCTTTTTAAAAATTTGTCAACATGATTCATTGATTTTCAATAGTTTGTGAATAAAAGGGAATCACTAGAAAGTTTGTAGAGTTTTACGTTGTTAGTTCAGAGTTTTATATGTAGTAACGATCAAGTTTTAGACGAGAATGATACCTTAATATTTAGTAATGCAATGGAGATATATTTTTGTATTTTCTTTATTAATTACAAAGTTATTCTTTTTATTTATGGTTAGAGTTCTTATGATTACTTATATAAACAGGTCAACTGTTTGTCCAATAACCAAATAGTAGAGAAAACTTGTTACTGTATGTAGCCTTTAAAATATGTAACTAAACAAAATATTAACTTTTGTTAGAAAAACTCGAACATAACCATACATATATACATGTCATTATACAAATTACAAAGGCCACATGACAAGTTTTATCTACTAAGTTCTCAGCTCCCACAGTCCCACATTGATGACCACTATAAACCCTTTAAATGGGGAAAAAAAAACAAAAAAATGGGAACTAGAACAGGGACCTCTTTATTAGTTTAGGTTTCGATCCAAAACTTATTTTGGTTCTAAACAAAATACTATAAATTATATACTTTTAATATATAAGTGTAAGCATTTGTATGGAATAGAATGGATGGATGTCAATTCAAATAAGTGGCAGCGGGTAGCGACATGATGTCCCTGAGCAATTAATGCGTCAAGAGTGAAGGCAAAAACCTTTGGAGATTGGATGAATGCAATGCAATCACCTTATGAAGTTAAGGATTTAGAGGCCCAAAATAACTCTTGAGTATATTATTTCTTACATTTTGTTCATAATTAATTCTCTTATACTTAAAGACTAAAGTAATATAAGCTTGAAATTTGTTAAATGTAATAAAACTCATATTTTAATAATTTATTCTAAACCGAGGTTTGTTACTTAGTTGCTTATATTAGTAAACATACTAACATCACTTTGTTATAGTCCGAATCCAAATCTAGTAGTAGTAACTGTGTGTAAACGACGAGATTATTTATTCAACTTTAGATTATGTACTTTTTTCTCTTTGATAAAAAGAGTTATGGATTAATCCTCTATGGGTTCAGTCTTCAACTTTTGTGGGTTAATTATCCCTTTGTCGAATATTTATACTTCTTGATGAGTTTATTTTCTTTTCATTAATATAGATAAAATATCATTTAAAAAATAAATAGAGAAGGCCCTCTGACAGCAAATTTCCACCTGACGTGGTCACACTCCCACCCCAGTTTAATGGGCTCTAATTGTTGTTTGGTGACATGAGCTGGTTTGCGAAATCTCTTTCACAGTGGACCTGAATTAGTCAATTCTATTCAAATAAATTAAGTATTACAACTTCCTTAAGAAAATTAGGGTGGAAACATTGCTTTTAAGCCATCTAACTATACGAGAATATGTTTACCTTTCGAACAAAATATTCCGTCCCCAGATTCATTGGTAAGCCCTTTACGACTTTGTCATGTCGATTATGGGCCTTCTTGTTGGGCCTGGCTTTTCATGAACTCCTATAGTTTATGTTGTTTATACAACGTTATCAGTCCTTTTATTTTTTTGTCATCACACGTTATCAGTCTTTCAGTTTCACATCAAAACAAAATCACATGACGTACGAGAGTTACAAGTCTATCTCTCGATCGAATCCCAAGATTCCCAACGGATTCATAATGGTATAATACCATATAGTGTGACATAGGCGATAAGAAAAACATTTATTAATTATTATACAATCATCAGAATATAACTAATTATTTTGCAACATTATCTAACTTCAAAAACTCTTTTCCTTATATATATATCTTATTTTGCAACTAAACCAGACGAATTAAAAAACCAACACACAATCGAGACCGTCCATTAGAACGATGGATCGGAGTGCATTGACATCAAAGATGTACGTCGTGGGACTTGCCACGTGTCTCATCAAGCTGGTTGATCATGTAAAGCGCGTTGCTCGTAACCCTCGCCACCTTCGTCATCCACTGCTTCACCTCCGTTTTAACATCACCGTCAAGCCCTTGAAACCTATCGAGACACGTGTCATCATCCGTAAGAGCCGCGCTCGCCCACGTCTGTGCGTTGCTCATCTGCCTCCGGAACTCTTTAGCTGAAACGTGAAGATGCTTCAAAACGCCGAGTGTTCTGCTCAGCTCGTCCACCGAGTCAGCAATCATCTCCACGCAGTCCACAAGCGCCGCTTTCTCCCGCTGCTTCTTCACCGAGTCTCGCACGGCCGCGAGTTTTCTTCCGACGCTTTGCGCGTGAGAGAGGCTGATTCTGACGGACGCTTGAGCTAGCTCGCTTCGGTTGGTGATGGTTGGTCCGGAGTAAGTTGAGAGCGTACGGACACAAAGTGATGGGTAGCTTGCGTGTTCGCAAGAGGAATGTACGATATCTTCTGCACCATGTCCGGTGGTGACGGTTACAATGACGACGGTGACAATGGCGGCGAGGAAGAGCTTCTTTGGTAGAGCCATATCTTCTCTCTCGGCTTACACTAGAGTGAGAGACAATATTGAATATTGTTATCTCTGTAATGAAAAGGAGAGTGGTGGGTAAAGAATTTAAAGTCGTAGGTCCTTGGAACATTAGCATTATTTATGTGAATTACGTAACTACCCTCCGATATTTCCTTTACTTACGTGGGTATTTGCAGAAGATAAGGGTGAAAAGGTTAAATACAGCACCTCTTGATTATGGGAGGCAACCTGTAAAATTAAATGCACCGTGAATTACAGAACAAAGAATAGCGAATCTAGCGACAAAAGATAGACTGTTCAGACATAAATTAATAACAGATATGCAAATAAGAAAACTATACGAAAAGAACAAAATATGTGGAATTATTGATGGACTGGTCACCAATGCCCAATTATATTCAAAGAGGTTTCAGAGACAAAATCTTTATCTCCCATTTCTTTTGCTCGACACTCTTGTATCATTTCACAGAATTTAAATTCTATATCGCATACAATTTTAAAACGAATAAAATTTAACTCAAATGATTTCAGAATTCGTATTCTGAATTTGGAAGAGCATCTTTGGTTAATCAACTGTCAATTCGTATAAGTTTTGCCTTTAATAACTCAAAGGATGTTTTCCTCGCAGGTCAAAGAAAAAAATGTTAAATATATACCCAATTGAACTAGAAGAGCCTACTTATACATCAAGACTAATAGAAAATCTCATTTCGTAAGTTTTTTTCTGAATTGAACTAGTAGAAAATGTCCCATTTCGTAAATTTATTTCAGAGATCCAATTTATACATCAAAACTAATGTGAAGACATACAATTGATCATGGTTTTGGGGGCAGCAATGCTTAATACGTATGTCAAGAAACCATATGAACGTTAATGACCGTGTCATTACTTAACTACAGTTGGTTTTTAAAATTTTACGGTTTATTGGTTTTCTCTAAACTTAAACCATATAAAATACATATGTAGTTTGATTTGATACTGATTGGTTTTCTTTGTTTTACAGTTAAAGATATACTGTATAATTTTTTTAAAAAATCATGTAACTTGTATAAATTAGATTTCCGTTTATTTTGTTTTTTTTCAATGAATTAAAAAAAAAACACTATGGGTCATAATAAGAATATTTTTAAATTTGATGAATAATATTCTCCGCAAGTACTTGAAAGCAATGTAGCTAGGCAAAATATTAAACAAGACCCAAAGTTATAAATTGAGGAAATAAAGGATATTTAAACAAAAAATATAGATGAAAGCAATTTTTATTCTTGAAAACAAAGCAGCACATTTACACTAAAACCTCTATAAATTAATAAGGTTAGGACTATGATAAAACCTCTATAAATTAATAATGTTGAGACCATAAATACAGTAAAAATAATTTGATTTTTTTTTAAAAATTAAAACTTTCAAATCCAAAACTATTAAAATTTATAACATCCAAAACATTAATTTTATTTAGATCAAATTATTTTAATTTATATATTTTTAATTTTTAACAAAAACTCTCTATAAATTAATAAATATTATTTTATATTGTAAATTAATATTTTTTAATCTATGTTTATTATGATAATTTTAGTTGACCTAATTCATGAGAAAATGCCTCATCTAGATGAGAAACAAAGACTTGGTATTTTGCAAAAGACCCTTCTACTTTGAATATCGAGATTGATGATTCTGACTTAACGAGATAGATGATGACAATGTATAGTTTTTTTTTTAATTGTCACCAACAAACAAACCCTCCGGCTCGAGAGGCTTGAAGTTCTAAAAGACCAAGTTTATTCAATAGCAGCATGATGAACTAATTTATTTTTAGGGTTTTCAATATCTTTGAATGAGAAAATTTTATATTAGGTGGTGAGAAATAAACTTATAATAATTTGAAAATTTTCACCACCCTAATATATACAATATTAATTGAAAAATATTGAAAAAATAAAAAATAAATTAATTCACTGCAACAAATCGTCAACACTGCTTGCAGTTTGGAAAAAGTGTGATTCATAAGCTTTGAAGCACCTTCGTTTCCAAGGAGGCAATCCAGCAAGAAACTCCTAAAAGCCTGAAAACCCAAAAGTTATATGGAATCTAGAATCAAAAGGACACAAGACCTTGGAGAAGGTCTTCTTATAGTCAAGACGAAATTCATTTTTTATAGTCAGCCGTAAGAGCTGAAAAAAGTTAGACCAACTTAGTAAAACAGTTATTAAACAAATGCTAACAAAATTACCATTAAAATTTATAACTCATAACAATTAAACTACTATTTTGACTTGTTACCAAAATTTGTACCAACTTACTTAATTACCTTTCAATTACATGTATGAACAATTACAAATGAACTCGTTAACTTATTTCTATTTAAAATATAATTTTCATCAGTTCTCATTTTATAAATAGTCAATCTATTATACTTGATCATATCTCAAAATTTTAAATTTACTATACATTTTTTTTCTTGCAAGTTGAAAAATCAATTGAGGCAAAATTATGCTAAGAGTTTGATTCTAAATTTTACTTTTATATAACATTGCTTTTTAATTTTTATTTGACTTTAACACATTATCTTTCATATTTCTTTTATATAAGTTATTTTTGAATCAAAATTATATATAACAAAGATTTTTATGGCTATTAAAACAATTTGCAAAAAATTGATGAAGTTTCAAAAGCTATCAAGTTATTACAACATTATTATTTTAATTAGTTTTTAATTATATTATATTAGTTTCGATTATGGGCCTTCTTGATCAAATGATTTTTGTTGGTTATATATATATATATATATTTGAATTATTTAATTTTAATGAATTTTCTATTGGACATAATGTCTCACATCAAAAATTGGACAAAGATCTTAAATCATATATAAAAGATATGGACCTCTCCATTCATTGTCAATTGATTTTGAATTAGAAGCTCATAGTCTAATATGGTATCAGAGTCCAATCCATACATGTCCAACTTGATCCATAATCGGCCCAACCCAATAGTTGGTCCGCCGATCTTTGCCCGAAAACACCGAGAACTATGGCTAGAAGAACTATCATCTCGAGGAGATGTATTGGACATAATGTCTCACATCGGAAGCTGGACAAAGATCTTAAGTAATATATAAAAGATGTGAGTCTCTCCACTCTTTGTCAATTAATTTTGAGTTAGAAACCATAATCTAATATTTTACTTTCATTAAAAAGAGCAGCTTCAACACTTTGTATCACATTACTCTTTGTATCTACTACTTCATTGATCTCTTTGTATCACATTACTCTCAATTCTCAAGCTAGAGTCCTCGGATAATATTGGTGAATACAAAATTCTTTGCTTCCAACCATAAAATTGGATACAAATTAACAATATATTTGTTTTTTTATATAACTATAATGATTTGACGATTGGTTTTGGATGATTGGTTTCTACGCCATGAGATTGTCTATATACATTTGATCATATATTTGTTCTTTACTTATAGCCAATGACTATCCAAGAAGAATATGACACACAATGGATGCATTTATCATTTGCAAAACCGTTAAAAAAAACATTTCATCACTATGTCGACTAAGAAAAAGATTAGTGAAATATGCTTTTCTACCATCTTAAATATAAATTTTAACTGAAAGTTGAAATGATATAATTTATGTTATTTTATGAATGTAATTGTTGCCCCTGAACACTTAACATAGGTCTTACTTATTATTACATTATATCATGAATGAAAGTTGTAGTGTTGATTAAATAGTTTATAATCAATATATTGGCCTCTTTCGATTTCCTCTAGTACCAAGTTTGATCATCTGCATTATAACATTAGAATTCGCTAAACAATTGTAGTCAGAATCTTCTCACAAGAAATATTAAGTTCCTTGATTAGCAGCATAGTTGTGTGTAGAATGATAAACTAGGATTAGAAAGATACAAGTCTGTTAAGCTAGATGAGATGAGATGATCAACTCTCATGTCCTGAAATAGATCAAACTCTTTAAGAAGCTTCCTTAATGTTTGCAGGGACCTTCTCTTGGTACCACCCCACTCACGCCCATAATTATGTGATGTCCTGCTTGAAGAATGCATTTTATGTTTACCAGCAAAAGGCCACATGAAAGGAACACCATCTCTGACCTTAATCCTCTCTCTGATCACTTCTTTGGCTGCATAGATCAGAGCCAAGAGCGTTCAATGTTATACTAAACAAGATGAATATTTAATGAAACTGATTCTAAGACTCTACAACAAGCTGCACCAGTGGAGGATTGACATGTCTTTAGACATGAGTTAGTGGCTGGAGATTTGTTTTACCTTGTAACCAATGGCGTTAAAATCTGAACCAAGTAGTTCTAGTTACCCTTTGCGTATTCATACACAGCTTCTACAAGACTGATATTGAGGACTTGTTAGAAGGGAGAAGATGATAAAAGACTTGAATCCCTTTCTGCATCCTTCTTCTTGTTCATCTTCGATATTCTGCAAGAACAACAAATCGAATTTCCATAAGAAACTATAGAAGAAGATAAATGAAAAAGATTTATGTTATTGTCTTAAGCTTGTAAAGTTAGTTTATTGTTTATGGTAAACTCTGCTCCAAGAAGTGAACCTCAGACAATATATCTGTGAATTCAGAACTTAAAAGGCTCTTTACTTTCTCTATGCATATGTCAATAGCAAAACCCAACCTTGGGTATTCACGATTGCATTTCTGTCTTGTGTACAAATCAATGAAACAGAGAAGATGCAAAACTCTGCCTACAGAATAGAAAACTTACAAGCAGCTGGATCATAGAGTTGGATCATAGATAATAATTACAAAGGTAGGAGGATTGTGGCTCAAAGAGTGACAGAAACACAATGCAAAAACTTATGGCGATATAAGAAAGGATCAACATCAGCATCAACGGTCATGACGGGATGAGACCAGTCAATGTTACCCCAAATCTCGCCTCGTTTCTCCAATGAAATCTGTGCACACCAAATCTGCTGAATATTCCCTACCATGTGGTCCCAGAAGAGCAAAATGTTGCCACCAGAGTTGATCAGTCTGGCCCCAGGAAATAAAACTGCCAACTCTTGGGTACGCTTAGTTTTGTTTAGTATATTCAAAAACAGCTGATCAAAGTGGAACGAGAGAGATTCCCTTGGAGAGCCTCCAAACCCTTGACCTCCTTCCACCAATGCATACCCTCTGGTTCGCGCCAGTCCAACATGCATTTGTTCATCGTTACATCCATTTGTTTAGCTTATATTTTTATTTTTCTTATACAAGAAAACTAACTAAATATTTTGCCCACCCCCACATGAGATGTTTATGTATACATGAGTCAAAATGTATAAGTAATACGGGGTTAACCATAAAACATCTATAAAAACGATGAAGAATGGCCAATAACGTTTATCAGTTCAAAGAGGGCGGGGATAGCCTTTTATAGTTTTATCGAGCACAATCCATAACCAACCATACGATGAATTAGGGAGTGTATTGGAATGAGTATTCGGAGAGATTTGAGTTTTAATAACAAATCATTTGTTATTGAAACATGAATTTTAAAATATCTTTTAAAATTCAGTGTTATTGGATTAATGATTTAAAATTATACCCTCAAATCCACTGTTATTGAAAACATGATTATGATTTGATTTAAAAATTTCAGGTGAGATTTGAGGGGATTTCTTAGTTAAAAATACAAAGACCTAAATCTCATGGTTTTATGTGAAATTTCAGAAAATTTAATAACAAAATTCCTAATTCACCAAATTTCACCAAATTATCTCAAAACTCATTAAAACTCAAATATCTCCAAACATTCAGTTCAATACACCCCCTTAATGTTATGTAATTTTTAGGAAGCTACACGAGATAAGGAAGCCTATCTCATAATTGGACTTTCAAAAAGGATACAAAGCCCAAACGATCTAAGGCTAATTACTTTCTGGAGAGCATAATTGGGCCTAGGCTAATTTCACTCGCTCAGGTAGGCTCAAATGAATGTAAATTGATTGTGATTGTATTAGAGGAAGGTAGATACGCTTATTGAGCTACATAAGAGCAGCTCTAACGTTTAAGAGACTCAATTAAGTTTCTTACAATTAAAATATTATCGTTTTAACTTTTAAAACAACTGTCCATTAAAAATAAAACATGGGTGGAAAAGATGTCTAAAGAACAATTAAGAACTCCTCGTTGGAGCTGCTCTAATTGACAAACGCAAACCCAAAAAATATATATATGGACTTCGTAATGTGTTTTCTTTCAAATAAAACTAGTCTTTAGTATTTTACTAATGATTCTTATATAATTTGCAAACCGCAAATGTGAAAGGTAAACTAGAAATATGAAATGGTTCAGTTTGAAAATGAATTTTGATATAATGAGTGACAATGACCCTAAACCTTATCTTTAGTAGAGATGTCTTCCTTTTCATGGTTTTATGAATCGTAATCAGATTCTGATTTCCACATATCCTGGACGTCTTGAATCTTCAAGTCACACTTTTTGAGATCCATCTTCATTATAATACACACTTTGACATATTGTGCCTGCAAAAACAACAACATATAAGTGGAAAACAACATTGAAGATATTACAAACCAAAATCTCCATATTGTAGATTACAAACCACCTGGGAGTCTTTCTCTTTGGCACAATCTCACTCTATGGCACCGTCCCATGCTTCTTCCTACGAAAGTATAAATTTCTTTTTGTGTTGTCCAGTAAAAGTCTAAACTATCTCTCTTAATGGTAATACAAAAGTATAAATTTGTATTTAATTACCTTTATATTTTATTTAAAAATCATTATAACAATTGTCTTCTAACAAAATTACCATTAAAATGTATAGCTCATAACAATTATACTACTACTTGTGTCCAAAATTTGTATCTCCTTACTTAATTACTTTTCGATTACATATATGAACAATCTTACAAATTAACTTTCTTAACTTATTTATTTTTAAAATATAATTTTTATCAGTTTTCATCCTATAAATAATCATTCTATTATACTTTATCATATCTCAGAATTTTAAATTTACTATATATATTTTTTCTTACAAATTGAAAAAATCAATTGAGACAAACTGATGGTAAGAGTTTGATTCTAAATTTTACTTTTACATTACATTGCTTTTAATTTTTATTTGACTTTAACACATTATATATATTTCTTTCATATTTCTTTTACATAAGTTATTTTTGAATTAAAATTATATATAACAAAGATTTTTATGGCTACTAAAACAATTTGCAGATTTATCAATAAAGTTTCAAAAGCTATCAAGTCATTACAAGATGATTATTTTTAATTATATTATATTGAACTAAATAAATTAGTTTCGATTATGGGCCTTCTTGATCAAATGATTTTTGTTGGTTATATCTATATATTTAATGATTTTTCCTTTCATTAAAAAGAGCAGCTTCAACACTTTGTAAAAGAATAGTAATAGATTTTTTTTTGGGGGGGGGGGGGGGGGGGGCTATCTACTACTTCATTGATCTCTTTGTATCACATTGATCTCAATTCTCAAGCTAGAGTCCTCGGATAATATTGGTGAATACAAAATTCTTATTTTGCTTCCAAACCATAAAATTGGATACAAATTAACAATATATTTGTTTTTTATATATAACTATAATGATTTGACGATATATTGTTATCTTTCACTTTTTGGATTTTTGGTTTCAAATACATATATAGGCATTGGCCACTGTGAAATCATATCATAGAAATGTTTGAAACAAAGTAAATACAGCAAAAGACCAATTAATAAGATTTCAGTATCATCAACAATTCTTCTGACACTGAATGAGAGATGACTTATTTGGCCAAAGAGTGAGAGAAACAGAATAGAAAAACTTATAGCGATCCAACAAAGGATCAACATCAACAGTCATGACCGCATGAGACCACTCAATATTGCCCCAAATGTCACCTCCTTGACGTTTCTCCAAGGAAATCTGTGCACACCAAATCTGCTGAATATACCCTACCATGTGGTCCCAGAAGAGCAAAATGTTGCCACCAGAGTTGCTCAGTCTGGCCCCAGGAAGTAAAACTGCCAACTCTTGGATTTCAGCAAACTCAAGCTTAGCTTTGATGTATGCATCCACAATGAGCTTATCAAAGTGGACCAGCCTGGAACGAGAGAGATTCCCTTGGAGAGACTCCAAACCATAAACCTCCTTCCACCAATGCATACCCTCTGGTTCGCGCCAATCCAACTCCTCTTGCTCACACCAAAATATTCTCCCATCTTTACTAGGAGAATAGAGCAAACTATCAATCATACACCAATCCCTTCTAGCTTCTGTCACTTTACCAACATTCCCTATTCCCCATTTACCTTCACTCGGTGAGTAGTAGATGGTTCTTTTCAATCCATCCTTTGCGTAAACGTCATCTGACAGCGGCCATAAAAGAGACGACTACGACGGCGACGGCTTGCTCTTCTTATATGGTCGCTCTTTGAAATTGGACATCCGCTTAAATTTGAGAGCGATAACTCTTGGACAGTCATAACTCCTGGAGAATAGAGATAAGAAAGATCTCGGTAACAGAGACCCTCCCCCTTTCCCTTCTCTTCGGAATTAGGCATCGGCTTCAACTTTGTTTTTTTTTTTTGTTTTTTTTTTCTCTTTTATGGCGGTAGATAGGTAGAGAGAGATATAATCTTATTTATAGGCTATTCAAACTGACACACCAAAAACAAATAGGAAAAGAAAAATTTAAGTAAAACCGCATCTAAGTTATATAAGCAATAAAAACACTAAAAAGGAAAAAGAACACGAAAAGGAAAGAATTGAATTACACATTTTCATAAATTTTTACTCCCTCTATCTGTTTCCTAAAACATTGATGTTTTATGCATAAACATATTATGTTGATTTGTTAGTGGAGTTTAATTCTTAAAGATTATACTAAAAAAATTTAAAGAAATTATCGGTAGGTTTGAACATGTAAACACCTTATATATGTATATACATGAGATGTGAAGAGAGAAAATATCAAAATACAAATATTTATGTATAAATCAGTCAAAATGTATAAGTAACACGTTTAGCCAAATGAGTGATTTTTTTTCATAAACCTGCTTTAACACTCAAGCAACAAAAAACCTCTACACAAATCCAATCTAAAAAATATAAGTAAACTTCAAAACAAATTCATATTATCCTCATACATCTATGTGTCGGATTGTTGCTTAAAACGTGTAATATAAAGTGTCGGCCAGAAAAAAACGTGAAAACGTGTAAATTATATGGCTACTCATATAAAAGCTCTGTCGGCCAGAAAAAATGTTTTTTTGATCCATATAAAGTGAACGATCAGCATTTGGTTTGACGAGAACGTGTGTTCCATCTAAAAACACCTATGAAACCGTTGAAGAATGGCTAATAACATTCATCAGTTGGAAGATGACGGGGATAGCCTTGTATCAAACACAAATCCATAACCATATCAATTATAATGAATGAATCTTATGTAATTTATAAGGAATCAGCGTCGTAAGCTTCCCTCTTCCTTTATACATAACCAATCCTCTGTTTTAATTTTGTGGACAGATAGGGAAATTACAAGTAGGTTTGAATCCACCGTCTCACAAGTCGCAACATGCTTTAGTTTCACGCAAGTCATCTCGCCATCTCGGACTCGTCGCCAAAACCGGAATCATCTCCCTCACTGTAAAGTTTCTTTCAACTCGGACCATCCAAGTATCCAACTCAGTTCAATCATACATAGCCTTGTTTGGTTATTATAGTGTTTTAAACTCAATTTCTACCTTGGCGTTTACATTTACATAAATAAACAAAATTTGAAAGGAAAAAAATCACATTTTTGGGATATAAACTAATTTTCATTTACTCGTAAATGTTTTGTAAATTATAATTGCAATATCTTTTGGCGTATGCTTTTATAATTGACAAACGCAAACCCAAAAGAAAGAAAAATGGACTTCGTAATGTGTTTTCTTTCAAATAAAACTAGTCTTTAGTAATTTACTAATATTTTTTCTATAATTTGCCAAAATATTTTGTTTATAAGTTGATAATAAATTAACTATTGGTATACTACGGTTTTCATTTAATATGTGTGCATGGCAAGGTTTCTTGGTTTAGAAATATATGTATCTGGTGGGTCGTCTATTTGCCAAACTATTTTACTTTTTTTTTTTCTTTTTTCAAGAGGTTATTTTTACTTTTAATCCAAATTAATCGAATTGCTATATAGTTAATCCAAAAACCAGATGTGTTTACAATAAATATGTGGGACTAGTATTATTTTATAAAATCATTGCTTTGGACTTTGGAAACTAGTCTTATTTGACTTTTTTAATCACATGGGCTACAATTGGTTATGTATATATACTTTTTTTGGTCAACGACTTGGTTTGCCAAAATCCTTTCTTAGACGGTAAAATGTCTTGTTGAAAAAAAAAAAAAAAAGTAAATTGTCTAATGGCTGGTAGAGTTTTTTTTTTTTCGCAAATCAAATATATTGAAATCATAAAAGGTTTATAAGATACAAAAATAAACTCATTACAACCATTAACACAAATAAAGAAAATTAAAAACAATTTCGATGAAAGAGTGGATGTAACCAAATTATTTGGTTAATAGGCTTATAGGCTAACATATGTAATCTGTTATGTCTCACTTTCATATATTTTTCGTTGGCTATCAGCTTGCTGCTGAAACTCGAAAATGCCATTGGCATTACCTTAAGTAGGAAATATAAATCTAATATTGTTGGAGATGATTCTGAATCTTGTCGCTTCGCTGGAACCAATATACTTGATATTTTTGGTACATACTCATAATGATCATATAGAAGTATTCGTTGTCTTCACTTGAACCCTTGTATTTTTTTTTCCGTTCTGATTTCGTATATTCTTGTTTTTGTCGAAGGCTTTTTTCGGTGATATCGCCGAGATCTTCCACCAATTCATCCTCATAGTAAGAAATGTTTGGACATATCGTGCCTGCAAAAAAAAAACATATAAGTGGATAAGGAGAAGACATCTGAAGCATAGTGCTCTAACGTTGTAGACTTGTGAAGCAAAAGGACAAGTATATTCAATATAAACTAAAAGTTAAGTGGATTTAAACCATGACTTACCCTTGTTTGTCCTATGTGATATGCCTCTTTACCAATCTCCTCAAAAAAACTTGTATGTTTTGCATCGAGAGAAATATCATTCCAATAAACTCACCATTTTACCTATTTCATGCATAAAATCAATAAGCCGCGCTTTCTATACTCACAAGATGAGACAATAATCCTACGAGGTTAACATTTTTCTCTGATCAAATCCTACTCAAACTTCTTTTATTTTAACCGCAATAATGCAAAATTTCATTTAAACTCAATGTTTTGGTTTGGTTCAATTCAGTTTGATTTTTTTGGATAAGGTCATTTTGTCACTAAATCAACAAATAAAATTTAAATCTAAGAAAGATAATTTTGCCACCTTTAAACAAACACATGCGCGTGGTCAATTTATGATGGGCCAAACAATTGAACGAACATATACGTGTTGCGTCCAAATATTTGGCCCCTGTCACGAATTCGCTACAATTGTTACAAAAGTTCGACCAAAAAAATGCCCGGCATCAACAACCGTTATTGATTTTCTTCTGATTCAAGCATTCGTTCCTTGTCTTGCGACGCGAATAAATTATTTACAAATTACAACTTAATCAACCAAAACTCCACTTAAAATCAAGAAGGTTTCAAGGATTAATATTCTAAAATAGGAATATTCTCTAATTTAAACACCTGCCGCCGTCCCATAACCTTACGACATTTCCGTTAATCACCGTTAAATCCACGTAACGGTACCAACCGTCATCACCATTTCTCATCCTCACCACTCTTTCCCATCTCTCCCACCACTCTCCACAATCACCCAGACCTCCTCCGTCATTACCTGCCGTTAACTCTCCGTCATCACATCTCTCACCGTCAATGTCAACGTCCACCTCGTAGTACATCGTGAGCTTCCCCTTCGTCACTCCGTCATCAAACATTAACGGCTCCTTTTTCGTAACTGTTTCCTTCACTCGAGGCGCCGTTTCTTTCACCGTACCGGATATTGAATGCGGTTCGAGATGACCGGATTCTTGTTCAGATATCGAGCCGGTTAACTCCTCTAACAAGACACATGCATGGCTTTCTCCGATGCTATTAGTGACTCTGATCCTCCAGAAGCTGACGGCAGCGGTCACGACGGCGATCCATGTCCAAACGTTGTTAACAACGGCGAGAACACCGAAGCTAGCGTATTCAAAAGCTAACGCCTCTACTAATGGAGAATCCAACGTCGCCATCTCTCTCAACTCTCTCTTTTAGTTACTTGATCTCTGCCTTTTGAGAGGTGAACGATTCAATGGGTTATTATATAAAGGAGTAGGGAGAGAAGATGAGAGATGGAATGTGAGCCGTCGGATGAAAAGCAAGTTGATGATGGATCGTGTTGAGAGGGAGAGAGGAAAGCTAAGCCGTTGGATCTTGGCAAGTGGAAGTATGAATATTTCTAAGATGCTGAGAATCGAGAGTGAAAGATGCTTTGTGTTGAAGGAAGATGCGCATAGCCCAATACTTATTCCTTGGCCCTCAAAATTTAATAATAGAAAAAAAAATATAGAACAAACTAATAGAATTAGTTTTCAAAAAAAAAAAAAAAAAAACTAATAGAATTGTATACGGCTCTTTTTTCTGCTTACGATTGTGTGCATGTCCGAAATGCAACAAATACTAGGTGGAGGATGTTCCGTGTACGTGCATCACTAAGTTTATATAATTATATTTTATAGATTTGTTTCTTATTATAATTTTTTAAAATAGGTCTCTGTATCAAAAATAAATTAAATCTAAAGCACAAAATAATTAACTCTCTTGTATTTACCATCAAGCTACCAACTTTAGTGCCCATATATCTTATAGATAATGATAAGATTTAAATTTGAATGAAAGTGAATATCAAACAAAAATGAGACAGAGAGAATGAAGACCGAAAAAAAGGATTAGTGGCCTAAGTATCCTTTTAGTACAAAAGGTTATTTTATAAATAGGAATATCATAAAATCTAATTATGGACATTGAGAAGATTATGGACAGAAAGATTCCAAATTTTGACAATTTAATTTAAACAAAAAAGGGAAAGAAACAAAATCCTTTACTAAAACAAGAATTTTATACAATTAATTGTATAACTTTTCTCTATCAACTATTTTTTTTTTGTCAACAAGTGTATTTTAGATTAATTCATCTTATTTTATGTGTTTCATCTGTTTTTCTGTGAATAAAATCATATTTTTTAGATCATCTTATTACTAATATTATTTTAAAAATATAAACATAAAACTTTCGGCATCGAGAACGTGAGAAAACAAGAAGAACCTGAAAAGGCGAAAGTGACGGGAGAGCCATCAAAAAATCTTTTAAGCGAGAATCAATGAAACTATAAATCCAAATAAAGCCAATCACCCAATTTCTGATCTCTTAAAATTCACTTCTCTATTCGTTTTTGCCCCACCAATATTTTAGATTCTAGTATTAATTCTTAATTTTCATTTTTTTCTTCTTTTTTTTTTTTGGTTTAGTTTCACTACTTGAATCATCTCTTCTCTTCCTCACCATCGTTGAGCTTCCAGTCTACGAACAGAAGAAAAAAACCTAAAATAAGAAACAAAGCGTAACAAAAAAAAAAAAATTTGGGAGCTCCTTTTTTTTTTTTTTTTTTTTGCATGGTGTTCCTCATCGAGAGCTTCAATTCGTTTTCCTCTTCAGGTAATTTATATTTTCTGATAATGTAATTTACACGATTGCTTACAGGGATGGGTTTTAGTTTCATCTGAATTATTTATGATTTCTAACAATTTTAATTTGTCGGATCCGGATCTAATCTGGATTTTTCATTTCATTGTGAGCTTCGTTCGTTAGTGATGGATCAGATTCAAACTCAAATTTTTTTTAGGAAAAGTAAGAACAATTATATTAAAACCTATGTTTTATGTTTATGAGATTGATCTGACATTTGGGGTTACCATTTGGTACTTGCAATGAATCTGAGAAAACTTTCTTTTGATAAAGACAGCTTTGAGATCTGTAGGTCCCCTGTTTTGGTTGATGATATTCTTTTGTTTTCCTAGGAAAAATATTTAATCAGGAGCTAAATTTAAATGTTTTAAATTGATTTAAGCTTCAAAGACTTTTTTTTTTTTTATGAATTTGATTATTGTAGAAGTGTTCTTTGTCTGTAATAGTCTCATGCAGAATACTGTAATGTGTTAATTAATAGTTTTTGATATTTGTAAATGCAGCTCAAGGGAAGAAGAAGATCTTATGAGACATTTGATCTCTCATATTAACTAAAAGTGTGTGAGGTTCTTATACTACCATATTATTAGGCAGATGGATGAAAACAACACGGCGAAGTTAACCGGAATCAGGCAGATCGTGAGGCTAAAGGAGATTTTGCAGAAATGGCAAACAGTAACAATAGGGCCAAAGTCAGAACTTCCTCCATTGGAGGCTGGAAAGAAAGCGGCGGCAATGATTTCACCGGCCATCAACAAGAGGCTATTAGCGGTCAAGAATGGTGACTCGGATGAGGAAAACTGCCAAAGCCCCGAGCCGCCACATGATGTTCCCAAAGGGTATCTTGCGGTTTACATTGGACCTGAGCTAAGGAGGTTTATCATACCGACAAGCTATCTTAGCCACTCTTTGTTCAAGGTGTTGCTCGAGAAGGCAGAGGAAGAGTTTGGGTTTGATCAGAGCGGCGCACTCACCATTCCATGCGAGGTCGAGACTTTCAAGTACTTACTTAAATGCATGGAGAACAATCTTAAAGATCATCACCTTGATGATAGCTCCGGTAAGCCGAAAGACCACTCTTATCCAGAGATTATTACCATGTAGTGTCATGGCTTAAAACCTGCTGGGTTCAAATTGGGCTGGGCCGAGCCCGTTAGAGCTAGCTATGTTTGATGAGAATTCAAGCTAGAGATTGGTTGTTAGACATTGTTATGCTGATTCTTGAGAAACTAGAGCAACACTGATCGATGGTTTTGTTTTGTCTTTTGCAGCCGGGGATGCGGAGGAAGCAAAGGAAGAGTAGTTACAGATGAAGTGATAAAAAAACTCTTTAAACTTTTCTTTTGCTATTATGATTTTATTGTCCTTAGTTACAATACTGATGGAAATTGTTAGGGATGATAACTTGGGGGTGTAATTCTAAAATCAGGTTATCTTTTGTATTTTTCCTGGTTTTTTTTCTTTCTTCTCCATAATTTTTCAAGGACGATTTAAGTTTTTAGGACATATATGTTAGATGTGAAAGGATTTGGTGGTCAAAGTGTGGTACTAGATTAAACAAAATTATAACCCCTTGTACGAAAACATGTGCACAATTTGTTATTATCGAAAACGCGATTGTGATGTGTGTCAATAATCTTATATACTTTGTTTTCAAGTCTATGGACTCCGGCGACTTGTCAATAATATTGGTCTGATATGGTATATAAACTTTTCATTTGGGGTACATGGGTTGTTGCCTTGTTAGTATGTTAGATCCTGATCAATTGTAAATATGGAGTCTAATGTGGGTTGCTCAGTCTATTTTGTGATTGTAAGTGCCATTGTATTGCCAGGCGATAATGTATGAATGTGCATGGGCATGTGGGGACAAATCATGAGTATGTTACTTTGGATATATTTTATTTTGTTGACACTAAGATTTAGTCTTATCGTAGTTAACCATGTATTGGCTTGCGATCCAATCCCTATAAAAAGCTGTTTATAATTTGAGTTTTTCAGATAGCCCATAAAATTCAGGAAAAGACACTAGACTATTTCTAGACCATGTTAACTCAATTGTTTCAAAGGATTTATAAGTATGGTTTAAAAAAAAAAAAAAAAAAAACTTTCTAATATCGACACAACACGATAGTAAGTAAAACATTATTAATCGATTTTCCCTTTCGTTATGCATTTTTTCCAAACAAAACCATTTGGTTACATGACTTTTGAATAAAATAAAATAAAAAAACCACGTTGATTTTGTTTGTTATATATATTTTTCTTTTTTGTTAAAGTTATATATATTTTTATTTTTTGTTAAAGTTATATATATTTTTCTCATTCATGAAATCTCTTTTGCAAGGTTGAAAGACTCTTTTACCAAAAAAAAAAAAAAAAAAAGATTGAAAGACTCACATTCATTGTCTAATTGTTTCTATGTAATGTGCATCCGTGTATGTATTGTATTTATGAAAATTAAAAAAAAACATTTTAAAACATACGGGCCAATCTAAAATAAATTAGATGAACCACTAAATTAGAGTTGAAATTTCGTAACCTGTGATTGATCTAGTTCATGAAGTCCGGTCAACTCATTTGACCGTCCTAGCTCCGAGTATGAATCTAAAATCTATTGATCGACATTGGCATTTACAATTGGTTTTACTTTTCTCCCTTCATATAGCTAAAAAAAAAATCATCATTTTATAGTATTACATTGCAAGACAATGTTTACATATTAAAATATTTATTTATCGGTTGTTGAAAAAGATTTTTTTTAACGAAAGACTGTGTAAAGTATAGAATATACAAACATAAATCATTTATAAATTTTGCACCTAAATTAATCATAAGAGTTTAACAGGCGTAGAACTCGACGAGTTCGTGAACCGACTCGGGGCGTGACTCGTCGGCGTCGCCGTTCTCAAGCATCCAAAGCAAATGCTCAAACAAGACAACTTCACACGACACGGATATCGAACCTTCCTCGCCGCCGTATCCACCATCCACTGCCGCTAGCTGCTGGAAGAGCGGGTGGCTCACGACGTCAGAGCTCACGTGGTACGGCCTCCGTGTTCGGCCAACGTAGACTGTTTGAAGGTCTTCAGGCGGAAATGCACTCACGGCGGAGGATCGGCTTTGATTTGCCGGAGCCGGTGGCTGGTTAGGCTTGGTGTTGAATGAATTAAGCTTCTTCAAAACTGATTTTAGCTTCATCAGTTTGTTTCCTCCTTTGGCCATATCTGAATTGTGTTTGGAATATTTTAAGCCGGAGATGTAAGTTCGGAGTGAGTTTTCCGGTGAGATAGAGAGGGAGAGAGATGTCGATGTCGAAGAATGAAAGGAGAATGGATTCTTATAGTAAGTTGATAGGGGTAGATTCCTAATTATATATATTTTTTTAAATGTAAAAAAAATGATTCTTAGCTACACAAAGTATTGACCACGGCATACCTATACATGCAAACTATTTTAATGGTTTAAAAACTACACGAATTATTGATTTTGCATAGTGATATGCACGACGTATCATGTGTAATGTGCGCAGCTACACCAACTATTTTGACATACACGAAGTATCATAAATTATATGCGTAACACCATAATCATTTTTACAATTTTAATTTAAAATCATAGATCTGTTTTTACACACACATATATATATATATATATAATTTTTTAATATTTATATAATGAACAGAATAATTGATGAAAATATCAACAAAAATAAATTTCATTTAAAAAAAATTGTGAATTATTTTATAAATCATACAAGAAATATGTTCTAAAATCGAACTCATTAACAAACAATTATGTTCTAAATCTTTATAAAAATCAACTTGATATGTTTTATATTAACGTTTATTTTCTAGTTTTTTAAATAAAATATATATTATTTTTAAAATTTTTTATCTAATATAGGAGCGGACACAGATTTCATATTTTAGAATTTTAGAAAACAAAATTTGGTCGTTGAAACCAAAAAAAGTTACTCAGATATGCCTAAATTATGTAAAAATTAGAATAGTGATATAAATATTATTTTACTATTGATGTTACGTCTTCGAAGCATCCTCGAGGTAGACTCAAGAGAAAAATATAATTTCATATTACTATATAATTTTGACCTATTTTAGACAAATATAGTTAATTATTTTTTGGATCTAATGGATCAAATTGGTTAATTATTTTTTGGATCTAATGGATCGAATTTGGTATTTTAAAATTCTAAGATATCAAATCCGTGTTCATTTATACGTTAGATAAAAATTAAAATAATAAAGTAAAAATTATTTTTAAAAATATAAAAGAAAATGTAATATAAAACATTTCAAGTTGATTTTATAAACATTTTAGAACATATTTATTATGTGATTTCTAAAATAATACACAATTTTTTTAAAAATGAAATTTATTTTTTTGATATTTTGATCAATTATTCTATTCATTATATAAATATAAAAAATTATATATATATATGTAAAAACAGATATGATGATTTTAAATTAAAATAGTAAAAATGATTATGATGTTGTGCATATAATTTATGATATTTTGTGTATGTCAAAATACTTGGTGTAGCTGCGCACATGACAAATGATACTTCGTGCATGTCACTATGCAAAATTAATAGTTCGGTTGTTTTTAGACCATTAAAATAGTTTGTATGTGAAGTTATGCCGTGACCAATACTTCGTGTAGCTGAGAATCATTTTTCCAAAAATATAATTAAAAATCCTCAGGTACCTTATCAACCAATCTGAATAAGTTTCCAAGAGTCTGAAACAATTATTCGAAAATATTATTATGATTATAAATTAGAAAGATAAAGCGAGTGTCACACACGCTCAATTTTTTTGATTTTATATCAAAAACATGCATAGTTACACCCACATTACTCCAAAATTTTTTGTTATCCCAGTCAACCAGACAAATCATCATTGCTCTATGATGATTTATTTTATTAAATAAAATTTTGCTAACGTTTTAACTACGTTGTAGTAAGACCGTTCGAGACTTCGAGTGTGTAAGGTTCGGAGTAGGAGCCGCAAAACTAATTTAGTTCCTCTAGTTTTAACTTTTTTGGACATAATAAATGTTCAAAGTGGGATCCGCAAAACTAGTTGAGTTCCTCTAGTTTCAACCATTTGAGCTTACATTTGAGTTTCAACCATTCACACTAAATATTTATGTTCTTTATGAGTTTGAGTTTGGATACATGAAATCCAGTTGTGAACGCTTGTGAATAGTTCCTTGCTAAACCAGTTCCTAAAGAGTAAAATGAAACCTATGAACTTTATGTAATCAGTTAATTATGCTATAAGTTAATCCAACAACTAAAGGAGGTTCATGAACTTTAAAAGCAGCTTTACGAATTCTTATTCGTTAGGTATGCAATTGGCTAGTATCTAGACTATTGTTTCTTTTGATAAAATAATCATCCTCTTTTTTCTTGCACATAACATGTTACGAAAACATTGTATTAAATTGCAAAATTTGTCATTTTGTTGTGGTTAGATTAGACTCCGACATTATTATGTTGGGCAGATTATTACTCTCTCCGTTTCAAAATATAAGGTGTTTTAAAGTTTTTTTTTAATTTCAAAATATAATATGTTTTAAAAAAAATTTATATATTTTTATGTACTTTTAATTTTATTGAATATTATATGATTAGTATAATTTTATATATTAAATGATTACTTTTTAAAATAAAAACAACTTTTTAATATGCGCAATTTTAACTAAAACACTATATATTTTGAAAGGTATTATTTACTGTGTATTGGCGACTACTGTTACAGCATGTGAGTTCCGGAAGATTTGTCTCTCTTTTTTAATCGTAAAATTGTTATCATAAATTCATAATCGGCCGACACAAGAGCATCTTTTTAATCATGTAACCAAAATATTAATATTTAATTGGACCTCCTTCTAGTTTGTCTACTGATCAGTTGTAGTTAATGAAATTGGTCTATCAATCTCTTATTAAACTAGGCAAAATATTACTAATTAGAACGGCGAGAGAAAAAAATTGGCGGAAGAGTCCAGATAAAAGATAATAATAATATAGAGTAGAAGAAAGATATGAGTAACGACCACTCATATGGTCAATCTTTTCAAGTTCTATATTTTTGGGCGGACTCTTCATCTACCAAAGAGTCAAGCTGTAGACGAGAGCCGTTTAGACGACTGCATTTTATTTCCCAAAATGTTGAAGACTTTGGTTGTTGTTTTGGTCTTTCAAAGTAAGAATCAATTAACGCCTCTTTGCTAGGAAGTTTTGCACTTTAACGAAACAACAAAGTTTGTGTGATACATGGGTTTAACTGTTTTTACTCTGTGTTACACTGTTACATATTGAAAGTGTTGACATTTAAACAAAAGAGATGGAAAAAATTTAAAATATTGATTGCATTAAAAATGTTTGGTGAAATGACTTAATATATAGACCAATTCATGGGACGTATATAGTGATTGAGTATAAATATATACTATTTCAATGCATAAATTAAACACAAAACATTGTGTTTGAAAATGATCGTATTTTTTAAGTTAAAAGTTATTAACCATTGTGATGAGTAGTAAATTGTACCTACATAATCGCGGTAATCAAATTGTTATAATGTCTAATTTTTAAGTCTCTACAACTCAAATTAAGATATATGACTCTCTTTTTTTTTTTTTTTGTCTACAATGGCATGGTAGGATATTCAAAATATTAATTTATAATATTGGGTAGTAGATATACAAAAACAATAAGTACATATGATATGAATAAATTTTTAGTAATTTGTACTATCAAAATGTTTACAAATCACTTACAAAATTGTAATGCCATTCAAAAATAATGGTTAACTACATCGCTACAACACAGTATATCATTCATAATTTACGTCTGTCATTGCATACATACAATCGAAACTTTAGAAAAACATAAAGCATGAAACTTATTCATAAATTTGATAATAAGCTATATTATTCATTTCAGAAATGCCTTAGCGAATGGGGAATGCACACATATGTGTGTTCCCCACTTTTAAGTGGTGCATAGCCCGTGGACAATATAACCAAACATTTGTTTTGAGGAAACATTTATAAACAATACTGAAAGTATAATAAATACTTAATAAACCGTTCTTATTCACTCTTAGTGTATGTTGGTGAGTGAGGACCCATTTGGATCCTTTGATGTCCTTATTCAAAATATTATATCATTAAAAATATATTGTCGGAAACCCAACAATTATCCCTGTATTATTAGTCTTTTTTTCTTCCCAATTATTATTATTAAGTAACGAGAAACGATTAATACCATATTTTTGTAAATCAAATATATGTTTTAATCACACGGCGGAGATATGTAATATGATATAGACCATAAGAAATAGTTCTGACACAAGGGTTATAAAAATGAGAGATGCTTCGAATTTGTAATCATCACAAGAATATCCTCCAATATCTACCAACATAGATGATTTGATCCACTTGTTTTCACACATATTAATTATATAACATCGACATGAAAATCCTTGTTGTTACAATACATGTGAAAAAATCGACCATCGTCAACCATACCAAAAAAGAAAGACATGTGCAACAAGTTGGTGTGTATTGACTTATGTGTCCCTCTCCACTTGCATGATACAAGTCATGACAATCTTAAATCTTAATACAATATGTAAAGTACATATTGATTGTCACAAGAGCAGTAACATTCGTAGTCGTAGATAAAATGAAGTTTAATGTAACTCTACGGGTGATACTAGGCGTGAGTTATCATGTTATGTGTTTAGAACCAAACAAGCATAAGCTTCCCCAACAATGGAGATTCTCGATTGTGATCAGAGAGAAAAGAAAGAGTAAAGTAAGGTTAATAATTGTTTTATTTTTTTCTCATTAATTAGTCAAAGTTAATACACTCGTCTCCTAGTATTCAAGATCAATCTCATAACCAACTTAAACCAACTCTAACCATCTCTAACAATCAGGCTAACCAACTCTGTAATATACTACTCATTATACACCCCCACAAGCCTTTCATTCGAACCGGGTTGAAAGATGTATTAAAAGGCTAATATAGCTGAATTATGGAGGGTTAAAATTTGGCTAAGAATGAACATAAGACAAAGGACAAGGAGAAGAATCAGATTGTGTGAGGGCACAATAATACAATAATCAGATCACGCGTTCGAGTTACTTATCTTTGAACTGTTACAATATAGATAAAGAAAAAGATGAACTATACGTGAAGTTGCTGTGATGGCAAACAAAAACAAGTATGAGAAAATAGAAACTAAGATACATTGATGGACTCGGTAATAATAATCGTGTTCAAAGAAGATGACAACAGAGAAAACAAACAAGTAAATATGCAAGAAATAGATTATATGTAGACTAATTAAGTTGCACTGAACTTGGAACATAAGAGCGCAGACGAGGATAATGCATACGGTTTGCACATTCTCCGAGATCCACTTCTTTCAAGGATCCATCCACTCCCAAGATGTAAGCTTTGTTGTTGGGAGTGCGGCAATCTCGATCTTTGTCTTTATCAAAAACCACTGCGACTTTCTTCCCCTCGTCAATGAAGAAATTCACACTTGCAAACCGAAAATGTGGGCCACTGAGTTGTTTAATGTTTGCTGCTAAGAACACCTTGCTATTCCACGACACCGCGTTGGGCTCAATCTTAGTGGTAACCCAAATCTCCATATTTAATGAATCCCATGGCTGATATAAAACTGCAAGCTGCTCTTCTCTAACAAAAGATAGACTCAATGATGCATCTTGAGACTCATAAAACTCAAAAGGCACATGCAAACGCGGCCTAAATGTCTCACTTGTGAAATCAAAACAGACTAAGAAACTATCATTTGTTTCTCTTGTTTTTGAATGCTTCTCTGACGCAAACTAATATGTATTTCCCTTGAGAGAAACACCATGGTTAAAACATAATATACGCCAATCTTGAGGAGTGACATCAAGAACCCTCCATGAATCAGAGTTAAAGTCGTAGATTTTGAACTCAACAATGACGGGAAGGTCAAGATCAATAAACCTCAAGATTTTGTAGGATTTCCTCCTCTTGTCGTATCCGAGAGCATGAGAAAAACTATACCGGATTCTATGTGTGAACTCGATCCGCCGGATTGGCCCACAATACGGGTTCCAAACCGTGAGTCTAGTGTTGCATTTCGTGATGCATAACAATAAACCATCACAGTGAAAGAGTTGAGATATATCATCGACTTCATCGTCTAGGCTAATAAGCTTACCTTGAGGCCTTATACATGGTTCAAGGTCGTTGTTATGAAGATTGATGCTCATCAAATAAACCCTAAAATCCATCATCACCACCGCCATAAACTCTCTTTCCCTTGCTGCTGCTGCTGCTACTTTTGCTTCACTAAGGTGATTCTTTGCAAAGCTCAGATCTTTGGATAAAGTGTTCCACTTTTTGGAACTTGATCGGACACTTTTCAGGGATTTCAACGGAATTCTACAGAGCACCTCCTCCGCCAAATCTCTTGAAAGATTGGACATCTTCGTCATTCTAATTCTACGAGGATCCTCGATGTAAAGCAAGCTACTTAGTTTTGTCGGAAACTAGTTACTTTTTCCTCTTGTCTGTGATTACAGATAGGCTCCTTAAAAGTTATGGGGGTTAAAGATTTGAATAAAAATGAAGAGAAAACTAAGACAATGGATAGAGGAACTGGAAGATGAAGGAAGAGAAGCAGATTGTGTCAGCCGTTATCCCTTGTCTTTCTCACTCTCTTAATCTAGCTCAGCTAATTCAAAGCCTAGTCCAACTCTAACATGTTTCTAGATGATCTTTCGTCTGATCATAAACATTCTATGCACTCGATATTTGCGCAAGGAGAATCCAAGTTATAACATAATTCTTTGCTGTTTTATTCTTATGATTTTGGTTGCTTGAAAGACAATTTTATGATAGAAAAATCGAAATTTTACTGCAATTACCAGGGAGATCTCCCCAACAGCCAGAAACACTAAGCAGTGCCATAGGCAAAGTAAAAACAAAAGACAAAAGATTAAAATGACGATGAAGCAGAGGAACACAAAAGCGCTCCCAAATCAGAATAATAGTAAGAATCATAAGAGATCTCTGTTTTATTCTTCAAACACCGGAACCTCTATCTTCAACTTCTTTAATGGTTCCGAGTCTTTTCTCTCTTCTTCAATCCTCCTCAGCAAGAGGTACAGCCTGAGCCTATTAAGACACAAAGGAATAGTAGAAACATTAGAGACAGACAAAAATTCCATTCTTTAAATACCAACAAGGGTTTAAGAATGCATACCAGTGGGCGATACTTCAATGCATAGAACATTTCAAGGTAACGACGGCTCTCAAGATGGTCAAGGTTCGAAACATGTTTCCAGAATCCATACACACCGGTCAATGTCAGGAGCCTCTGTGAGTATATCTGCCAGGTGTATCTGCAAAACACCACACAAGATAAGTCAAGCTAGACTTGAGAATCTAAGTAAAACTAGTAAAAGAACAAGGCATGATGAGTGAGTGAGTTTTACTTCTCCTCGATCCTCTGAAGCCCTCCTTGTGAGATCTCATCCCAATGAGAAGGATCCTCTTTACACTTGGTGAAGAAATCAGCAAGAGTATCAGCTGCCTGATCACCATGGTACGGGTCAATGTGGAAACCCGATTTACCGTGTACAATAATCTCAGCTGGACCACCTTTGCAAGTGGCGAAAGTCGGTAAACCACAGGTCATGGCCTCCACAACAGTTAACCCAAAGGCTTCATACAATGCAGGTTGCACAAAGGCGCCCTTGGTGTCACAGATGTGCCGGTAAAGCTCACCGTTCCTAACTCTGTTCATCTGAGAAGAGATCCACCTGAACTGACCGTTCAACTTGTATTGCTCAATGAGATCATACATTTTCTTCATCTCAGCTTTCTCTTCATTGTCCTTTGATTCTTTCCTCCTGTCTCCTCCAACAACCACCAAGTTAGCCAGCTCACGTAGGCGGGTGTTCTTCCCATACCACTCAACAAGACCTGACAAGTTCTTGACACGGTCAAGCCTAGCCATTGTGAAGAGGATCGGCTTCTTCTTGTCGTTGAGCACACATCTGTTTCAAAAGATCAGAGAAAATTACATTTACAGTCTATCAAAAGTTCAAAACGTTAAAGATGAACATGAAGAGTTATCAAAAGCTTACAAGTGCTCTTCGTTCTCAACATCACTGTAGAGGAGCTCCTCAATCTCAGGGTGGAATTTAGTCAATCTACGCTTCTCCTCAGTGTAAGGGAAGTAGATGCTCATATCAGCACCAGGAGAGACAATGTTGAACTTGGGATCAAACACATCAATCCCGTGAACAACTCTGTACAATCCGGGAAGAGTAAAGGCCATGTGGCTCTCATACTGTCCAACAGTTTCTTTGCTGCAAAATGAGTAAACAAGAACACATTCTTATACTGAAACAACTTCTCTGAAACTATTTATTGTGTTACACTTAGTTCAGTCTCTTTACCTTCCAGCAATTTCTTGGAAAGTACTGGTGATGATGAAATCAGTGTGGTTCATTGCGAAAATATCCGCAGTGAACTGGCATGAGAAATGGTACTTATCGTCAAGCTTCTTCCAGTAAATATCAGAATCAGGGTACTTTGTCTTCTCTAGAGCATGAGCAATGGTACACTGTAAGAGATTATTGCCAAAAACATTAGCTTGACGCTTGACACATCTCATTTGATGGATATAAAATGTTAAATTCAAGAAACCAAACCTGAGTAACACCAAGTTTGTGTGCCAATAAAGATGCAACGAGGTTTCCATCACTGTAGTTACCAATGATAAGGTCAGGCTTTCCCTTCAACTCTTTTGCTAGCTCAACGGCAGCGTCCTGAAATAAGCAAGAGAGGTTCAAGGTTAGTATAAAATACGAGAACAAGAACACAGGTTTAGAGCAAGAGGATGAGTGTGCTTCACCTCGGTGTAAGTCTCTAGATATGGCCAGACTTCAAATCTTGAGATCCATTTGCGAACAATACCCTTCTCTGTTCTGAAGGGGACACGAAGAATATCACAGTACTGAGATTCATAAACTCTTTCGAGACGCTCACCACATGTGGTTCCTACCGCATCAGGGAGCAGACGAGTGAGCTGCAACAGAACCAACAGACACAGTGAGATTCAGACATTGGCAAGAATCCAAGGTTTGGAGCAAAATAACTGAGAGCTTACAATGAGAATTCTTGGAGTAAAGTTGAGTCCTTGCTGCTTAATACGTTGGAGCATCTCTGTCTCCAAGGCACGAACTTGATCCAGAATGTAAACAACCTGCAAGATCACAAAAAATTGAGCTCAGCAATAAAGACAGAAAAATAAGTGCATCTCTCTAGTATAAGAAGAGGAAGAGAATGGTTCTGACCTGACCACCAGTGTCAGGGTAACCAAGAACATTGTCCTGAGCAAAGTAACCATGTGGAGAGAGGATCACAACGTTGAACACCATTGGTATTCTTCCAAGAAAACTTTCAAGAGTGCAAGGATCAGGTGCCTCAAGAAGGTCCAAAAAAAGACGGATCATTTCAAGGACACGCTCAGCATTGTCTCCCCATCCCCTCTCAAGACCAATCTCCTCAAACTTGGTCTCGAACTCTTCATACAGTGTTTCGGGCTTAAGGTCTGCCAGAAACTCCTCTGCTTTCCTCAAGATGTGTTGCAGAGAGTTGAGGTTTTGAATCTTCTCGTTCAACATCAAGCTCTACACAACAAACACACAAAACCATTCATACAAAGTTTCTGGCTTTAATTAAGGAAAGATCTGAAGTGATTGATAAATACCTTTCCCTCGTGGCTGTGTAGACGAAGGAACTTAAGCAATGGAAGCAAACTCTCCTTGTCATGGAAGAGCTTAGCTGAGAGGTGACGGTTAAGGAACTCAACACCATCTCCAATGTATTTGTGAAGCGTTGGACGAGGGAAAGACGCATTAAATGGCTCAAAATCGAGCTCAAGCGTGAAATCACCATTCTTACTACAATCCAAAATGTCATTGTTAAGTACAGAGAGATGAGGAAAAAAAAACAGAATTAGAAGTTAGAAATGGTTACATACACTCCATCAACGAGTTCTTCCTTGAAATGAAGAAACTCAGCAGGTTGAAGCTCTTCAACGACAAGAGCATGAAGATTGACTCTTAAGTATTCCCAAACACCAGGCCTTGGCCTCACAGCAAGAGCAACCCAAGGTGGCAACACAATTGCTTCCTGTTTTAACCCAGTTCCAAAAAAAATCAAAACTTTATTCTAAAAAGAAAAGATCAAAACTTTGACAACCCCATTTGAAATTTGTGATAGGGTTTTTGAAATGTACCTGAGTGGATTTGAGAAGGTCGAAGAAAGCACCACCTTCAAGTTTCTTCTGGGTTGCTTCAGGCAAAGACTCGAATTCAGCAATGATCTGGTTTTGTTGTAAAATACCTTTACCTTTGGCTTCAACCCTAAAGAATCATGTTAAGTGATCAGAATCTTTTTCTTCGCCATTAAAGTCTATAAAAAGCTATTGAAAAAAGTGGTTTTTAATGGAAATACCTGGAAAGCAAGGCAAGGACTTCGTTTCTCTCAGAAACAAGCGTTTCGTTTAAACGTTCACGTTGGCTGTGGACGCGCGTTATCATACGTTCACCTTTCGCCATTGATCCAAAAGAGAGACACAGAAACAGTGAAAAAAGTTTTTCGGAAACTGCAGAGAAGGGGAAAAAAAAATAGTAAAGAGATTGTAATAAGATGATGAAAATAAAATGAAGTCTTATGTTTTCCACATTCACATCTTATTATATAAAGAAAACTATCCTAGATATTATAATAAAGGTCAAGATATTTGATGAAAACGTGACTTTTTTATTGTTACTTTTTTAGCCTTAGTCTTCCACGGTTTTACAAAACAGCCCTAGAGGGTTATTATATTCAAATTCTTGACCTCTAAAACCTACAGATGGCAAAACCAAAATTCGTTTCATTTAGTTAAAATATTTCGAGCCGACATACATTGATGTTTACAGATTGAAAATGATATTTTAAGAGCTATCTTATCCATCAAAATTCATTAGGTTCGTTAAATATTCCTATCCACCATCCATTTTTAAAGCAATGCTGTTTAGGCCTCTTCAAAAACATCTTTGTCAAAAAAAAATTAATGCAAGTGTGATCTATAAAAGTGGATTTATAAAATATTAAATAAAGACAAAAATACCAGATTTATGTAGTAAAAGAAAAAACAGATTTGTACACGTCATACTATTAAAAGAACTTATGATTGTTGGCAAAATTAAAGAAAAACTATAGTGGCTACTCTATTAGTGGACTCCATATTTGGTGGTGTGATTCATAATTCAAAAGAATTTTCCGAAAATGTTAGTAAAATTAAAGAAAAATGTAGACGTGATACTCTTTTGTTTTTTTTTTTGGAATACAGCTAGAAAATTCTCTGGGAGAAAATTCCTCTTAAAAAAATTAAGAAAAAGCGAGAAAATAGAATACAAGCACGATTGATTCTAGAGAATATTAAGAAGTTTGGTGTTTTTTTCGTAACCAGAGATTTTTCAGGCAAGAATTTTCTAAGGAAAAGGACAAGTTGTTATTTGATTCCTCTGGTTTTTCTGATCTTTAAGAAAAATAAACCCAGAAAGATTAAAAAAAAAAAAATTCTATGTAAAAAAATATTAAAATAATATAACTAAAACCCTATGAAGCTTTTTACAAAAACTGAAAGAGAAGAAAAATAAGAAGAAGAGAACCTGTAGACTGTAGTAAGAGAGAAGTGGTTTGAGTGAGCGATGAAGGTTTCGTTCAATAGATTTCAGAATTAATAGAGAGACGAATTCTTAAAGCTTGATGCAAGTTTTGGTAAGTCAATATATGAAATAAAGAAATAAAGAAATAAATAAATAAACAAAATGAATCATTACTACTCTACTTCCTTTTACGTTTTATTTCTTGGGCTCCAAACCCAGAAAACTAGATAAATGGATTTAGAAGTCCAAGTGAAAAGGGCAGTTTAGGAAAATAAGAAAGTTCTCGATTGTGTACATTTTCATATTGAATGTATAAAAATTAAACAGTCACGGATATATTTTCCTTAAATAGAATAGTTTTATGGATATATCACTGATCTTTCGATAAACATTTGATTGAAATGATATATATCTATCTATATAATACTTAGCCAACAAGAAAATTTTATTAGCACAAAAATCATATTTTAAAAATGAAACCAATATATGTATCTTTTTTTTTCCCAGTGTGCACACCATTAACCAAAAAGAAAACACATATTTTCTACATTGTAAAAAACAAAAACTGCTTTCGTAAATTATAAGTTTGATTACCCAATAGAAAAGTTGTTTGATCAAATTAAATGGAAATAACATGAAAAAATTATTGTTAAAAGTATTAATTTAGATTTAAAAAACTTCGAATAAATGCAAAAGAATTTTAAGAAATTAAGAGGACTATACTATTTTCAAATATTCAAGCAATCAAAGAAATATTACACAATACACATTCTAATTTAGTTTAAATTTTAGATAAATAAAATTTCAATCCAAAGGACTAAATTTCATGGATCATTTTTAGTAAATTATATGTGTTGTCTTTTTGTTGTCCGAATCTTTCTTCTATCAAAACTAGTTTTTTGTAGTGTTGTATATATGATTGTTTGGTAAATATAAACTTAGTTATAATTGTTCTGTGTTCCATCATCTCCCTATTGTACTAGTTTACAATTCATTTGACATTGAAATAATCTCCTAAATAATTTTCATTAGCATGATCACTGTAAAACGGTTTCTATGGAAAAAGGAAAAACCTTTAATGGGTTTGTCATCCATTGGCTAAGTAGTTAATTTGTCGCTTTAAATAAAATTATTTGCGTGACGGAAGAAAGAAAAAAACAAATATAGTAAATGGTGTGATGGTAGATAAACAGATTTTTGTCTATGTATCAACTACGACCACATGTCGAGATACGAGAACATTTCCACGAGGAGTGTGACGGTATTAGCGAATCTAGGAGCTGCCAACAAAACAGGAGAGACTTATTGACGCCGGTTTTAGATAAGCCCATCGTTGAATGTGACGTGGCCTTCCACTGACCCTTTAGATAATGAAACCGTGTAATAATTCTGAATTGGTATTGGATTATACAGTTAACACTTTATTATTTCAGTATCGTACGTTCAAAAGTGATATATCACTGCTTCTGTGGGATGGTTTTGACTTTTGAGGTAAGCGGTTTTTGTTCATTGTTTCTTTTTGAATGTTTTCTTGTTCACAAAAAGAAAAGCTAAATAGTTATTGAAAACAACAAAAATATTAGAGGAAGTGGGGTAAGATATACATTTTTCGTTTCTTCTAAATTGATCAAATAACACCTCTTTATTCATATCAATCCTAGTGAAATCATGCTTGCTATTGAATCATAATCACATCCCCGCAAGCTCTTTTGCCTAAATACCAATCAGCAATAGCGCTTCCACCGAACCCGAAAATAAGTTACAATCATTCATTTTTGAGGAATGTAATAAAAAGAAACGTTGGCTGTATCTGTGTGGCCATGTGGGCCTGTGTAAATGCATGAGTCAATAGATTTTTTTTTTTTTTTTGTTAAAAGGTTTATGACTTAATAGATTTACAGTACAGTAGAACATTTATAAATTAATAATTTCTATAAATTAATAAATTTTATCGTTTTAGAGTTAGGTCAGTGTTATAATTAACAAAATTGATAAATTAATAAGATAATATTTTTTAAAAAAATTCTATATAAATACATGATCCATCAATATCATAAATTAACAATCATAAAATTTTATAACATATAAATAAGATATTTTAATAAAGTATGATTATATTGTTATTTTTTATTCGTAAATTTGTATTTTTGTTGGAATTGATCTCTAATTTGTTCTTATAGCATTAAAAACAATTAATATTATCTTCTCAAATTGCATCCAAAAATTATGAAAGATTTTATATGCGATAATTGTTTATTAATGTCTTATACAACTAAAAATATCGAAATATTATCTTCAATTTCTTACTCTAAATATTTTTTTTTGAAAAATTAGACAAATATCTTTATTATACAAATATCTAAATAGATGTTTAATTGTACTAATCTTTATTATGATTATTTACGATGCAACTAATCTTTTGTTTGTTGGGAAAAAGTTCTTAACAACCCAAAGAAATCCTTTTTTCAATGTAAAAAAATTGCAAGGTGTCGTCTAAGCATCTGATCTTTAAGACATTGTTTTTTTTTGTAATGTGTTATTTGAAAAAATATCAAATACTTACTGTTTGTTAAATATTATCGTTATTGTTACTTGAAATTTTTTTTTTTTTATCAAAAACCACCATTTAATCACACACAGATTTACACAAGTACCATTGAATTAATCTATTAGTATTAGATTTTTGGTTTTTAGAAATGAAAAAGTTGTAGATTTAGAGATATTTTATTCATAAAGCAAATATTTGTTAGATTTGATCATTTGATTTCATAGTGCTAGTTGCAATAGTTTTCTTTTCAAAAGTACTGTTTGATTTTATCCCTTATTCTAAGCTTGTAATTTGAAAGTCAAAACCCTTTTGCTAATAAAAATAGACCAACACCTTTTTCTCCAAATAATTATAAAAACATGAAAATAAAAAGTAGATTTAAAACTTATAAAGCTATTTCGTTTCTTAACAATATTTCACAGTTAGCTAAATTATCTCAATTGCAATTATGAAAACAGTAACTTAGATCTAAATTCACCCTTAAGTAATAACTAGAGTAAAATTTTATAAAAATGACAGTAAAATTATAGTGAGGAGATGGAAAAAAAAATAGGGATTGAAAGAAGAAGAAAAACGGCAGAAAGTGGTTTATGCCGGGCATTCAAGGTGGCTTAGCACCTAACAAGAAAATTGGAGATTATATGATGTTTAATCAGGGATTACTTTTGATCATTTTTAGTACTTTTTATTAATATGGTTGATTTGCTCTTGATTTCACGGGAACTTTGGTATTGTTTTGTATTTTGGTCTCAATTAAGGTTAAAAAATCTGGGATTAGATGTATAACAACATGCAAGAAACTTGATGCATTGATGGCAAAGTTATACTCCCTCTATTAAGAAATAATTATCATTTTAATAGATTTCACGCAAATTAAGAAAATGATTAAAATTATAAGAATAAAATTATCATTTTTATTAAACACTGGCCTTGAAAATATAAAATGGCACTTAATTTAAAAATAAAAATAAATTTCAAAATGAGACTTATTACTAAGAGGGAGTATATATTACAAAAACATATAATGTACTTATTATTGTATCTATATACTTAATATTTAATTTTATACTATAGTTTTGTGTATTGATTCATTACAATTACACATCCTTAAACTTTACCTACCAAAATTTATGCCATAAAAAAACACATGCGAAAGGCTTGATCCATATACGGCAAAGTTATATATAAAAACTTATGTACTTATTATTGTATCTATATACTAAATATTTAATTTTATACTATAGTTTGTGCATTGGTTAATTACAATTACAAATCCTTATATTTTACCAATCAAAATTATATATGAACATATCATGATCTCTTACCTCTATTTCTTAGTCACATTGTCTTCTCTTTAACGTTAAATTTTTTCTACCGTGCCACCATCTCATATATTACCCAATCAAATCATGGTATAAAAGCCTTCTCTAGAATATGAAGTTCCTTTTTAGTGTTTTAGGTAGTTGTCAAACATTACATGATTTCCATTAGGTTTGCCTAATTTTTGGAAATGAAGTTCCATTTCTTCGATAATTGATACAGGTTCAAGCAACATCAGATCATAAAAAGATTTTGCTATATTCAATCATCCATCATTTTCTTGAACAAACCACGATATCTATCATCACACGTTGCTCTTCTTAAGAAAAAAATTTAGTGTTTGTATTTTTCTGTTCAGCCCATTGCATATTATGAACATCTAGGAAATTTTATATTTTGTCAGAGACAAATCGACGTGTCAGATTCTCTGTGTGTTTATCCCCAGCTTATTACAGTAGGTACCGTATAAGAATCTTGCTAGTACATTTCGTTTTACTATACTCCTTACGTGATAATTGGAAAATATTTCGTCGGATTAAGACTTGAGAAAAGTTTGATAGTAGACACAGTTTTTTTTTTTTTAAATGATAGCTCTTGATAATGAATGATTGGTTAGTAAAATTTAGTAGAGATTTATATGTTTAAAGTCATATTTTACGTAATGAAGGTTTCACTTTTTAATATTGCTAAATATGCTCCTAAAAATATTCGCAGCATATATGGGGATTGATTTGAAAGCCTATCAAAATTTTCACAGCCTTCTTTTATTCTTTAGGAAACATGGTTGATTTGAGACGGTGTTTGTGTCATGACTATTGAGGAACAATGAAAACAAATAATAAAGTTATGTAACATCATTCACATCACATTAATTCTATATACTATTCATAGGAGAATCATCTTGTCTGATTTACTTAACTGGAACAGCATTTGGTCGAGTTAGGCAGTGCGAGGAATGTGTGGACCCTATAAGGTCTTCTAAGGACAAGCCATGAAAATTTCTCTTAATAATTTGAAGATTAGTTTTAAAATAAATGAAATCGCAGGCTAGTCCAGATAACTAAATTACTAGCATTTAGATCTCTCCAAGACTGACAAACACTTAACTGCAGTTGCGTTTTGAAGCGACTACGAGTGATGAAGAATTGTAATTTTTAACCAAAGGAAAAGACCTTACAAGATGGATTAAAAAACCAAACATATATTTACAACAGACTTAAAAAATATCAGAATTATCACAAGTTTCTCTCCCAAAAGATAAAAATTTGCTCTTTTTTCTCTGCAAGACTGAAAACTCAAATTTCTCAGCTATCTAGTATTTGCTCCTCTTATTACTTTATATCTCTTCTAACAGTTGGGTCGTCACCGTGAAGTTTCAAATATGTGGTAGTGTGAATCTCTGTACCAGCCCCTCCATGTTTACACCGTAATACCCAAATGTGCATAAGACCATAAGTGTGGTGAAGGCATAGTATCTTCTTGTTGAAAATGGAAGGTTTAGAGAGCTTCAATGGCAGAGTGCTTCCCCGTACGCTACCCATTGTTTGAAACTATCAGGAAAATCATCGCGGATCTTTGTGTGGACAGACAGTTCGGTTCCCATAGGTTCCTTTCCCTGCCAAATGAAATAGATCCGGTTAAGTTTCAAGTGAAGTATCAAACGACAATAATATGCCTTTCAAAATAATCAAAGAAGATATACATATGACAATAAATGCATTTCATATTATTTTAAACGTTTTAAGCTGAGGGCTATACATGCATTGTAATTGAAGAGAGTCAACAAAACCATCTATTTGTGATAGGTTCAACTATTGGATATCCTCTGTTCCTTAAATCCTATTATAGCATCTGCTTCCAATCTAAGATCGTTCAAGACTAAGTTTTGTGTTTCCAGTTTTAGCTAATGGTTCATCTAAGTTTCAGAGAAGATATAACACATTAAAAAATACGAGCTAGAGTCAGAAACTATAGCGGACGTGCTGAATCAAGTAAACACCAACTCTCACAGTAAATAACTCACTAGAGAAATAGGCAAAGTAGAATTTGGGAGATACTGACCTTTCTGCTGCTTGATCCACTCTCGCTCACAGCTAGAGTCGACTGTTTTACTTCACTGATGCTATTCTCTGATGAAGACATCTCCATGGTGGAATACATTGTAAGCGCTGATGGCCTGCCAAAAGAACACGGTGTAAATTGCATGATCTTAGACGAAGTAAATTGACTAAAACATGATTCAAAAATTTGTTGATCATTCATGAGGATTAGGCTATGATTTTTAGATAAACGGCCAATATAATGTTATAGATATAGAAAACTTCAAGCTTCTACTTTACGAGATCTGGCTGCTCCCTTGACTGCTTAAAATCATACATATATCTCTTTAATGCACAGTAATTTTACCTGTACAGCTGATCGTTTTCGCATAGATTTTCCGACGACGAAAGCCACTCGACATCAACAAAATTTGAGACACTAGACATGTCTTCCTGCTCGGACAAGTAAATGGAGCTACTACCATTATGTTGAACCTTCTGCGCATCTCCAAAAAAATGTGTGCTAGGCATTGACGGAGTACACCTACAAAGATGTTACAGCTGAATATTAAGACCAACTAGAGAGACAAGAGTTACTATGAACTAGAACACACAATTCTTTGACTACAAAGAAGCAAAAAGACAAGCACCTCTTGAATATATGAGCTATAACTATGGATAGTACTGGCAAGCCATTAGAGCTGCACCCGGCAAAATTATAATGCACACATAGCATGGACACTCAAGCTAAAGGAACCAGCAGTACCTATTTATTTAGCTATATACTGTGAAGAAAAATGTAAGAAAGATTTAACCAAACCTCGATAATGTTACATCACCAGCAGCTGACATATCTGGTGATGACTCTGAAATTATATGAGTCATTTGGTGTGACGACACAAAGCCTCTATGTGATACGCTTTCATGCTTGCTACTCACTGCAGACATCGATGTGTGACTTTCATGGAGAATATTCCCATCTGATAAGCACCTCTTCACAAGAAACCTGGAAACATAGTATCAAGAGCTATGATCATAAGATGTAGCGAAACAGTCAAACAAATTCTGTTCACTTTTAGAGTACGGTAAGAAAAGATGGAAATAGTTGGATGCAGTTGCAAACTGAACCTAGTTTTCCATGACTCCAAAAGTCTAATATAACAAAAGCCTATACCTACTTGTGTCCAAATCATATGATAACTCCATATGACTAGGGTCACAATAGTTTCAGAGGATACAAATTGGAAGTTATTGCAAATAGATCTAAGATATTAGAACTCGTATAACTCATACAATCATCAAACTATGTCTAAAGAAGAAAATGGAACCCTCAAAACCTTGGTGAAGGATTAACATCAGCTTACAGTCACAGAAACGTACCTTTCATCTTCCCCTATGCTTATCTCTCCACTTTGTCCATTAGAGTGGGAATCTGAACGCAACTCCCAAACTGCTTGCCTCCTTTGTTCCGGCCGGAAAGTACCAAGAAATCTGCATATAGAAATTCACAAAGCCCCAAAGAATTTCTGTAAGACTCTGGGAGATCATGGTGTAACATGGATATATATGAGAGAGAGTGACAGAGAGCAGCTTACATATTAATGGCATCTTGTTTATCCGCATCCATATATGCATTATTATAATAACGTTGCAAAGTCCTCAAGAACTCTTGTGACTGGGTTGCTGCTCTCCACTGGCCTCGCCTCTCACTAAAAACCTATTACACACCCGAAATTCGAGAAATCAACAAAGTGTACCCAAACAATAGTGTACATAATGGTAATCTGAGTCATCTGGAAAAGATCCAAACATCATTAACAGCCCAGTATTTGGTATCAACTAATTGTCTCTAGCAGAAGACTTCCTATAAGACAGTTCCATGAACATGAACAAAATTAATCTAATGCTCTTTCAGGACTTCAAAAATAGAGTTACCTTATTGTGGGCTGCAGATCCCCCATACTGATAAGCTAGTGTGTCTCCCATTCTCTCATATAATCCCATTAAAGTACTAGACAAAGGATCATCAAGTTCTATTGTTGGAGCATCTCTAATTCCTAAAGCATGAAGCTGTTGCCCTAGAGCAGCCCAACCATATGCATATTGGGCAACATTTGTACGATCAAGGAAATCTATGCAATTGGTCCTCAGCACGCCCCTCTGGAGCCTGCTAGGCTTGACATCATAATCGCCATTAGCAACATTCTTACTTGGACGAAAATTCTTCTCTTGGGAGTCATATTCCCCACTATCATCATCAGAGCTATTATATGGAGATGTATCAGCACTGCAATTTTAAGACATAAGTACTGTAAGTGTTTACTATATAGGTGCAGGAAATATAACTTTTCTAATTGAACTATTTCAATAGCACCATTCACCACCAAGTTGTAGTTGAATGCTATCAACCATTTTCAAAGAGTACAACAAATTATGGATAGTTGGTGACAATTAACAACTAACAAGTTATCCACATTTGCAGGAAGATAACCAGGAAAGGACTTCAAAACTAGAAGCATGATTCCATGAACTACTTTGAAAGGTTCATCTAAAAAACCAACAGCAACATATAAATCGGAGAAGAATTTATATGATGAACAAGCAAGTTATAGGAGCTTAAGCAAAAAAGGCTTACTCAGAAGAAGAAAAGCTCATATAACCCTCAAGCTTCATTGCTGGTGTAACTTGATAATAAAAGAAACCTGTTAGCATCAAAGCACAGGCAGCTACTTTGCCCAGAAGTGCCAAGACATTTGCTGTATTGCTGAAATAAAGACAAAGAAGAGAGAAAACTGGTTTTTATCTAAAAATGTATTTATAGACATTAATTAAAGCAGCTGGAACGCAAATTAAAAGGATACCTCTGAAAATGTTTGTGCAAGTCCCAGTGGAGGAACCGTAGACGATTTTCTTCAGGTAGATCTTTGTTTATAAAGTCAATTGCATTAGCAAACTCTGCTCGGAGAATCGACTCCCTGGGTCTCCTCTCTTTTGTCTATTGATTGTCAAACAGCAGGAAATATCAGTGAAACCTTTGAGGTGTGAGGGCATCAAAAATACAGTGCACATACAATAGTTCCTCTCGTTGATACTTTAACTAGATTAAGGTGCAAGAAGATGCATAACTTGCCAATACAAAAAGTACCCAGGGAAGTGAAATGATTAAGGCATGAAAGATGATAAGAGCGTAAAAACAAGAGATTAGGCAACTCACCTTGATCAAGTTCAGAATAATTATGGGGATTCCGTATCGTTCGACAAGATTTTCAAAGTGAAGTTTAGTTGCCTCATAGTTCAGGTCCCTTTTTGACACTGGAATTGACATTGAGGTATTCAAACACAAAGAAGAGAGAAAGAGAGAGAGAGAGAGAGAGAGAGAGAGAGAGGGCCACACAAAATATTTCTTATAACAACACTTACATACGATATCCGGTTTAATATTCATCCTCGAGGTCTCCTGTGACCAGAATAGAGGGATTGAGCCACGATTCTGCACAACAGAACTTATTTGCAAGGGATGGTCAACAGGAACGCCCTCCGACACTATCTGCTCTGTTTCAACATCATTAGCAACATTGCCACTTTCATTTATTCCTGTTTCAGGTACCTAAAAATCAAAAGGGGGTTAGGACAGAAGAAGTGTAATAACTACACAAGTAAAGATGTATAATCTAAATCTCATAATGTTGGAAAAAAACAAACTGGAGATGGATAAATATTCTTATGTGCTTCTTATGTGATTAACAATATGTGCTTTATTTGCTATGATTTTATCTTACAGCTAAAGGTTAGAATACAGAGCGAGTTATAATAGTCATGTTTACCACAGAAATGAAAACTAGGGAGAGATAAAATTCGATACCTGGTTCCAGCATTATGACGGGAACGCCTAGCAATAAGAGTGAGCTTGAAATTCCGTCCAGCTTCAGAAAGTGTTGTCTACATGCATAACAAAACAAGGTTCAGCATCCATGAATCTAAACAGTACTGCGAGATTATTAAGGTATTTGAGAACAGAGATGTCAGAGATTATAGCTGTATCTGAAATAGCACCACCAAGAATATCAAAGTAGATACATAACTATTAAAAATTTGCATGTGAGACAGAAAGCTTCTTTCCAGATCTTTTGGGAAAGACAATGATTCAGGAAAGCCAAATAGTGATCCCAAGGAAAATTATACTCAAATAAAAAGACTACTGCAGTGAGAAAAGAAAAAGAATTTTTGTTCTCTAAGAGTAGTGAGGTGCAGAAAAACATACAATTCTCACCTGCTTAAAGAAACCATACACCAATGCTACAGTCCACAGGGTATTCTGAAGATGATGTCGAATCCCCCGAGTCAAGAACTTGTTCCACACAAACATTTTCTTATAAAGCGTACCTCCACTCTCATAGGCGCATATATTCTTCTGAAAACTTCGCATTACATTGTATGAATAGCTGAAAAAGAAGTCTTTTGTAAGGTCAACCACACACAGGAGTCTCTTGTACCTGTTTATCAACGAGTGGGAAACACCAGACAAAGAAACGCAAAAGTTAAATTTGACTTCAGTTCATAAAACGGGTGGAATAGTGTAATTTTACTAAAGACGTGCACTCTTTCTTTTCACCAAACAGCAGAGAAAATCAGAACTTTTCTTCAATAATGAGTTTGAAACCAAAAAGAAAAGCATAATGCAGAAAAAAGATAATTCAAATTACCTGTTCTCATCTCTTGAATTAGCAATGTTGCAAAGCACACTAGAATTTTGCAACGAAATGACCTCACTCTTTGACACTTCATAAACACTGTGACCACAAATTTCACCAATCTCTCTTCTTTCAGTTATAAGCAGCATGTAGTAGGGTCCCAAAAACTTAATGAACCCTGAAACACACATAAAAGGGAAAAAAAAACGTGAGAAGAAGCTGTAAACTAAAACCAGACATACTCTCTCCTGCAAATATAACTTCAGAGACAAAAAACACATACCAATGATTCCATAACAAAGAGTAACAAGTTTGAGTCCACCAGTAGCCTTGTTTCCTTCATGTATCCGTTTTAACAACTCGTAGCATTCTTTTTTAGTATAAGCAGTCGAATCCTCTCTAAGATTAAGCTCAGAGGCATCAAGCCGATCAATCTTTAGTATTCTATACACTCCACTACCATTCCAACCAATCATGTAGAAATTCTGGAAAAGAAACATATAATGTTAGTGACAACAAAGAATGATACACGAAAACAGATATCGTAGCTGATTCAAATGTTAGTAAAAGAAGGAAGGAATAAAATGGCAGTGAAGGTGGAAGTTTTAATATACCGAATGAGTCTCAAAGAGTTTGAATTGTTGCATAGAAGCTAGAAGGGAAGATGACGATCCAGAGGAGCTAGAGGCTCCATTCTCCATTGATGGCGATGAGGTCATTAGCTGATATATCCAAATTAGAGTTTACAGATCTACTAAACCCAAGTCGGTGCCGAAATCATTCACCAATTTCCAAAATTTCAGAGTAAAAAATGGCAAAACAAAACAAAGTTCAGCGCAGCTAAGAAAGAGAGGCGAAACACAAGGAGATTGGAAACGTGTGAGTTGAAAGCAAATTGAGGAGTCTCAGGAAATCAAACAACAAATGCGAAACAGAAATAGGAAAGCAGGTAAACCGAGTAAATCAAGCAAATCTAGAAAAGAAGAATAATTTTAGAAAGAAGATGAGACAGAGAAATTGTGTTTCATATATATAATTATGTTTACAGAAGGAGATATGTTTCTCAGCTGTTTTCTTTGTTTCTATCGACAAAGGAGAAGAAGAAGATTGGATCGGCAAAGAAAGAGACGACGCTTTACCACTATTTTTTTTTTTAATAATAATATAAAAAAATATATAAAAGGCCCGTGAGGCCGTGACGATACTCTCTACTCACACCTGTCTGTTCTCTAATGGAAATAAGCTGCATTTTCGAGCAGTTATTACTCTTTCTATATATATCTTAACTATAAACAATTATCATTAATGGTGACTCATTTTTAGCATATTAATTTACATAATCAAAGGTAAACGAAAACATGTTTGAATATCACACACGCTTTGATGCTCATGTCAACCAACAACATAATCAAATCATAAATATACCTGAGAAATGGTACCCAAAAAAACTGACCTAAAAGCAAGCAAACACTCCTTTTGACCAACAAAGTTAAACCTTTAAAAGTTATACAATCACTATATATGTAATAAGAATCTCAACTGTGACTGACACTAGCCGGTACAAAACAAATGTATTAATTCAGATGTACCAGTTTCTTATTGATTTACGAACAGCAACATTAAGAGTTTTTTATTCATATCATACACTGAATGTCTAATTCAAGCATAAATTAGCACAAAATCCAAAACCAAACATATATCAAAGAAATGAACAAGTAAGATGAGCCTAAAGGTTGTGAAACAGAGGAACGTTGATGTGCAGTCAAAATCTATATTAGTTTAAGCATTTCTGAAACACAAAAGGTAGCAACTTCCATTACTGCGATAAACTACTTACAAAGCTTTTTTTTTTTCTTGATCGACAGTGACGAGATACAAAAGAAAAGGCTTCTTGACATTACAATTGAAGGGATTATTATTGCAAAGACACACAATAGGCAGAGTTGCCCACCAGAAACATCAATCCTTGCAATCTGTTACACCTTCTGGAGATATTTGAAATCGAGCTTCCGCTTCTGGCAAGCATGGCGAGCTTATCACTTTACATATTCTCTCCTCTGCTCTTCCTTTCCTCAAAGCCAGCCTGTATATCATACATCATAAGCCAACACAACAATTTCCCTACAAAAATAAAATAGGATTCGACTATTACAGACCTTGTTGTGGTGGCATGAGCCATGATATTCCCACCAATCGGCTTAAATTGGGGACCAGCAAAAAGAGCAGAACCATCTACTTGTGCAACTACTTGGTTTGTTATAACAACAGCCACACCAAACTAGAGCCATTAAACATGTTAGATAAAGTTTCAGGATGGTGTGTCAGAGCAATTTTGGAAAGGAAACAGTCACTATTACTGAATGAAATGTTCACCTCATCTGCTAACTTCTGAAGACTTCTCAAGAACTTTGCAAGATGCATTTGTCGGGCTGAAAGCTCTCCCCTTCCAGAGAAATCTGTCCTGTATAGAGCAGTAGCACTGTCCACAATCATGAGAGCAAACCTGTGCCAATATAACTTTTCACGGTTAGCACTCTCATAATAAGCATAATGGAACTGAACATCTAAAAAACTCAACATACCTTGTTTCAATCATCATTGATGCTGCTTCAAGCAAAAGCCTCGACTGATGATCAGTATTATACGCCCTCGCATAGGCAACGTTTTCCAGTACATCAGCTCCATTTAGACCAAACCTGCATCATTTTAATTGATTTCTTACAGATTATTCTGTCTCAGGAGCTCCAATGTGTTCTCATGTGTGCTACGAAGATAACATACCTGTCAGCTATCTGTAAGAGTCTTTGTGGCCTGAATGTTCCCTCAGCATCAATGTACATTGCCTTTCCCTCTCCACCTCCTTGATCCATGGGAAGCTAATCATTTAAACATGAATCTTAATGTGAATATCTTTCTCAGTTTTCCAAAAATGTAAGACGAAATTCAAGATCACTCATTCCTACAATATAAGCAGCAATATGTAAGTGGTAAATTCAGAAAAGGGTTCTTACTTGACAAGTAACACACAGTGTATGGCACAACTGAGTCTTTCCCGAGCGAAACTCACCATATAACTCGGTGATGGATCCAGTTTCAATCCCTCCTGTCGAGAGTACATAAAAGTAAGATCATAATAGCCAAATGCTGTTTTAAGATGCACTGAAATCAGAACAAACCTTCAAGAATTTTGTCAAGCTCCCGTGATCCAGAGGTAATCTGAATAATCTCCTGTCTCTGGGCATGGAGCTGGCTAGCACTAGTGAACCCCAGAGGAACCAGCTTTGAAGCTGTCACAGAAGGAACACACAAATAAGAATGCATAAACTATCAAAGAGGCTATATGTATTTAACAGAGAAGAAATGTGAATTCTTTTCCTGTGCCATGCCTGCTTCTACGATTTTGTCAACCTTGGCATCACTGATTCCCTTAATCTGCAAGAGATCCTTCCTCGGAGTATAAGCAACACCTTCAACAGTGCAGAGACCAGCATCCCTAAGCTTCTTTACATCAACAGAAGCTATACCTGCCGCCTGAAGTTTGAAGGAAAAATACATGAAACAAAAGAGCATATAACCAAAAGACTTTAACCAGAAGAACAAAAAAAACACAGATTCATTTCCATTTAAAGTTTTATAGATACAATTTAAAAGAACTGAGAGGACCCACAGAGATTTTATGACATTGGAGTCACTGCAAGAGAGAAGATACCTAGAATTGAACATGTATTCACCAAAAACCCCAAAAAGTGTCAATTTTATCTTGAATTAAACGAAACCCTAAAACCATTTTGCTCTACAGTCCGTAGCGAAACCCAATTCTCAGTCAGATTCACACCTATCCCAAATCGCGACAACCAACATAGGGTAGAAAAAAGTATAAATCTTTAGTGAATCTAAGCCACGCCCATTTCGATTAGCGCAAGATCTGGTGAAGCTTATGCACCGAGAAGGTAAATTTCCACTAGGAATGAAATTGTACCTGAAGCTGTTCGACGGGGAAAGGCCCGTGTTGGATCTCTTCATCGTCTTGTTGTTGCACAGCATTCTGGTTTCTCCGTTGCTCCATTGTCGTCATCGCTCTCAATAAGAACAGATTCGTGTTACCAGAGAAAGCGAGAGAAGCAAAAGAGACCTTTGCGAGTGGAGGGAAATGGCGAAACTCTGAAAAATAATTGAAAGAAGCGCCACAACTACACAATAAGATGGGGCAAAGGCTTCTTCGACAAGTCTCGATTGAATTGGGCTAAGCTTTTCCTTCTTGGGCCTTTCTCGTCTCAGCTCTTAAATCTCGAAATAAATGACCCATTACTTTAAACAGTTAATTTCAAGAAAAACTGAAACATTATTAATTATTTTCATAATTATTTGCTCTACCCATATTGCTCTTGTATATTCAAAACATTATTAATTAATTTCATTAGTTGTTGTAAAACCTAACATATCTGAGGCAATTCTTTAAAAATCTTTCCAAAATAGAAAAAACAAATGATGAACTAAACTACAACATTAAAAACATAACTAAGAATTTATAAACATTAAAAATAGACAAAGATAAAAAAACATATTAGTTAATGGTTAACAACTATAAAGCTATGACCATGTTGCTCTAATATGTTCAAATTTATGTTTTCTTTACTTTAATAAGTATTATAAAACCTAACATAATCAAGTAATTTATCTAATAATCATATAAAATGACAACAAAATCATATCACAAACCACTTAAACTATAACATCAAAATAAATAATAATAATAAAAAAATAACTTCAGTTTTAAAATATTATATATTCAAAAATTATAAATTTTTTATCAATAGAGAAAAAACTGACTAGTTAAAATCGTGAAATGGAAGAAAAGTTAAAAACTAAAAGGTGAATAGTATTCTATTATCTAATTAAAGCTATTATAAATCTTTATTATCCGCAATTTTCAAAACAAAATAGGACCCAACCGGGTTCAAACCAGTGACTTATTGATCTACAGTCAATTGCTCTACCACTAAGCTATGGACCCATGATGCTCTAATATATTCAAACTTTTGAAATTTTTACCTTATTAATTATTGTAAAATCTAACAATCCAGTAATTTATCTAATAATCGTATTAAATAACAATAAAATCATATCACAAACAAATTAAACTATAACATGAAAATAAAGAATAATAAAACATCACTTTCAGATTCAAGAATATTATAAATGCAAAAAATACAAATCTTTTATCATGAAATACAAAACTGCTAGTTAAAATCGTGAAATTGAAGATAAGTTAAGACTTAAAAACTAATTATATTCTAATATCTAATTAAAACTCTTATAAATCCTTTTTATAAAAAAATAGGGCCCAACCGGTGACCTATTGATCTGCAGTTAATTGCTCTACCACTGAGCCATGGACCCATAATGCTCTAATATATTCAAAATTTAATATTCTTTACTTTATTAATTATTATAAAATCTAATATTTCAATAATTAATCTAATAACTGTATTAAATAACAACAAAATCAATGCACAAACACATTAAACTATAACATGAAAATAAAGAATGATAAAGCATCATTTTCAGATTCAAAAATATTATAAATACAAAAAATACAAATATTTTATCATGAAATACAAAATTGTTAGTTAAAATAGTGAAATGGAAGATAAGTTAAGAATTAAAAGGTAGATATATTCTAATACCTAATTAAAACTCTTATAAATAGGGTCCAACCGGGTTCAAACCGGTGACCTATTGATCTGCAGTCAATTGCTATACCATTGAGCTATGGACCCTTGTTGATCTTCTATTTTCAAAGTTTAGTTTTATTTTCTTCTTTACTTCTTGTAAAACCTAAGATAGTTGAGTCAATTATTTAGTTATCATATAAAACAGGAAAAACATTTATATTATGAACAGATTAAACTATAACTTTTATTTTGTAAAATACAAGAAATTTTTTTCAGTTTATTTATCTATACTATTAAAAGAGAAGCACATTTTGAAAGTATCTATACTAAAAATATTACATGTAATGTCATTAGAATAAAGAACAAAAAAAAATCTCTCATTAATGGCAAAAATGTTTTTGTTTCTTACTTTATAGATATCCAAACACAATTAATTTTTAAAAAAAATATTAAATAATAGATAAATAAAAATTAAACTCATTTTTCTCTCTTATTAAATATGGACAAAATTTTAAATGATTTTTAAAAAAAAATTTAATCAATCAAAATTCAAATACTAAGATTTGATATCTAATTGTACCATATTACTTATTTTAATTTATTTCATTTGAAATATTTTGTTAAGATTTAAAATTATGATTCTTCTACCATCTTTGTTTGATATATATTCAAATTATTTTGAATTATCATATAATATATATATATGGTTAATAAAAATGTAAAGTTTTTCTGCATATGTTGTGAATCTAATTTTTTGAAACAGAGATATACTACTCCATCGATGAAAAAAAATGTGTATTCAATGTCCCACATCGGTTAAAAGATTTGAATAATAGTTATGACTCATATTATAAAAATGACCAAAATGGTTCTAAATCCGAATAAGCAAAAAAACTTGATTTATTAGACGTTCGTTCAAATTTATTAATTTGATATAGTTCTCTAGTTAAACCAATAATTTTTTTTAGAAAACAGCAATAATTTTACCAAATAAAATAAAACTCTTACTCGATTTTTTATAATAAACATTGTCGAACGGATAATTATTTAAAAATAAACAGTTATGAGATGGAAATTTTTTTATATATACTAGACGAGACGAGTTTTCTGTTTCAAAATATGTATGCCTAGATTATGTACTGAAATCATTCAAACTAAAACCGAATCTAAATCGGATTTAACACCCCTAATCAAATTATTAGAAATGTTTTGATTAGTTTAAAAATATACATGTTACAACTAAATTATATTTTAAATTTAAATATCAAACAAATTTATTTTATAAATATAACCTCCAACCTTAAAAGTTTCTCGGATGGAAACCATGGATTCATTGGACTGGAATACTAGTTGAGTACTAGACACTAAATGCTATTCGATTATCACTAAAAGCTCTTATATTTTGGTGACCCAAAAACAAATTACAACGAAAACATGGCCCAACAAAGGTTTGAAATGATGATCTTTTAACCACTATGAACGTATGTTTCCCCTATATAATCTTGATATAAAAGTCTTGGATTTAATTTCAGATATCATGATTCATGAATAATGACCATATAAAACTGAATTTACATTCGATGTTAATTTCTAAATCATATCTTAAACTTATATAACCATTCGTCAAGTCTTCTCCTTATTCTTCTTTAACTAAATCCCCGAAGCGAAATTAATTCCAGTAGAGGGCAACCAAGAAACACCATCAATGAATTTACCAACGCTAAAATAACTCGCCTCTTCAAAACCAATCAAATGATACCCTTGCCACGTCACTCTCTTAGAAACTCTAGCTCCAGGACCATAGTTCTTGAACTCACCAAAGTACAAAGTCTTTAACACTTCATCTCCAGAGTTTAACCACTCAGCCCATCCTTCCTCAGCAATCACATCGTCAATATACGATTCCATCACTATAGACCTCGAATACTTTCTCCACGGCCGTCCTAAGTACGAGCTATACCTATGTTTCACGGCAGAAAGATCCAAATCCGTCCGTATATGACAACTATGAAGGGCAAATCCGGTATTTTGACGCTGGTCCGTTCTCCCATTAGCAAGAATAACGTTATAGGCCTTGACATCATTAGGTCGACGCAAGAATATGTTGCAGCTTTGGAAAACCGCAGCTGCGTTTCCGAATATGAAATCTATGGTTCCATAAATATCGCATTCTTTATAGAACTGACGCAAAGCAGCTGCGTAGAGTGTGTCTTGATAACCGGAAATGCTACATCGGTATAACACTGACCGGTCTGATGTGATGCTTAATGCTATGGCTTGTTGTCCTCTAGGCCCTGCCGTGTTCTTGATTCCTATATCACGGGCGATGAATCCGTCACCCGTAACCGCTGCAAAAATATGCATATTTTTGTTATAAAATGTGTATAACATATAGTTTTTTTTTTTTTGTCGTCAGTGTATAACATATAGTTTATGTTTATGAATAAATGTTATATGTACTGACTCATTGTAGCGGTGTCCGGTACGGACATTCCTCCGGCGACACTATCATCGCCAAAAATAACCGTCCGGTCTTTGCCTTCTCCGATCAAAGTGATCTCATCTTTCTCGATTCTTACTTTTTCTTTGTAAACTCCTCTTTTCACGTAAATTACGAACCTGCCATTTACGTGGGTGGCCGTGACAGCCTCCATGATGGTCCGGTAATCTCCGGATCCGTCTTTGGCGACTACCACGTGTGCTCTTGCTCTATCTACTAGAAGTCTCCGTTCTCCGGAAGAGACCCACCGGGGAAGAACGGTTGACTTTGACTTTGGCTTTGGCTGCATGATTGTGTCGACAAGAGCCAAGGAGTTGCTGACGAGCCGAGAGAGGTGATCCATCTTTTGTGTTATGTGGCTGATGGCGGCGGAAGAGGAGCCACCAGAGTCAAGGATGGAGTCTTTGCAAGCTTGTTGGAAGGTTATGGCGGCGGAAAGCCATGTTTGGATGTCGTGTTTGCTGTCACGCTTTCTCGATGAGCCGTTGAGAGCTTCAATGGCTTGCCTAAGTCGTCTTGTGGACATCTTCAAGAGACGTTCACATGAATCTGTATGTGTAAAGTTACTGATGCCAATTAGATATTTTCTTATGTTTTCTTTCAGTTTTATATACAAAACAATATTTGTGGATAATATGTACCGAGCATGATGTGTAAAATTAATAGGTATCTTCGTAGAGATAGAAGAGAAAGACTTTAACTACTTTATGAATGGTTTTTTTTATATATAATTAATCAAGTAGATGATATTTCGGGCATACATAAATTTTATATTAGATAATATGATCTAAAAAGAAAGACCTGTGATTGAAAGTAGTTTATAAAAAAATGAAAGAGAGATTGAAATGGTAAAGCAATAAAGAATCATGTGTTTTGGTAGTTCTCTCTCTTGTAACATTTGATTTGGTATAGATAAACTAAAGATGTTGCTAATAATTGTAAAAAACGGTGTTAGAATTATGTTGTTACCTGAGACCGAAGGTGAAGGCAACGTATAAACGAGTTTTGAAGAACCCATCGAAGAGGAGAGAGGAGGAACAAGCATATTGGAGTCAGAGATGGTCTTGTTGACAAGGAAAGATACAAACTCGAGACCTTGAAGAGATTGATCATGTCGAAACTCTCGTAAGGTTTGGACACAAAGTGAAGTGTACTTTGTTGAGCTACATTGCTTTTGCAATTCATTTTGGTAAGCAAATGGCACATTTCTTGAGGCATCAACGAGGAGAAGGGCATTGACTAATAATACCCAAAACAAAGCCATATCTACAATACCCATTTCTTTAAAACAAAAGTTTATTGTTTCTATTGACTAGAAATTAACACTGATTTATAGAGGGGATTTAAATGGTTAGTTTTAGCTGATAAGGTGAGTGTCTGGTGAGTTAGTTTAGCGGTCTACCATTTTTTCATAGAGTAGATTGAGACTTGAGTGGCTTCGAATTCCGAACTGTCTATCTCAACTATTCGCTCCAACATACTCAATATTTTTATTATCAAAATCCAAATTACTTATCCAACCACTTTAAAATATCCACAAAAGCCAAAACATAACATTTTAAAAAATCTGACACACAAAGTATGGCCTTGGCTATTTTTCTGTGCGGGTAAACAAATTAGTTCGAAGTCAGACACACAAAAAAAAAAAAAAACAGTTCTAAAATTTATAATTGGTAATTGCAAAAAATAAAATAGGTTGTGTCATGTAATCCATTTTGTTAATTGCAATTACAATTGCAACAACTCTGTAGAATAAGTCAAATAAGTTCATCCTTACGGAAGAGTGACATAATAACTGCTAATCCGATTGACCACAACTGGTTTCCTTATCTGAAAGTTGGTATATATAGCATTTTGTCTTTTGGTTGTCCAACTAATTTAAAAAGCTTATACACTTTAAAAGGTTTAACATTTGAGGTTCACAGACATCGTAGATTATGGACTCAAATCACATACGTTGACCCGTTTTAATCTCATAAATTATGAATCAAATCATCATCAACCTATCATAATTTAACATAACAAAGTGAAAAATAAAAAGTTCTACGAAAGAATATATCATATATCCAATTATCGACCGTTGTATTTAAACTTGTAAGAAAGACTAAAGAAAAAAAACCCCAACCATCGTCGCCGCTGCAGCTGCCACCGTCCTCCACTTAACTTCCGATGCACCAGAATTCCTAGGCGGCGCCGGTGGCCTCAAAATCTCCTGCCTGCTTGCATCGATTTGAATAGGAAATCTACACGAACCACTCGACGGGTCAATCTTAGTAAGAGTCGCGAGATTGTTGAAGTTGCACGAGTCACGACGATGATCCATTTTCTGAAAATACATATTGAAAGCGTAAGAAGCATTCGCGGTGGGGTCCAAGGCGGCGCAGGAGGATCCTGGACCGAGTGATGTACAGTCAGCATTCTGACAAGCATACGTGGCGGAGTCTTGCCACGTGGCACCGTTCCCTGCAGCTTGTTGAGAGAGCACGCACCACTCACGTGCCTGGTAACGAACACCTTTAGCCGGAACTAACGGACGGCCGTTAGCGAGGCTCAGAGGGTACTTAACGGTGCCGTCATAAGAGAATATTCCCCAGTGTCGTTCGAATTTCCCGGGATCAATGCTTTTGATGTCTTCGTCTACTAGTGAGAATATGTAAACTTCCGGCGCCGTTCTCCGGCGAGGCGTTCCTTGTCCTTGAAGTATCCGATTCAATAATCCTTGATTGAATCTCTGAGCCAACGCCGGATTCGCGTTTTGATCGCCGTCGGTGGGCCATCCGACTTCTCCGACGATGATCTCGATCTTGTTCGGATCAAATCCGTTCTTCTCTAAGGCCGAGACTAAAGTGTCGAAATTTGCGTCGAAAACGTTCGTGTAAGAGATGGATCCGTCGACGACGGGCTTAGCTCCACCGCCTCCTCCGCTGCTTGGGAAGAATGCGTATTCGCGCGGGAAATTTGGATCGGCGTTGAGAGAGAGGAAAGGGTAGATGTTGAAGGTAATGGGTGAGACGGAATCAGCAAGGAATCGAACGATGGAGACCATTAGAGTTTTGATGTCAGCTCGGAAATCTCCGGAGGAAGGGAGACCATCACCGGATTCGTAGACGTCGGCGTTAAGAGGTACCGTCACTTTGACTTGCCGGCCAAGACCAGCTTTCACCAGAGCTGCTTGAACGTTCTGCAGCGCCGGATATGTTGAACGGACGAATCTGTCCTTGTACGTCTTCAAGAATGGCTCATTCCCCACCGCTACATATCTGTTCAGATTAAAAATCCAAACTTTAGAAACTTCAGAGCATGTTTATAGCTTAAAACTCTAATCTTTAGAAACCCAAACATGTTTTCAGCTTAAAAATCCAAGTTTTAGAAACTTAAGCATGTGTTAAACTGCATTGCAATTTACCTTATGTCGGTTCCATATCTAGAGATGTACTGAGAGACGTTATGTTGAACCCAAAGCTCGGCATTGGTAACAGTGGATGCCATAGTTGCTAAGAGATCGTTAGGGATACCGACCATGACTTGAATACCGGATTTACCAAGAGCTCTGAGTGCACCAGGGTCAGCTTCAAATAGCTTAACCTTGTTAAACCCATTGTCTCTAAGGAGCTTCACCACTATGTTTGGTGGTAGAGGATGGCTCGCTTGTGTCCCCCAGTTACATGCCAAGCCCTCCACATTCTTCAGTATGTTGTTAAGTAACAATATGGATAGGCAGAAGAAGATGAGTTTTAGGTATGTATCATGACGACCCATCTCTCTATAAATGTGAGAATTGGGTTGGAAGAATGATTCAAAGTGTGGGGTCTAATGATAATTTGTATTTTGTGCATGTGTGTATATATATACAAATATAGTTAAAAGTTATAAATGTAGGAGTTTGGTGAAGATGAGTATATGGAAGAAAGAGGGGAAAGGAAAGGTATTGTGATGGTAGTTCAATAAAGGAACTTGATTCCATTGGTGAGCTAAACCTCAATTTAAACCATCCAAGCAAAGTGGTTCTACTATTCAACATCTATTACATATTTGTATGAAAAACAAATGGTATTCTCTAGCTTGGCCTAATAACAATTGAACTATAAGATAATATTTTCATTTATTAACATCCGATAAAGAGAGATGTGGAAGAAGAAAGGGATGGAGTGTGAGGGATGGAGACCATGTTAGAAGAAAGTTTACAACCTTTTTTTAAAACTCGGGAATCTTATGACCCAAACACCCAAATTAACTATATGATCGCAAGTCCTAACCTTGAGATTCCTCAAATTGTATATCTTGGTAAAGTGATGTCAAAATATTTTCAAATCTATCTATAAAGAAACCCACTAAAAAAGTTATAAGTTTTAGAAAAGTAAAGATTGGTGGAGCCATTAAGAAGATTAGATAAGACACCAATTTGTAGGTTGCAATTGCATGAATCCATGAAACAATCATCGAACAAACAAACCAACACAATAGAATCTTTTTTAGCATTGAACATTGACACTCAATGCTAAAAGCCTAGAAATGATCAAGAACCTAACAGAGAGCTTATCTATTCACAGAAAGACAAGCCATAAGAACCAAAAGTTTTAAAATTGGTGCTTTCATTTGTCCATTGGTGGATACATCAAACGGCAAAAAGAACTATTCTCCAATATACGAGCCTTTGCGATGATATTATGAATCCCATTTGGTTGAAACAGATGAAGCATCTCCTGAATCTCCTCCTTAAGCCCTTTAACGAAAAGAGATTCCAGATGATCATTAGAAAGATCCAAACATTGCGTCGAGAGCTCCTCGAATTGGCAAAGATAATCTATAACAGATTCATCTTGTTCGAGAGATAACAAACGTTCAAATGCAGATCTCAAACCCCCAAATCGTTCAATCAACCGAGATTTGAAATCGTTCCAATCCAAAAAAGGCTTTTCATGATTCTCGCAAAAGTTAAACCAATTCAAAGCTGGACCTTCAACACTCAGATAAAGTATATCAAGCTTCTCCTTCTCTGTGAAATTTCCAACCTTGAAGTATCGTTCCGCTAGAGCAATCCACGAGTTAAGATTGTGACCGTCGAACACTGGCATCTCGATCCGAGTCTTCTTCAAATAAATGTAGCGAGACATGTCCTTATCGACGAGTGAGTTATCCACCATCTTCGATTGTTCAGTTAGAGCTTCTTCAGGGAGGGTCTGATGATCAACTGGAACTTGTGATTCCGTCGTGGGTTGAAGAAGAAGTGCTGATTTCATCTCCGCCATGGATTTTAATGTCTCGGCCATGGAGTTGCGTAACTCACCCACCGTTGAGTGAAGCATAGCCATCGAATTTTGAACCTCGCGCATTGATTCCATCAGTGAATCGGCGGTTTCATCGATCTGTATCGGTGCCATTGAAGAAGATGATCGAAACAAACAAAATCTCTCTTCTTCTATAAAACCCCGAAAAAACTTTTTTTTTTTTTTTTTCGGTTTGGTTCTCCAGAAAACAAAGAGGGTAAATAATGAGTGGAGCCCACAGTCGACCTACTCATCAAAACGACTGTGTTTCATTTGCTTCGTCGTCCCTCCTTTCTTTTCCCCTGCCAAAGTATGGTTTAATTTTTCACAAATATCAACTAAAACTTTATAAACCATTAGAGTGAGACAAGGATGGCTCGAGCCACGCCAATTTACTATTTGGATAGATCGTTGCACAAAGCGGATATGAGGAGCGGATATGAGGAGCGGACAAGGATGACTCGTAACCACTGAAAAAGAGATTCTACATATAGGATTGAAAGGTTCACGTCGGTGTATTTCCCCCACTTCACACGGAGTTAGAAGCTATTGTCTGGGTTATGCATTGTTTGATAGCTATACCCCAGACAAATATCATATTTGCCACAAATTGTACAGATCTTATCGCTATGACTGCAAATTCGGAAGAGTGGCCATCATTCGCTTCTGAGCTTAGAGATTTTTTTATTATTTAGGGATTTGTTTACGTCATTTATGACTAGGTTTAGGACCATGATATTTTATTAATTTATAGTGATATTAATTTATTTATTAATTTATACTACAAATATTAATTTATAGTATAAAATAATATTTATTAATTTATAGAGATTTTTGTTAAAAATTAAAAATACATAAATTAAAAAAATTTGATGTAAATAAAATTAATGTTTTGGATACTATAAATTTTAATAGGTTTGGACTTGAATCAAATTATTTTGATATACATAACAAAGATTATAGATGAATTCACTTATATAAATGATTAACATAAATTTAAATTTATGATTAGTGATCTCAATTATTGTATTTAATCAGCTTATATGACTATTGAAATAAAAATTATGCATATTTAGAATTTAAAAACTTATCAAAAATTTTGCTTATTTTTATGACAAATTTATAGACGAGATAACAATAATATAGTTTAAAATACAACCGAATATTTTCTTATATAAGAAAAGTTAGTGATGAGTTTTAACAGAAATTCATTAAAAAAAAATACTAAAAGTATATTATATATATATATATGCAAATTTAAATGATTATTAATTTATGTTATTAATGAGACTATATATTTACATAGATATTCTAAAAAAATTATTATCTTATTATCTTATCAAATTTTATTCATTTTTACACGGATCTGATTTGAGACCATCAAAATAATATCGAGTATTAATTTATAGAGGTTTTAATTTATACTTATACGGTTGAAAACTTGAAATTATGGTTTTGAGACAAACGCAACATATAGTGTGAATCGAGAGATAGAGATGCGAGAATTAGCCATTATACTCTCACTTGCAGGATTGATGGTTCATGAGAAGTGGATGTAGCAACTACTTTAGTGTTAGATATTGTATCTTTCCCGAATTGGAAAGGCTTCATTTGGGCTATGTTGAACCTGTTTAAAGCATAGTCGATATTGCTCTCACTTTGTTATTGACTCGATAAATATGGTATAATAAACCATGATTTTTGCATAAATTTGTGTTACTAAATAAAAGAAAAAACATTTTATGAACGAAAATTTAATCAGAGAACCGAATTAGAAAGGTGATAAACCAAAGAATGTAAGAATTGGTGAGGCACAAGAAATCTGATGGGTGTTAAATGATATCATTATTATATTTCCTATTCTAACCTTTAAAATCCCACAATTTACAAAAATTAACCACTCTCAACTACGTAATTCTAATTGGTGATGATCATCATCGATCCCACAAAAATCAAATAAAATTTGGAAAATGAAAAAAAATAATAATTCAAAATTCAGACGAGAAGATCGTCTCCGAAGAGGTAAAGAAGCCGTTCAACGGCCCAGCTAGGTTCGTTCTTCGCCGGCCAATCACCACACGACGACGTATTAGCAACAAGTAGCGGAGTTCTACAAAGCGGACACGTACGATGATTATCATCTTCACCTTCGTTATCATCTCCGCCGCAACATTCATAGTCAAGCCACCGATCAATACACTCACGGTGGAACATATGGTTACAGTTCCTGAGTTCTCTAATCTCATCTCCGTCTTCTAGATCCCCAAGGCAAACCGCGCACGTGTCGTTGATCGACGCCGGAGATCGCTCCGCGGCGTCACGAAACGTCGTCACGGAGAGGCTCTCTTTGATGACCTGTGATGAAACCGGAGGAGAGGTTGAAGAGGGAGAGGCGGATCTAGATCTGGATCGGTAGCGTAAGATCCAGGCGAGGATCCATCTCAAGACGGTGATGAGAAGCGCCATTTTGTAGAGAAGTTGAGTGACTATGAGACCAGAATCTTCGATGAAGAAACTCATTGTGATGGTTTGAGCTTAATTTTTGCTGATGTATGTGTGAGTGAGAGAGAGAGAGAAAGAGAAGGGGAGGAAAAAATGAAGAATGAGATTCGTTTTTTTAAAGAGGAATAAAGTTGATTACTGCTGATGATGCTTTACTTTTTTTTTTAATTAGTGGTCCTTTCTTTTTCTTATTATTTTCATTTTTTTGTTAATTTAGGTCTTAATTATAATATGCAAGTTGCTTTGGAGTTTTTTTTCTTTCTATATTTAACAAAATAGGTGTCAAATTTTTCAATTGTGATGATGTGCACAATACACTTTCTTCGCCCTCCAAGACTAATAAACTATGTTATCAGGAATAAAAAAAGGGAATATTCGCTTTAATTGTAATATAAAAGGATTATATATGTTTAATGTAATGCGAAGATAATAGTATTAAGATTTCTCTTTATTAGTTGATGAGACATAATTGCTGCTTTACGTGATTCCTAAACATGAATCATTCAAATAATTTCAAAAGAAATTGGAGATGCTCAACTGATTGGGGTCTAAACAAATATAGGGGTCATTTCTGAAAGTTAAAAAAGAAAGATTCTTACAGTTGTGCCGTGTGCGTAACGAGTCAGGGGAAAAAATTGCAAATTCCTAAAAGTTAATGAGCTATGACGATAATAAAGAAGTAAATAACGTGGGCAAATCGCAATTTCGTAAAAGTTAAAAGAACCGACGATAAGAACCAAGTAAATGACGTGAGCTGATGCATTTGTGCCGTTCGTGTCGTACTCATCTGGTCTCCAACTTAAGTAAGGCTCTCTTTTTTTTTATTTTCTACTTTTTCTTTACCAAAGCACCCAAAAGAGAAACATTATTTTATATTTTGTTATCTTGATTTTTAATGGAAGATGACCATTCGATGACCTAAAAAAGGAGATAAATACTGTAATAATTTTCTTAATTTATGCTTAAAAGTTAAAATCTACTATGATAACTTGATTGTATATATGCCTAAATGGCGTCATTTCTGGCTTTTGACCCATACGCAGAGACGGTTTTCTATAACTCTACGTGATTATTGACCGGGCAAGATGTTAATTATCTTTAATACTTACGCTTATGTCATACCTTTTTCAAATGAATTATATGGATTACGTTAAAAATACTCCAAATACTATATAAGTTTGAATTCGAAGAATGACACAATTACAACACTCACATAAACCACTATATTATCTGTCATTTATCGACTGCTCCTGCTTTGTTCTTATAGGTAGAAACAATTTATTTTAAGAATAGTTTCTCGATTCGACTAGCTCATATCCGATCTATAAATATAATTACATATTTGAATTTGAAGTAGGTGTAAATGTGTAATATATGTTTAGGAATTAAGCGTACGCAAAAAGGTTGGATAAATGATAGTGTACATATGTGAATAACCTCTTTGGGTAAATGAATATAGTTCCAACTTCCAAGTATTTAGTTTGTATCCTAGTCATTATTAGTTTGCTTCTAATGGCTATATCAAAAGAATCAAATGAAAAAAGTGTTGGCCTTGACAAAAATGGTTGTCATGGGGAGATTATGAAAACAATATAAAAAGGAGACATTTAAAGCTTTATTAGTTAAAGAATATGCATTGCTGTGTCTTGAACTCAAGGACGATTGTAAAAAAAAAAAGTATCTTTGGATAAGAGAGTTTTGGTAAAATCTTGAAAATACGATTCGAACACTTTTGGCAAACATAAGTTTCAACCTATGATGACATATTGACATGTCGACCGACCTAGTGACCTTGTCAGACTATGAATTCATGTCGGATCAATATCATTATTTTATTTTAAAAAATTTCAACATGTATAGTTTATGCATATCTAATAAATTTCTGGATAAAATGGTGCCCTTTGTGTGTGTGGCTTTTAACTGTTTTGGTTAAAGAAATTGAAATTTATGAATCATGAATACTTTTGCGATTCAACTCAAAATGATCTATAACGATTAAAGAAACAAAGTAAAAAAAGAAACATACAATTTTTCTGGTAAGACAATTGATAAAGTTGTGCTATAATTAAAAGTCGCGATTGTAAGGTCCCATATTTTGATCTTGCTCTGCTTTATAATGTGTTTTGGTCGGTTGACCAAACTTTACAACGCCACACCACCTCAGCGTTGTAGTTTAGGTAGGAGGTGACGACTGATCCTTTTTTTTTATAAACTCTTGCATACCTAAACAGTTTTACAATTTGACAGAATCGTTCAACTTCAAGTTCTTTTTGTTTGTATTTTGTTTCTTCTTTTCAACAAATTGAATTTTTACTGATTAACCTTCTTGTCGTATAAAAACCATAAATCCTTATCATATCCAGTTAAAATATATTCCAATAACTCAAAACTGAAAAATTCAGATTATATCGAATGATGGACACAACCAAAAAAACACATGGCATAGTGGTCGAGACAAAATAAAAGGATGAAAGTAAATAACAAGCTAAAGTTTCTTGAAGCTTACATTTCTTTAAACGTCTAAATTCAAAATCAAATCAAGTTTAGAAAAAAAAAGGAAACAAAACAAAAAGAGTTTTTACTTGGCAAAACATTAAACATAGTCAGATCCAGAACAAAAACACAATCATGAAATCTCGCTCCCACCATGTTCATGTGTTGGGGGGTCTCTCACATCCTGTCTTCTCTCCTCCTAGGAGCACATGTAATGATCTCATCCACTCGCAATATCATCTCAGATGCTTCTGTTGCAGAAAGCAGAACCGCTTGCTTCACTTTGAATGCTTCATAGATTCCTCTCTCTTCCATATCTCCTACCTGTAAAGAATCAATAATCATCATCACAATTCAAGTCTCTTACCATTACAATCCATACCCAATCCTAGTTTTTGTTTGTTTGTTTATAGAGTTTACTTACAGATCCAGAGATGACATCGATTCCAGCATTACATCCTTCAGCATGGTGCTCTGCACGAAGCTGGGCCACCAATTCTGCACTGTCTAAACCAGCATTGTCAGCGATTGTTGTTGGTATAGCCACTAGAGCTCGTGAGAATGCTTCAATGGCATGAGATTTTTTGCCAGCTGTTTTCCGTGCAAGCTCGTCAACTTCCTTAGCCATCACCATCTCTGGCCATCCACCTCCAAGCAATACTCTACTGTCATTCACTGTTTGGGAGAGTACACATAAGGCATCATGGAGTGATCTTTCAGCCTCGTCTAGAACATGATGACTGCAAGAACAAAGAAACCACACGGAAATTGTCAGGAGAGAATTAAATACAGTACAAGTCTAGGCAAGATCTTGAAGTTGTGAGAGTAAAAAATGGATACCTGGCACCCCTAAGGACAATTGAACAAGCCTGGCCCATTTCACAACCAGAGAAATGGATCAACTTGTCTTCACCAATCATGATTTCTTCGATGAGCTTGCAGTGCCCAAGCTTAACAGACTCTGGGTTGTCAAAGGTGGAAGCGATTTCACCACCTGTAACCAAACCAAGACGCTCTATACCCTCAAAGTCAGCATGCTCAATAGCAAGTATGCCAGCATCTGCAAAGAGTTCCTCGGGGAAATTGTAGATCAACTGCCTGTTAACAAAGCAGTTAATCCCGTGGGATATGATCTTCTTCACCTTGTCTTTCATTTTTTCCTTCTCAGCCCCTTCAATCTCTGCAACCTTGGTCATAGAGTCAACACGGACACGTGCCCCATAGATCTTCACTTTATCAGTGTCCATTGCAGTATTTGCTACCAAGATCTTTGCATTCTCTATGCGCTTAGGCTGCCCAATTCCTATCTTCTTGTCAAGAATAAACCTATAGGTATAGATTTAAGTCGAGATGTCATGAGACAAAATTACTGGATGGACAAAAGGAGTAACAAAACATTACAAGATGACATAATGCCTATACACAATTCCAAAGTAAGACTATTCATACAATTAAGGTGCACAACCTATAAACAAGAAAAGAAACTGAGACACAAGAGAGATACCATGAACAAATACTAAATACAGATCAACAGATTATAATAGAAAATGATTTTGATCAGAACCCAAATGCATAAGTGTTGTCTTACCCTTCATCCAAAAAGGAATCCTTCAGGGACCCTCCAGGTTTTTTGATGATCTGAATGGCTTCCAAGTTCGTGCTTCCCTAATTGAATGAAAACACCAGAATGTCAGAGACATCATATAACACTCATGCAGCTACGGGAAAGAAAGTTGTAGTGAAATGAGACGAGCCTATTTTCATGATATTCGTGAAACAAAGCTCTTCTAATGTGAAATAATAAATAAATTACAAAGAGGAGAAAGATGGAGCACATTGCTGAGTGAGTTTCAAAAAGTGGAAGAGATGGTACCTTTAGCCTGAAAACAGCATCCACAGCCATTTCTGCAAAATGTTCTTTGTCCTGTGAGAGAATTTTGGAACATAACGTAGTCATTGCGATCTTCAACAAGTCTTGCCTAAACTTCTCTGCATTGACACAAAACAGAACACTATAAAGAACAGTGATTTTCTGGAGTTAACTATGAAGCAAAGCACCAGTTGAACCAACCATTGAAAAAATTACACAAACACAAAAACGCTATACTTTAATATGACTGCATAAAAAAGGTTTAAACATCTCTATAATGATTACCTGCATTGTCCTTGTTATCAATGACTCTTTTCAGTAAAGCATTACGAGCACATTCTGCAGCCATTCTGTAACCTAAGAAACCAGAAAACGTCCAAATCAGACATCATTCTCATACTGCAAGAAGCTGATATAAAGTTGCCAGAAGCTTACCTGCTATGATCGTCATAGGGTGAATCTTAGAAGCAACAAGCTTTTCTGCTTCCCTGAGAAGCTCTCCAGCCAAGACAACAACAGAAGTAGTCCCATCACCAACCTCATCATCTTGAACTTTAGAGATGTCTGAAGAATCAGATCAGATACAAGAACTGTGAGGAAAAACCCAACAAAAATAGAAAACTTCAAGCCAAAAATGTTGCAGGAGAATGAATACATACCAACAAGAACTTTAGCAGCAGGGTTGTCTATGTGAAGAGACTTGAGAATAGTAGCACCATCGTTAGTAACAGTGACCGAATGACCTCTACCAGTAGACTGTAAGATTTTATCCTGAAGAACAATAACAATAATAATAAGGATTCAACAACAATCACTACTATGAAAACTGAAAAAGTTTAGAGTTTTAAGATATTTAGGAGATCAGAAGTTACCATTCCCTTTGGCCCTAAGGTAGACTTAACCAGATCACTGATAGCCATTGCACCAACAAATGATGCCTAAAAGAGAAAGAAAAAAAAGAAAAAGAAGAAGTAAATCAGATTCAAAAACAGTGAGAATGAATCTGAAAAACCCTAAATCCTCAATGAAAGACTCACCATCCTCGCGCGTTCTCCTTTCTCTTCATTAGCGTCATCTTTGAAGATCCTATCGATCTAGATACGAATAGCTAAGTTAAATGGCTGCTTTAAGACTTAAGAGCACTGTGGAAGCAAAGGAAATGAAAGAGATGAAGAAGAATCATTACCGGCATCGAGAAGATCGAAAGGAAGAAGAAGGATGGTTACTCAGTGTTGGAGATCTCCTTCCAGGTCGAATCAAATCGAAAGGAACCCGAAATATTGAGTGTGCTTGGAAGAGTAGTAGATATGAAGCAGAGAGCCAAAACCCAGATCTTCCGGAACCCTAATAGAAAAAGCCCAATGACAAATTTACCCTCGCATTTTCCATACCCGTCTCCTAATTTTTTATTGTGTTAAAAATGAGTTTTTTTGGCAATAAACCATCAAATTTTTTTTTTTTGCAAGATTAACCATCAATTCTATATCACCCGCAATATAGCCATTGCGTATATTGCCAACGTGGCACCACCATCTTCTGCTACTAAACTAACGGTAGCTAAACGATGTTGTTTCAAATATAGAAAAAATAATTAAGTGTTCTGGTTTTAAAAAAATATATATTAGTGATTATGAGATAGTGAAGGTACTTAATTAACAAGTCATTTTCAATAATTAGCAAACACAATGACCATCTCTCGTGAAGAATAATGAAATCCATGGATGCAATTGTTCTGAATTGCACTCGTCGTATCTCAATTTCGAACAGATCTGAGTCATTGGAAAAATTTATTCCAAAACAGATCTGGGTCTCAGACGGCACTTCTTCTCTTCGAATTCAATCTCCAGTGACTGGGAATGTAACACCAGAGGAGAAAATCAAATCACGATCTCCTTGTGATTCAAACAGTAAGCTTCTTAATTTTGGAAGTTGTGGGAACAAAATGGATAAAAAGAAGAGATTAATTACTCTATTGAGAAATTTTATGTTCAGATGATGATTTTACTTTGGGTGAAACAGTTGCAAAAAATGGAATCAAAGGAGGAAGACGAAGCAGATCTAAAGAAAGACAAAGCATATCTAAAAGAAGATGGAGACTTCCGGGAGAATGCTAGTGGGTGTGACGGAGCCACCGTCACCGACAATGGAGGAATATTTACAGTGAGTATCGAAAGATGAGGAAGACGTAGAAGATTTAGGAACTGTAGATTGATCCTTAGATCAGATGAACAAACATTTTGGATTTAATTTGGCAAATTTTGTGATTTGTTAAAATAGATCTTTGTTTATTTTAACGTGACTAGATAAATAAATTTTATTTTATTTTAATGTGATTATAAACATTCAAGTTTATTTGGCGAATTAAAAGAGTTGATCTACAGTTTCTATTTTGTTTTCACAAAATAACAAATCACAAAAAAAACATGTTGTTTTTATGTATATAACAAAAAGTCATGTTGTTTTTATGAAAAACCACGATGTTTTGCCTAAAAAAATCATGTAGTTTATATAAAATGATGTCGTTTTGAGGCTACCGTTAGTTTAGTAATAGAAGATGACGGTGCCATGTTGGCAATATACACAATGGCTATATTGCGGGTGACTTTGGAGTTCATAGAATTGACCTGCACAATTTTCAGATAAGAGTTAATCTTGCAAAAAAATTAAAGTTTGATGGTTTATTTGTACAAAACTCTTAAAAAATCATACATATTTTTAAATTCGGCTGATGACACAACAAATAAATAGGATAATTTTACTTTTTTTATACAAGTAATAGAGGCACATAAGAATATTTAGAGAAGAGAAGATATATATAGAGAAGAGAGAACAACCTAGTTTCCTATGTTATAGAAATCTTAACCATATATTCATTGATATCCCAATATATTTTTTGTATCTGATTAATTCAAATTATAATTGTAAAGTTTAATGTTTATATATTATGATTTTAAATTTCAAAATAAATATAACCAAAATAAGCTAGGTGAAATATACATTATACATATATTGGGATATATGGATTAAAATGACTAAACTACAAATGAAAAATTAGAATATATGGGAATAATGTATGTTTGAAAAATTAGAAAGAGAAACATTATAAAAGACAAGTGTTGTTGGGTATATATAGGTATTTAGTCCATTTTAAAAATTACTTTAAGGCTAAGTCCAATAGTAGTTTTCGAGCCCAATAAATCAAAGGCTAATAGGAAGCCAATTCAACAAGGGAGCCCATTCATATCTCTCTCTACCTTATCCAGTTATCCTTTTTTTTTTTTGGATCAAAAGTATTTATATTTATTACTCCTTTATTAAATTAACATGTCAGATACGGTTGGAGTTTGGAGTTTGTGGCTAACAGTAACAGAAATGGGAACATTCCACATGACGACGCAAAAGCAAAAAACGACATCGTATAGAATTCGCGCACGTTCCTAATGACCAATGTCTTTAATTGTCTGAGCAACGAAGTCAAACAAACAAATATCAATGTCGAAACGCCACGTGTCAAAATAACACGAGCTTCTGAGGAGGATAAATCCGGTAGGTTCCCTGTCTGAACGACGTGGAAACGAAGCGAACAAAGCACCAGGACATAAAATATCAAAAGTTCATCGGGAAAAAAAAAAGACAGATCTACGATTTTCAAGAGACCGGACATGGCAAAGGTGAAAGATGAGCCACGCGCTTCCGTTGAAGCTGGATGTGGAAATAACTTGGGATATGGTGACGGCGGCGCGGCTGAGATCGACGGTAACAGCACCGTTCAGGATGCCATCGCCGGATCTGTTGCCGCTGAAGCTAGGTACGAGTTGTGTTTGAAATTTGCTGTTGATTCGCGTATTCTTCATTTGATTTGAAAATTGTATGTCGTTTCTGATGAGGAACAATCAATCAGCGTGATTTAACGATTTTAGTTGCTATTTTAGGGAATTTGCACAAAAAAAAAAGTTGCTATTTAGGGAAAGTTATGTTAATTTGTTCTTGGCTGAAACATTAGTTTTCACTTGTTATGGTTATTAATTTTTGTCCTTCAAATTCCTTCTTGCATATACTGTCTAAGTTTCCATGTCTTTCTATGAATGTGATTATTGCAAACTTCTTTTTTTAACATGAGAAAGTGCATTTATATGAATGCTACTAAGAAGTTTTTTATAACTAAGTCTACACTTCTCACTAAATCACAATATGTGGAGAGTTTATTACTAGCTATATGATTGTTTTCAATTTTTGCATCAATAGTTTATCTTTGTAGCTTAATGTTTGAAGGTCCACGGAGATGCTATCCTCTGAGTCAGATGCTTCAAAGGTTCTTCCAACTCAACTTACTATTTTCTTTGGTGGGAGTGTTACTGTGTTAGATGGAATTTCAGCAGAAAAGGTTGGTTCATTTTAGTAAATTCTGCATTTTTGTTGTCTGAAAAGTTTAGATTTTTCTCTTCTCATTGTGATGATCCACGCTTATAGGTTCAAGAAATCCTCCTTATAGCTGCTGCTGCTGCTAAATCCACTGACACGAAGAACTCCACGACCGTCAATCCTGTCCCATCGCTAGCACTGAACAGAGCTCCTTCTTTCTCAAGCACATCTACTGTAGCTTCACCAGCTGTACAGTCATTTCCCATTCAGCCTATTTCGTTTTGTAGATCCGCGGCTGGTAAGTATTCGATTCAACTGGTTACAGTAATCTTTAAAGTTTAAACATTGGAAATGGATATTCTCATTAGCTTTTGATAAATCTATTTGCTGATTCAGATCTACCAATTGCAAGGAGGCATTCGCTTCAACGATTCCTCGAGAAAAGACGGGACAGGTTTGCATCTTTTATAACTACACTCCATCCTTCTCAGGCATATCATCAACATTAACATTCTTTATTTTGCAGATTGGTCAACAAAAACCCTTACCCTGTTTCAGACATCAAAAAGACAGATGTCTCTATCAAGGAGGAATATCCAACTGCTTAGCTTAGCAGATGTTCAACCTCATGTCAATATGGTCTATATGATAATGTGTCATATATGCTGCTGTGTGTGTTTTATGATAGTGTATGTATAGGTTTGTTAGACAAACCTAAGATTTATTTACAGGTCTGACCACGCCAAACATGTTTGTCATTTTACATTAATTTCCTCTGATGATGAAGACATGATCATCTACTAAAGAAAATACTGTGGTTTAAGAAACAGTGTCGTAGAGTCTTTCTAACTAATAACTCTTTGATGTTATAGTATTGAACTTGTTATCTTTTTAAGATACAAATTGTGTGTAAAGTAACTAAGTCTGTGTTGTTATATAAGCTTACATATAAAACAAATCGAGTCTCCACAAAGTATGACTTATAATTGTAAATGAAGAACAATAAATGAGATGTGCCATAACTGACTAAAATCTAAACATACATATATTCACCTCCGCGGACAGCATTCTCTGCGCCTTTCCTCTCTTCCTCAGCCACTTTCTCCCTCTCTTTCCAGTTTTCGTACTTCTGGTCATCTGTTGGTAATTCATGGCGGCATATAGGGCAAGAGTTATGCTCGTCCTGCCACAACAATTTGATCATAAGCTTTTTATTCTTGTTTCTTACTTACTCGTAAACTCAAAAGTAAGGTTTAAAATTTTTTTACCAGCCAAGGTTTTAGGCAAGGAGGGTGAAATGTGTGCTTGCATGGCAACTCCTGCATTTTGTCACCAATTACTAGATTCTCCTTGCAGATGCAACATTCTGCCTCTGCTCCAAACTTTTTAAGCATTTCCTCACTGAATATGATGACTGGGAGTTTCGCAACAACTTCTTTACTTGCTGGTGGAGCTCTTGGTGGTCCACCATCGTCTAGTATCTGCATAGAACACAACATACAAATCATTTTTCAATCGTGAGGCTAAGCAAAAAGACGTTACCATATCAAGATTCGTGATACAGAAGAGGGAAACAAAGAGCCAGCCATATTGGAACCAAGTGAAGTAACCAAATTCGCAGAAACAAGCATACGGGTAAAAGGCAGAACAGAAATTGCTTTCAACTCATCTATAGGTGAAGAAACTTGTTCTATCAGCGATGTGTAAATCACACAACAACTGCATCATCTAAAACTAGCAAGGAAGAAAAGAGAAAGGCAATGCCGAAAAGATATATTAAACTTACATCCGGGATGATACTGTCAAGACCGTTGATGAGTTCTTGCATCAAGTTGGCCGTGTCCCCCAGAGTGTTTTCAGAAGGACCATTAGAGGATTCACCAGCAACAATCGAAGCGAAAGCAGACATGAGATTCTGCTGCACTAACCACTGAGGCTGTGGCGGCTCACGATCAACCGTTAAATGTCCTTCAAAAAGATAACCTAGAACAAATTCACAAGAGATGTAAGAAAATCAACCCAGATACTTTTCAGTTAAAACCACAAAGCCAAACTAAAATGTTTCACAAACCTTGCGAGCTCTCGGTTGGTTGATTATCTACTTCGTTTAACTGCTCCTTAGCTTGAGCAATGCAAGATTTCAAATGTTTCTTCTCAGAAGCATCAGACACAAGTCGCTCAGCCTCCTCGAAAAGGCTCAGTCCCGCAGCCCAAAACCCAGTAGCTGTATATCTTGTCTTCAGAACCGTTGCCACACGAGATACAACTATAAAGAACTGCAATATCCATCAAAATTAATTTTTTTTGTCAAAGAGGGTAACTAAACAAATACACATCGGATCATTTGAAGATCATTGACATGAACATGAACTTTCTCCAACATTGAAATAGAAAACAATGAAAGAAAGATGTTTGATTCCAAATTCAATCCAATTGAGTCCATATCAATCAAACATTCAAACCTGGGCCAGTATAACCCTATAATTCCGAGCTAAGTTGAAATCTGTTGGTCCCAAATCTAACAATGAAACTAACCTGTTTGCGGATAGAAGGAGATGAAGAAGAGTAATGATCACGGAGAAGAGAATGAATAGACCGAACGGATGCTTCGAATCTCAGTTTTTTGCTCAGCTGTTTCTGCAGATCATCAAGTTCAAGTTTCAAGCTTTCCTCGGAATAAGACGGCGAAGACGATGCATCCATTTCAATTTTGTTTCTAAGCACTTAGGAGAATTCAGGGTTTTTGAATGAATTGGAGAGTTCGTAAGAATATGATCAAATGAACCAACGATTTTGGTCTTCTGGGATTTTTGTAGCAGCCGAGTTTTCTTGATCAGGAGGAAAAGGACGAAGTCGGTCGGGTCCAATCCGGTACAATTTTCCTTAGTGCAGTTAAGTTTGGTTCGGTTCGGTTCGACAAGAACAAGTTGTTCAGAAATCAGACAACCATTTAAATTGGACATTGACCGAAAAAGCGCTGGCGAAGAAAAGTGGATAATACACATAGTTGAAAATTTTTGTTCTAACAGTGGTTTATGTTTTGTCTTGTACAAATCCTCAGTTTAACTTTTTATCAACTTCCAATTATAAATTTGGAGTGTAAAACTCAAAGCCTCTCCATTATTGCAATTTCAAATCAGAAACGCATGATAACACAGGGGTGAGCTATTTAAAGCTTACCATGAAGATGAGAATAAGCTTTCCATGGACAAGAACATTGACACAAAAAAGGGACATGGATTTATGAATCGACCTTTAAGTTACCACATGAATTTAACAGAGTAGAAGGTTTCAATCCTATCCATAGTTGAGGTGAAGTCATAATCTAGAGGTTCTTCATCATATTCCAAAACAAAAGAAAAAGCAAAACAAGTATTTCAACTCGGAACTCATAGCAAGCTACAGAAGTAGTAGAAGAGAAACATAGCACCAACTCCATAACATGCTCTTCAGTTCACCTTCCAATTTCTCAAGTCTTTCTGCGACCAACACGAGCAACAAACCCAGCTTTGATCGGAGCCACGGATCGTTGAGATCCACACTGCAAAAACAAGTATCCCATTTTTTCATCACATTTGCAAATTGAATTACAGAAAAACAAAGCAGAAAAACAATAAACTCATTCACTTGATCAGGCAATGTAGGCAAAAGCTTTCAATATCATCACCAGCCTCACATGACTCTTCATTTAAGTAAGAGAAATATGATCCACTAAGAAAAATATGCCTCTTAAGCGTTTATCCAAGAGAGGTTCACTCGGTATCAATTACAAGACAAAAAGCATAAAACAAAGTAGGGGTGATCAGTCCAATTACTAACAGCCTTGTCTAACAGTATTTTATAAGAGAATTAATACATGATAAAAGCTTTGCCTTGTGAAAAGCATGAGGAGAAGACAATGACATACTTAAGCTTCTCTTCAAATTTTCAAATCTCCATTATATGATAAAATTTATGTAGGCAAGAAGAGATTTTATTACTTAGTTGCACAGAACGTCAAACAGAAACAAAGGAATGCATATATCAAGATAATGAAAAAAAATTAAGTTATACCTTTTCGCATCTCAGGAAGAAGAGACGATTCTCCTTTGAAAGAATTGTGTCTGGGCTCTTGCAACCAAGGCAAATGACGTACTCAGCTGAGAACAAACCAAGGGATTAAGAACTCCAAATTGATATTCTTTTATGGCAACTCAAATTTTGAGACACAAGAGAAAAGTTACTTACTGATATATCGTCGCAAAATCCCTTCAAAGTTCTTAGGTGCAAACCTTCCCTTGACAACCAACCTTTGCTGCCCATCAAGCGAACCACTAGTACCCAACTCAGCAAGCAAGAAAGACATAACATGATCTGGTTGACGATGCATCCTGATTTTTTTTTTTGATGCAGATAAAACAAGTCATACAGTCACCAAAATCAATAGGTATTATTACGTATGGTTAACCAAACAAGTTTGAAGAAGAAGAAGACGAAGGGGTTTGTTCATACGTCTTACAAAGGTCCATAAAGTTGACAAACACTGTCTTCTTTGTCCCTTCACGAAGAACTTGAGGAGGCCTCATAACTGTACGACGCCTATCTCCAGCAAGCTCAGGATTATTTTCACGGAGAATGTTAAAGACTCTACCAAGAAGCTGCAGATGTAAGTCCCGTCAGTAAAAACCAGGGGGAAGGGGGATTTTGACAAGGATACATTGACTTCAAAATAAATGTAGTAGGTATTTTTCATAACCAAATAACGTAGTAAATCTATTCGGTTTGATGCAAAAGAAAACCATCTAAGATATACTCACTTCGTCATATATGTAATCTCTTTCACTTCCCTCCCAGGGGTAACGTTGCTGCTGCAGAACTATTTCTGCCCCCTCTTCATCATCATTAACATGATCTGCAATATATTCTCAGTAAGATTCAACCAGGAAAAAAAATTCACATCGAGCAAAACAGTTAATTAGTAAAAAAGGAACTTAAACTACCATCCAGATCTTCTCCAGCATCGACAGTTTCATCATTCAATGAGATTGATTCAACCTAACCATCAAACAAAAACAGATATAAGGCACAGAATCATCAAAATCACAAGTTTAATGAACAAACAGACTTAGAAGGCACAAGACGTTAAAACACTCACTGGCTTCTTCTTCTTTTTCTTCATTCCAGTAAATGAACTCTCAAGACCATCATTAACTGCAGAAAATAAAGAAGGAATTAGACAAAGTAACACAAAACCCCATGTGAAAAAACAAACAAAATGTTTCACACCACATTAACTCTTCATCATACCTGGCAATGAATCAGATTTGTCTGTCTGTGATGACTCAGCTACATCCTCGACAGGATCCTGGATGACAACTTTCTTCTTCTTCTTCTTCTTGGTTGGATCAAAGGGTGCGAGCTAAGGTAAAACGAATGACCAAAACAAAGAAAAGACACAATCATTGATTTATCAAGCCATACAAAACAAAATATATACGATCCCTAATGGAAAAAAAAAACAAAAATTCAACATACTTCTTGCTCTTCCTTCATCTCAATGTTTTCGTCAGCCATGATTGCAACTGTGATAAAAAAAACAAAGATAACAAACACTCAGAACCAAAAATATATATATTATAATGAACAGTAGGGTATGAACATCTGCAACAGCGATAGCAGAATCGATAATGTAGAATTAAACTGTGTGATTGCATAGGCATCCCCAAAATTAGGGTTTCTACATCAGAGCGATAATCACAAACACAACGAAAGCATAACTAGATTCAGAATAAATTTTCGATTCCCAATATATAATTCTACCACCAATAAATATAGGTTAAAGCTTCACAACAACAAAGGAACAGCTAGGTTAATCAATCTCTATACGCAATTCCTAAAAAAACACGATTAACTAAGAGATCTACAAAAGAATTCGAAAAGGAATCGAAGAAGACTCACAGAGAATGTGAAAGCGAGATTGGTGTAAAGAGCAAAAACGAAACGAAGGTTGCTTGTGAAGAATCTGAGAGAGACAGAGAAGCGGCGCTAAGGTTATAATCTCAGATAAGTATGTCTAACCCTCGCTCGTCCAAAAAATAGCTCAAGTAACAATTTGTTTTTTTTTTTGGTTTTCATTTTTTTTTCAACTCAATAGTCAATAGCCATAAATTTATTTTGAAATTTATTATTTATAAACATATTCATTAATCAATTAATAGTGTTTATTAAATTAAAGAAATTTTGTATCAAAATAATATTTATTTATTCAAAAATATGTGAAAAGTAAATATATAGAAAATGCTATTAAAAATAAATGAAACTAGAAAGAAATAATTTAGCACATCTACAGTTGAACCTCTATAAATTAATACTCTCTAAATTAATAACCTCTCTAAATTAATAAATTATTCTGGTCCCGAGTTGGACCGGTGTAATAATTGGCACATTTCGATAAGATAATAAGATAATAATTTTTTTGAAATCTCTATGTAAATATATGGTCCCATTAATAACATAAATTAATAATTATATAAATTTATTGTATATATATAAGAGATTTTAGTGAAATATGATTTTAGTGTTGTTTATTTATTCTTAAATTTGTAATTTTGTTAGAGTTTATCTATATTTTTTTTAAATATAAAAAATATATGATATTATCTTCTCAAATTGCATCAAAAACTATAAAAAGTATATGCAATGATTATTTCCTAATTTGTAAATACATATCAAAGTATTGTCTTAATTTTTTCTACTTTCTATATAATTTTTTCTGAAATTCGGAAAACTTTCTATAAATTAATAATTATTAATTTATCGATAAATTAATAATATCTATAAATTGATAAAATTATTCGGTCCCAACATTATTAATTTATAGAGATTTTACTGTAGTATCAAAAAAGAAGAAGCAATTTACAACATATCTTATCTCATATAAATTTCTACTAAGTTATATTATTTTAATATTGATATATTTATGCTAATATTTTTTTATAATCTCAACTGGGTTGGATATTTATATTTACTTTTTCTATAGCATTAATCTTGTAAGATAAATACTAAAATAACTTGCTTGTTATTTATTTTGTAAAATAACTTTTAAGAAAAAATGATTTCAACCTAGGAAGATGTGATATACATTATACTATTTTGCTTGATTTGCTTTTTATATAAAATATACAACTATTTTAAAGCAATACATGATTTCATTTTCAAAAAATCAAAATTAAAAAGAAAACACTGGTTAAATAAATAAAATTTGAAAGCCTCTTTAAAAACTAGATTGATATTTAAAAAATAATAGTAAATTATTGGACGCCGATTAAACTTTAGATAATCATATATATATATATATATATATATACACATAATAACTACATATTAGTTTTTAATAAACATTCATCTATATATGTTCCTTATATATTAAAATTTCAAAAGAACAATCATTTGTAAATTTTTATATTATTATGAAATGATTAAAAACAAATAATTAAAAATCTAAAAAGTAAATAACTAAAAAATATTATATTTTTAATAATGATAATGAGAATCAACTATAAATGTCACTTTCCTCTAAAATTAGAATAATTTGATTTCTTACCTTCTCTAGTTTTATATGTAGGTAACTAGATATACACTTTTCACACTATTAAACTTTGATATTATAGTATGTATACCAAAAGTAGATATTATTATTATTTTCTTCAACTTTTATTTAAAAATGTTGATATAAAATTTATATCCTAACATTTGTTTGTTTTGTTTTGCCGATCGGATTTTTCTTACAAAAAATACATTTCATAAATATTTCGACCACATAATAAATCTCAATAGCCGAATCTATGGTAATCTAGTGATTAAAAGAATTTTTATCCTTACAAACCCAACTATTCAACCCCATTAAATGCATTTATATCACCAAATGGAAAGAAACAATAAAGACTTCCCAAATTAAATACTCAAGAGCCTCTGACTAAAATTAGGCTAAAATCTAATTATTATATTTTCTTTCTTTTTAGGGGTGGAAATAGGCAAAAAAAATCTGAAAAAGCAAAAAAAAAGTTCAGAGTGCAGTAAGGAAGAAACTTGTGCTGTTGACCTCTTTCCTCTCTTTCCCTCCTAATTCCTTAGGGTTCCTCAATTTCCTTTTTCCACCCAAACCAAACACAGCCCTTATTTCTCTTCGTTTTTATTCCCCCCTCTCCCTTCCTCCACGTGGCTTGTTCAAAGCATGGAAATTTCTTGATGGGTTTCTCATCCACATCCTGATTCCACCCTTTCAATTCCGCATTTCCCTATAAAAAACCCTAATTTCCCGACTCTTTGGTTCTCTACTCTGCTCTCTGGCTGATCTGGTAGATTAAGGAGTGTAGTGTTTTTGAAGTCTGCTCAAGTGGTTTGGCAATGTCGGATGACATGGTGTTACATTTCTCCTCCAATTCTTCTAATCAGTCCGATCACTCTCTTCCCGACAAAATCGCCAAGCTTGAGGCTCGCTTGACTGGTAAGACCCCTTCCTCGGCCAAGCCACCTCAGCAACAACAATACCAGCAGGTCTCCGTCTGGTCATCTGCGTCCGCCGCTGTCAAAGTCGTGACTTCTGTACCGCCGGGATTGTCTGAGACCTCTATCAGTGATTCTGACGATGAGGTACCTTCCGATATTTGTAAAAGTCTTTCTTTTGCGATCTTAAGCGTGGTTGGTAATTGAATTATTCCAATTGTTGTTAATGTATGTATCCTCTAGCTTCTTGTATTGATGGGTTTGTGCCTGCCTAACAAAAATTGATCAAAACTCATGCTCTCATGATCGGTTTATGCAATCCTGGTGTTTGTAATTGCATCTGTATTCTTATTTGTTTGATCTTATTCTCTTTGTTACTGTTCTCAGAATACCGGAGATTTCCTAATCCGAGCCAATACCAAAAAGCGCCAGAAAGTTCAAGAGTCTAACAATTTCAGTGTTGTTGATCATGCTGAGGTACTGATATTTAATATGAATCTGGTGTATGTTGTATAAGGTTTCTATGTGATATTGAAACAACTTTTTGGGATGTAACTTATAATGAAGAACTTTGTTGAATTGAAGCCCCAAGAGGCAGGATATGAAGGAAGGAAAATTGATGCTGAGACCAAGACAGGCCCTGATTTAAATAAGAAGAAACAAGGTCGAGGTCGAGGTACATCAACAGGTAGAGGGCGTGGTTCTAAAACTAACAATGAGGTGACAAAATCTCAGTTTTTGGCTGCACCAGTATCATCTGCAAATTGTCAAGTCGATGTCTCTAATCAAAAGGTTATTATTGTTTCTACTTCTTATGATCTTACATACAACTGCTCTTCTCATCATCTGAGAGTTTATATATATAAGGCTTAAATTTCTTTAACCAAACGTTGACATGAGTTTATGTTCTGAACTGAAGCAAACTCTTCTAATTGGCTTATGTGGAAGAAATAATTACTATACCTTTTCCCACTTTTTTGTTGAAGAGAATCTTATCTAGATTTGCATTGATATTGGCAACCAAACACAGTTTATAGTTGAATACTTTGTTCTTCAGGATTTTCGGCCTACTGGACAGCTCAGGAATGGTGAAGGCTCCCTTCCGGATGTAAGTTTCTCCTATAATGTCCTTTGTAATGTCTGAGAATATGTTTTTGTCTTGTTGTCTAGGATTACAAGTTGGTTTAAATAAGTGAACGGGATTATTATATATGATTATCCTACAACGATGAAACCACCACAGTTGTATCTTTCTTTATTCACTATTTTGTTCCTTGTCTATAAATCAGGAAGATGTGAAATCTTTGCGTGCAACAATTGCTGCGCTGAAGGAGGAGTTGTGTAAATCTCGACAAGATTCTTCTGAGTATCACAACCTTTCCAGGAAGCTTGAGAATGTATTGTGTCAATGCCTTTCAAATTTAGCAAATCTTGCTTATGCTATTACCATTTTTGCCTATTCCAATTCCATTGCCCTGCTAATCCTAATCATGATCTATGCAGGAGATAAAAGATCTAAAAGATCAGGAACAAGAAGGGAAGCAAAAGGTGAGAATTTTGTTTCCATGACTCAGTAAGGGTTATTAAGAACTTTTATGATCTTTTGTTAAATGTCGCACTTAGTATGGCATGGTTACTTTTATTGTTATCAATGATTCTGGGAGAATCTTAAGAGTAAAGAAACAGTTTTCTCCATAAGAAGCATGGTAGCTCTATCCTAAGAAAGGTAAATCATAGACAGTCTCCTGATTTTCTTAGAATGCTCACTAAATTTAATGATGCTACTCCTGGTAGAGAACTGAAATATCTGTGAGGGCTTGGATATTGCAATTGCCTACGTCACATATATATATTCCATTTCCAGTGAGCTCTTTTCGTAAAGCATTTATTAGTATTTCTTTAGGTAAAGATAATAGGCAATCTATTGCAGGTAAGCTCGACTTTTTGGTGCCTTGAATGTGAAACCAAATTGTAAAGGTTAAGGATCAACATTTTTGCATTTTAATCATTCATCGTTAACGAGTTTTTGAAAGTGAACTGTGTATCTTCATATCTACTTGGTACTTAAATTGGCAGACAATTCTGCACACCCTCTAGGAAATTTTTTGTTAGTGCGGCAAAGAAATTATCAATATTCGATGGCTGCTTCTCTGTGATGTTCTTAGTAACTTTTATATTCTTATGCAAAACATGCGGAATTATTTGGTTTAAGCTAACAGTGCACTTGCTAACTGCAAGCTTTGAACCTTTCTTTTTCTTGATGCAGACAACTAAAGTAATTTCTGACCTTCTCATATCTGTTTCCAAAACTGAGAGACAAGAAGCTAGAACGAAAGTCAGACATGAATCGTTGCGGCTAGGCAGTGTTGGTGTTCTCAGGTCAGCCATAATGTTCTCCTATGAGTTCCTATTGTCTTAGTATTTATGTCCTTCATTTCTGTGATCATTTACACAAGTATTTAGAATTTTTTGCCCGGGGAGGTATAATGAAACATTTAAAGCAAAGACAAACTTGCTTTTTAGTAGAATCAGTAAACCAACTGGACTAGAGTTTGAGATAGGAGTTAGTTACATATTTCTGTATAACCCACAGCTCAAAATCTTCTTTACTTGGTTACATGGTTAGTTTCTTCAATTTGTGATAAAAATTCAATCAATCAGCTGTGTGGCTATTTTGGTGATTTCAGGACAGGAACGATCATAGCTGAGACATGGGAGGACGGACAAATGCTGAAAGATCTCAATGCTCAACTTGTAAGTTAAGCTGTTGCAAGAGATTTTCATTAAACTAATACCGATAATCCCTGCACTAACTGTTTTGATTTTTCTGTAAAATTTGGAACGAGAAGAGACAATTGCTGGAAATCAAGGAGGCTATTGAGAGACAAAGAAAGTTCCTTAAGAAACGACAAAATGGTGGTATGTTCCCCAATCTTTCTTAGTTTGTTAGTCAATCCGCGATCTCATGTAATGCATGTTGTCATTTTTTCCTTGTAAAATTGTTATGATGTTTAGCACCCTTTGTTTTTCCATTTGGTTATAGATAAGATTGACGGAACTGAAACAGAATCAGGAGCACAGGAAGAAGATATCATCCCTGATGAGGTTTACAAGTCTCGCCTTGCTAGTATTAAGCGGGTATGTTCCTCCTTATGCGTCATCTCAGCTTCTTATTTCCTTTACGTTGATTGGTTTCTGGTTTTTTTTATCATACATCTATTGACTTTACTTTTCAGGAAGAGGAAGCAGTTTTGCGTGAGAGAGAAAGGTATACATTGGAGAAAGGGGTGCTTATGAGGGAGATGAAGCGCCTACGAGATGAAGATGGTTCTCGTTTCAACAATTTCCCAGTTTTGAATAGCCGATATGCTCTTCTAAATCTTCTTGGTAAAGGCGGATTTAGTGAAGTCTATAAGGTCAGAACATTGATAGATACCACATTCTTTTACATGTGAGAAATATTTTGCAGTAATCTTAAGTTATGGATTTTAAGCAGGCATATGATTTGGTGGATCATAGATATGTTGCATGCAAGCTTCATGGTTTAAATGCTCAGTGGAGTGAAGAAAAGAAGCTAAGTTACATCCGCCATGCCAACAGGGAATGTGAAATCCATAAAAGTCTTGTGCATCACCACATTGTTCGACTTTGGGATAAATTTCATATTGATATGCATACCTTCTGTACCGTTCTGGAATATTGTAGTGGTAAATCAGAATTCTCTGATATCTTTGTAGATAAAACAAGGATGTTATTCTGGAGTTGCAGTTCTCACTCTCATGTTTTAAATTTCTAATGCAGGAAAAGACCTTGATGCTGTTTTAAAGGCTACACCTAATCTTCCTGAGAAAGAAGCGAAGGTTATCATTATGCAAATAGTTCAAGGCCTTGTATATCTGAACAAAAGGTCACAGAAGATAATCCACTATGATCTGAAACCCGGGAATGTTCTGTTTGATGAGTTTGGAGTAGCAAAAGTGACTGATTTTGGTCTAAGCAAGATAGTGGAGGACAATGTTGGTTCTCAAGGAATGGAACTTACATCACAGGGAGCTGGAACATACTGGTGAGCAATCTAGTTTTCGTTTCCTTATATCATCTCTTTTTCTATAGTCTCTTCTACTTCGGGATATCTTATAGCTAACAAGGTTCTGTTGTTCAGGTACTTGCCCCCAGAATGTTTTGAGCTGAACAAAACTCCTATGATCTCATCAAAGGTCAGTGGTCAATAATGTCTTAATCAATTTATGTTATAGAAAATTTGTGGTACTAAATTGTGTTAAAATTCAGGTGGATGTATGGTCGATTGGTGTTCTGTTTTATCAAATGTTATTTGGAAAGCGACCCTTTGGACATGACCAAAGCCAAGAGCGGATACTAAGAGAAGACACAATCATTAAAGCCAAAAAAGTTGAGTTCCCAGTAACAAGACCTGCAATCTCAAATGAAGCAAAGGTAAATTAGCTGTGCCGTTCTTAAACCTGATTTAAGTAAAGTAGTACCAAATGGTCATAAAACTGTTTCTCCATGTTCTCACTGTTACATTTTCTGCAGGAATTGATTCGACGCTGTCTAACATATAACCAGGCAGATAGACCGGATGTTCTAACAATGGCTCAGGATCCATACCTTTCCTACTCTAAGAAATGAGAGCTGGTAGCCTTCACAAACAAACCAGAGATACTAAAAAGACCGAGTCCTAGACTTTTTGTTTTGTATAGATTACATAAAGTTTCTCTTTTGTTTGTCTAAAATAATTTCATCTCCCGGCCCCTTGAACCATATTAATTTCGGGTGAACTTAATTTGTCTATTTTCCGTATATCATGTAACAATAACATGTTTTTGTATATTCTTCATGTTTTTTGAATAGAAGAACATGAGCAGAAAGTTGAAACATGCTCCTCCAGTTCATTCTAGCGTGTCTGCTTCTCAGGTTTAAGACAAGGTAGAGTATGTATGTGATCAATTGAAGGTAAAAAAAAAAAAAAAAACGGATGGAGACTATTGGAACCAAGCAAAACATAAGAGTGGAGACCATTGGCTTGCAAGCAATTACTACAAGACAAAAGTCTACTTATCCACCCATAACCACCAAAAAATTCTTCTTCTTCTTTTTTCCATGGCTTTATCTTTTGCTACTTCGACTAGATTTTCGAAGATGCAGTCTGGCCTATGGTACAAAGGATCCTTCACGCCACGAGTCACATTGAGATGCTGTGAAATCGCAAACGAGCCTCCACGGCCAAAATCGAAGCTCCAAGTTGGATCACCAATCATCATCGTGGAAGCCCCCAAAGTTATAAAAACAGCCGCTTCAATGCCTTGCCTTAGGGCTAATTCTGGCTTGGTCAAGCCTGGTGATGTTGGAAGGTCTTCTTCTTCTTCATCGAAATTCTTTTTCTTTTTCTCTATAACCGTGTAAATTTCAGGACAACAGTCTTTTCTTGCCAATCAGAACGTATACAAAGCTATTATTTACTTTTATTTGTGCAGAATCGTGTCGAGGAAACCAAAGGACTTGTGGGCAGTTCGACTCGCCATTGGGACATATCTTTTAGATGGTAAATATTTCAAAGCTTTAGAGCTTGAGGAAGAAGAAGCTAGTGATTGAGACTATACTGTCACGTTGATTTTCAGAATAAAGAACAACGTCTTTTTTTTTGCTACAACTATAAAATGGGTTAGAAATTGACAAAACAAAACTTCCGATCCAAATTTTTGAAAACATTTTTTTTTAATTGCCAACTCTCCGTCTACAAATCAAAGCTGTGTAATTCGGCTTCGTGATCAACCCGAATCCAAACGGGTACAACGGGTCGTAATGCGGGTCGCCGACGTTCATCGGCAACTGATCCACTGTTTTAAACCACGTCCGAGCCAATTTCCCGGTGAATCCATAATCTCCGAACACAACATCAGCCACTCCCTGACCTTCCGTTCCCGGCAACCACGCCGCCACGAGACCATCGATGTTCGAGATGTAAGGCTGCATCACCACCGGACGCCCCGACACAACCACCACCACACATTTCACCGATGCGCACACGTTTTCGATTGAGCTCGGACCTGGTTCCGTTATAGTTAAGTTCGTGCTGTCTCCGTATCCCTCCGCGTACGGTGTCTCTCCTACGACAACGATTGCGTAATCAAACTCGCCGGACTTTACGAATTTAGTCTCCGGATTCTGATTGTAGACGACTTGCGTCGTCGAATCCACCGTGTTCTTCACCGCGGCGAGGATCGTTGTTCCTGCAAATTCAATTTCAGATTGGTAAAATATTATTCTCAATTCCAGAGATTCTTGAATTATTCTGAAACCTTATCGTTGCATCTTGCAATCACAACAAACAACAAAATGCTATGAAATTAATTTCATGATGACTACTTCCTCTGCTTTTGGGAATTTGAGAAACCTTATTGTCATCTATGGTTCTCTATGATAATGATTCGAAGGGATTGTGTGTGTACCAATGGTGAGATTGTTGGTATTGAGGCCTTGCCAAGTGATAGTCCAGCCACCACATTGGTATCCCAAGTTATCCGCATGTGTTCCTGCGACTAGGATCTTCTTGGCCTTCTTTGGCAGAGGAAGCAACGGCTTATCCTCATTTTTACCGTTCTTTAACAATACTAGAGACTTCCTCACTGCTTCCCTTGCTAGTTCCCTATGTTCCTGTTGAGTTTGTCCAGTGTTTAAGTTGGGCGATCTCTATCTTAAAACTGGTGTTTTAGTTTTATCTTACAGACCTTACTACCGAGATGGTTAGCCAAGCTATGATCAGCCATTGGATCTTCAAAGAGTCCCATTGTGAATTTGACTCTCAAGATTCTCTCCACAGCATCGTCGATTCTGCTCATTGGGATGAGTTTACTCTTCACCTGACTGGTTAAGTCGTTGATTAACTCGGTCAAGTTTGATGAACCCATTATCTACATTGGAAGATTTTAATCACATCAAGTGTATGTGTGTTTATATCTTTGAAAATTAAGAACTGACCATATCGAGTCCAGCAGTGATAGCAGCATAAATAGAGTGTGAATAGTTAGCATGAAGTGGTGTAGTGATCTGATCAACTCCTAGATAATCAGAGATCACAATGCCTTGCAAACAGAATTTAAAATCTTTCTTATTTCTCTGCTTTGCTTAAGCCTGATTCTTTTATGATTAAAGTTTACCTTGAAGTTGAGCTTGTTCTTGAGGAAACCTGTGATAAGGTTCTTATTGGCATGCATTTTTAACCCGTTCAAGGACGAGTAGGACACCATAACTGTTGCAACTCCCTTGTTCACCGCATCGTAGTAAGCTGCCATGTGAATGCCGAGCAATCCATCTGTGTTAATAATTGTGTTGTTCGCATTCATCCCTCTCAATGTACCTCCATCTCCAACAAAGTGTTTAGCACAGGCTGCAACTTTGGTCCTGTAAGTATATATATACTCCAAGATTCAGTTTTCACTCCATGAATCTTTGCTTCTTTAATTAGTGATGCATCAAAAGTTTACTTACTTTCCAGCGACGAAAGGAACACCATTTTGACCTGTGGGAAGGTCACCTTGCAAACCAGGTATGATCTCAGTCATCTGTTGAACTATTTTGTGATCCTCACTGTAGCTCTCATAGCATCTTCCCCATCTAGGGTCTCTACACACCTGTTCAAAGTAAGTGTTTACAACAACTATATATGTTTCTGCTTAGGTTCAGATTCAGATTTTACTTACTGCAATACATGGAGCAAAGACATATTGGATTCCTGTCGCTCTAACTTCAAATGCAGTTGCTTCACCAATCCTCTTCACAAGGCCAGGGTCCCTAACACATGAATACAAACAGTAAGATAAAAACAATGGCGATAATTTGGAATATGGTTCTCTATAACAACTTGCCTGGTGACTCCTAGGCCTATGTTATGCGGGAAAATGGTGGCGTTGTACGCGTTGTTGTGACCATGAACAGCATCAATCCCATAAATCATGGGAATCCCTAAGCGGGTTGAAAGAGCCGTCTTTTGGATCTCATTCACCATGTTCACCCAAGCTTCAGGACTAGCATTTGGAATTGGCACACTCCCTCCACCGCTAAAAACACTTCCTTCACACATAATTCTGAAACATTCAAGTATTTTGTATAGGTTTTAACAACGTTCTGAAGATCTAGAATCATACCAATGAAGTAATTTTTGATGACTTCGGTTGTGGCATTGGCGCGTTCTACCTGAAACATCTGCCCAATTTTCTCTTCAAGTGTCATATGGCTCATCAGGTTCTTGATCCTGACTTCTAGTGGCTCTTTCGGGTCCTTATACTTGGCGTTTGCAAATGGTTCTTTATTAGTTGCCACGACATAGCAGAGTAGCAGAAGCCCTAACGTTTGTAGCAAGAAACTCAACCTCCCCATCTTCGCCTCTTCGTCACTCTTGACACCTGCTGATGACAACAATACAATAGTTCAATACAAATTATTGATCAACCATTTGAGAAGGAGAAGACAAAATAAAAACGATATGATGACGACAACAACGATGAGGATCATGAATATTAGTATATTATTTTGAATGAGACAAGCACAATAAAAGGTTGAGATTTTGTTGTTGTTTCGATAGAGACAGCCACAATACAGAGTTTCGGATTTTGTATTCTTGTATTTGTGTTGTTATGCTTGTGAGGTTTACATGCAGAGAGATCACATTTCCGTGACTAGAATATCTAAAAAAATCATATTCTCTTTTTTTTTTAATGTTAATAAATATAATGAGATAAAATCTTAATAAACCATCTATTTTGGCAAAATAACATACTAAAAATATTATTTTTAATAACTGATAATTTTGTCATAGTTAATTATAAATCATTTTTTATATTTTTCATATACACTTATAGTCGCAATTTATTTGTTTTTCATTTCGTTAAACCATATGAGTTTCAGACCTTCAGAATATAATATCTCTAAATATTGATTTAAAAAATAAATCTTCATACAAAAAACCGAGCATAAGAGAACCAAACCCTTTCTATTACCACTATTACTAGACCACCAACAATTTAGTGAAACAGATTTGTTTATTTTCTTTATGGGATACATTTATTTTTCTGTATTATTTGTTTCGTTGATAAACATTTTTTTATCATTTTTAGATGATTATTTTTCTTGCAGTTTTATGTTTGATATTTCAAAACTTTCTTGCAAATTATTGGAAATTTTTATCATGATTTCGTTGATAAAGTTTTGAAGACCCTGAAAATACTTATCTATTGTTTTAAATGAAGTTTCAGTTGCTTGACATGTCCTCTACTCGGCTTAGCATAAGTAGCAGCAAGTTTCTCCCATACATCAGCAGCAGTTTGAGTCCTGGAGAGAATCGGTTGAATCGAGACAGAGATAGTACCAAGGAGGGCACTATAGAAGAAGCGGTCTTGACGTTTCCAATTTATGTAGTCGGGATTCACTGTCGAAGCATCAGCTACTGTAATGGTGACCGGAGGCAGATGTGAGTTAGCATCAAGATATTGTGTTAATTCATACCCATCAAGGAGTGCAAAAACTTGGCGACTCCACATAAGATAGTTTGTGGCGGTGAGCTTAGTGACATTAGTCATGTTGACATTAAGTAGTGACGAGGAAGAGAGAGAGATGGAGCCAGCGGAGGCTGTAACACCAGTGGTGACGGCCATGGTCTGACACGGAAGAGAAAAAGAAGACAAAGAACAGAGAAGAGAGACGGCGGAAGAAAGAAAAATTTATAAGAATGGAAGAAAGAAAAATTTCTTAAGATATTGAATGTATTATATTTCATTATTCACTGAAGGTTACAATTTATACAAATAGTCGTATGAGAAGATATGGTAATGTAAATATATTACAAAGTTAATATTGAGTGATTAACAAGAATGGAATATGTGATGCATATCTCTAATAGACACGCCATGCATGTGGCATAGTCTCACCTTAGAATTGGGATCTATCCGTACGAATCATCTACTTATGTAAAGTAGATATTCTCAACAGCAATATCCCCATATCCAAATGTTAATTATCTCATAAACTGTAACACAATAGAATCAATGGCTATAAGGACAAATACCAAAAGCTGCTTCAAATCATAGATGCTTATAACACTTGTTTTGTAGACATACAATATCGAAAACCAACAAAATTCTTCATCGAAATTATTTCCTTGGTCCTTAATATCTTTTTTTTTCCTCCTTCAATAACTAAACATTATTGCCTCCGAAACAGAGAAACAGAGTCTACAATTTGTATGGTTTTGTGGTCAACCCGAAACCGAACGGGTACAACGGGTCGTAACTCCGGTCGCCAACATTCATTGGTAGCTGCTTCACCGACTTAAACCACGTCCGAGCCAACTTACCGGTGAACCCATAATCACCAAACAGAGCATCAGCCACTCCTTGACCTTCTGTTCCCGGAAGCCAAGCTGCAACGAGGGCGTCAATAGTCGAGACATAAGGCTGAATCACCACAGGACGGCCAGAGACCACAACCACCACACACTTCACTGATCCGCAAACGTTCTTTATCGTGCTCGGACCAGGTTCACTTATGGTCAGGTTTGTGCTGTCCCCAAACATTTCAGCATAAGGCGGCTCGCCAACAACCACAATGGCGTAGTCAAATTTACCAGACTTCACAAAGTTCGCATCGGGGTTTTGGCTGTAGACGACTTGTGTGGTAGGAGCCACTGTATTCTTCACAGCTGTGAGTATCGTTGTACCTGCGTGTAATCAAAACAAAAGTCAAGATTTAAATTCTTTATCGCAATGTTCTGTATAAGCTCACACTAGCTAATGCATGTGGTTGCAACCGAGCCAAAGCGGTGGAAGAGAAGTTTATGAGTAAAACGTACCAATGGTGACGTCGTTGCCGTTAAGTCCTTGCCAGGTGATGGTCCAGCCACCACATTGATATGCCAAGTTATCAGCGTGTGTTCCCGCGACAAGGATCTTCCCTGTTTTCTTAGGAAGAGGAAGCAACGGTTTAGCGCCTGTCTTACCATTCTTGAGCAGCACTAGAGATTTCCTCACAGCTTCACGAGCTAGTTCCCTGTGTTCCTGTTAAAGTGTTTAATTCAGTTTCATACTAATGATTTTGTAATGAATGATTGGTACGATGGTTAAACAAAGGATAAACAGAACAGACCTTACTACCAAGCTGGTTGGCAAAGCTGAGATCAGCCAGTGGTTCCTCAAAGAGTCCCATTGTGAATTTAACCCTTAAGATTCTCTTCACAGCATCATCAATCCTGCTTATTGGAATCAGCTTTTTCTGTATCTGACTGTTGATTTCGTCTATGAACTCGGTGTAGTTGAATGGTACCATAATCTGCAATTAAACATACACAATAATCAAGTAACCATGGAGGGCATACCAAATATACATAAGGTAGAATCACTTTTGAAACAAACCATGTCAATTCCAGCGCTGATTCCCGCGTAAACCGAGTATGAATAGTTAAGATGTGGAGGAGTTGTGATCCTATCAATTCCCTGCCAATCCGAGATGACGAAACCCTGCAGAGAAACAGAAAGAAGGGATTTTAGGACCAAGACAAAGAAGATCAAATGCATCCGTATGTATCATTTCTTACTCTGAACTTCAACTTGTTCTTGAGGAAACCCGTGACGAGTTCTTTGTTAGCATGCATTCTCAAACCGTTCCAGGCAGAATAAGACACCATAATTGTTGCAACACCCTTGTTTACAGCGTTGTAATATGCAGGCATATGAATTCCGAACAGCCCCTGCTCGTTAATCACTGTGTTGTTCTCGTCAATCCCTCTTACTGTACCTCCATCTCCAACAAAATGCTTAGCACAAGCCGCTACTTTTGTCCTGTAACAGTCACAAGTTCATTTTTCGGTAAATAAGTGAAATTTGTGTTCCATGTCATACACTAATGCATTAATTAAGTTACGACTGAAATGAATAGCCTAAGCCACATGAGACATAAATAAGTGGGATATAAATCAGTGGGACATGGACAATTTTGTCTTCCCAAATGGAAAGGATATAATAAATAAGTGGGACAGGAATTGTTTCGAAGGAGGAGATAGTTTCATACTGGTCCTACAGTGGTAGAAAATTCAAACCATGACTCATTAAGAAGCTGTTTGAACCTATCTATAGATTGAGTTCAAACCAGACTTTTGACTTGTGAAAATGACAATCACCCCATTGGTTCATCTCTTATCAAGACGCATTTAACACTCAAGGACCACCACGTTCTAATAAAGCACGCGTGAGCATGACGCTATGTTTTTCCCCACTTTGATAATCAGACTCAAACATACAGAAACAAAAATTCTAACCAAATCTATATAAAAGAAAGCGAAATAACATAGAACAAATAACGTCTTAAGTCAAGAGTACTTGCTGAAAATTTTATCTTCATATAAGTAGTTTTCAGTTTTCATAGTGACTATCAAGCAACATATCACAGAGGAACAGACAAAATTACTTACTTTCCACCAACAAAGGGAACGCCCCTTCGCTTGGTAGGAAGGTCGCCTTGCAAACCGGGTATAATCTCAGTCATCTGTTGGACAATTCTATAATCTTCACTGTAGCTCTCGTAGCATCTTCCCCATCTTGGATCCCTACAAACCTGTCAAAGCATATCCCCATTGCAGAAATATTAAGCAAACACGTTTCTTGATCAGTTTTCTGAAACAACTTCAAACTGTTAAAGCTTTATTGTACTTACTGCAATACACGGAGCAAAGACATATGGGATTCCAGTGGCTCTAACTTCAAGCGCAGTTGCTTCACCAATCCTCTTAAGAAGGTTAGGATCCCTAAGAGATTAGTCAAAAACATAAAAGTTGTTTCAGTTTCATAGCCATACAAATAACATACCAAATCCAACAAGAACAAAAGCCCTTCTAGGACAAGTACTTGCCTGGTGACTCCAAGGCCTACATTGTGAGGGAAAATGGTGGCGCCATAGACGTTGTTGTGACCATGAACAGCATCAATCCCGTAGATCATTGGGATTCCAAGGCGGGTCGAAAGAGACCCCTTTTGAATCTGATTGACCATGTTCACCCAAGTTTCAGGAGTAGCCTTTTGCGCAGGCACACTTCCTCCACCACTCAACACACTCCCTACACACAAACAACTCATTTAGACAATACATCGAACACTTAACAGACATACAATTCCTCCAAATTCATTTTCTTATTACCAATGAAGTATTTCTTCATGACTTCAGGTGTAGCGACGCTGCGTTCGATCTGAACCATCTGACCAATCTTCTCTTCGAGAGTCATACGATTCATCAAATCCCTGATTCTTGCACCTAAAGGCTGCTTTGGGTCCTTGTACTTCAAAGTACCTTGAGCAGCAGCCATGACGCAGCACAGTAGCAGAAGACATAGGATCTTACTCAGAGTCCCCATTTTCTTCTTCCACTAACAACTGCAGATTATCAGATCTAAGCTGTTAGTCACAAGAACTGTTCCATTGTAGATCAAAGAATATATTTCAAGAACAATGGTCAGCTGGAAGAAACAAGAACAAGAATCTTAAACTGAAACACTTTGAAAATGTGAAAACTTTGATTGAATTCAAGAAGCTACATTACCACAAAAAGAGTTGAAAAATCAAATCTTTATCTGTTTCAGATACAGTCCTTTTTTTTTGAAAAATCAGATCTTTATTGACATTAATGAAGAATAGAAGAAAAAGAAAGGAATAAAGTTATACGATTGGAGAAGACGAAGGTGAAAGATAAAGAAACTTACAGTATTCTGATGGTATTTTTCTTGGAAGTGTTGAATGATTTCTCTACTATCTACTAGACGATAGAGTGGTAATGGCAGAGAGAGAGAGAGAGATATCTTGAGAAGTGTGATGTTGCTACTTGTTCGTTCTACGCTCGTGTTTTTAAAACACTGAAAAAGTTGCTCTCCTTTTCCTACATGTAATTTTTAAGATTTTAAGTAAATTTGTTTTTTTTTTATATTCGTAAACTAGTTGTTTTTTTTTGTCTTTTGTCATTTTAACTATGTTCTTAAACAAGATCGTGTTATGGAAAAATAATTAGATATATCAAATATGACTTTCTCATACTGTTGGATTTTTTTTTAGCATTCTAATTTTTGTATGTTAATTATCAATTTGTATCAGTTTAATGTATTATTCAACCAGGGATAGAGCTATTAGTTTAGGAAGAAGGTTACTTGACCTCTATAAATTTTTATAAAATAATTACTTATACTAAATATGACTTTGACATACAAATGAATGTTGGATTTTTTAGCATTTTAAGTTTTATACGTTAACCATCAATTTCGATCGGTTTTATGTATTGTTCAACCTAGGGGCTGAGCTATTAGTTTAAGAATAGAGTCAATTGATCCCAATAAATTTTATAAAATAATTAGTTATACCAAAATATGATTTCGACATACAAACGAATGTTGGATTTTCTAGCATTCTAAATTTTGTACATTAATCTTTAATTTCTATCGGTTTAATATATTGTTCAATCCACGGGCGGAGTTATTAGTTTAGTAGGAGGATTACTTGACCCCCATAAATTTTAAATTAACCTCTTTATTCCATGTTTAAATCCTATTTTTGCACGTCTTGTTAATTTTTATTTCATTTATGCATATCAATGGACAATGGCTTTGAATGCGGTTTAATTTATTTCATTTAGGTTAATTTAATCCCTTTATTAACATCAATTTTCATTTCTTCCTAACCTTTTTAAAAACGAGAGAGAGCATGGAAATTAATCTGTAGATTGGATTATCCATTCTCACAAATCACAAGTCTTAAAGTTCGGCACGAATAAGGGGACACTGAAGTCAAAGGTACATATTATCATTTTCATATTGACAAGGATAACCATATAATGCCAAATTGCCAATTAATTATGTCATGACTTAGGGACAATTAATATCAATGTTTAAATACATATATAAAAGTGAGAAGTTCGAAGAAAAAAACGGTAGTAATATCTTTGTGTCGAATAGACTTTAGTTATAGAAAAAAAGGTAGGCAGTTAAGCTAAAAGTTTTGAATGGATGCAGCGGTTATGGCAGACAAAACTATCTGTGGATTAAATCACTTTTTTTATCATTCATAAGTTAGAGTTCGTAGTGGTGCAGACGGAAAAACATAAAGGGAAACCGTTGCAGATCAACTACGATTTAGTTTTTCAAAAAAAAAACTAGGACCGCAGCGCATTGCAGACCACCCCAAAAAAAAGATGGTTCAATCCGCTGATGGTTTTGTCCATTGTGACCGCAGTCACCATTCAAAGCCAAAGAAATTTTTAAAGATCACAAGACAAAAATATCAAAAGAATACTTACTAAATCAGAAGCAGTAAACATCCAAAAAATATTTGATTTGAAAGAAAAAAAGTATGTTTTTTTTTAATAACTCAGAGTAGATCATAGATTTATGGAAGAACCAAACTAATCTCCTAAGGAAGGTGCATCCCACGAATATACCCTCTTTCCGGATATTCAAATAAACCGAAAGCAAGAGCAGATATCCTTATGGCAAAATGAAGTGATTTAAATAATTTCGCGCTTAAGAAAAAAATATGTTGTTCAATGCATTTGCATGATTTGCATCAACTATAATTTTCAACCGATTATATTGGTTATTCCATCACAAATATGTACATAATAATATAGCCAAGAACGTGTGTCGTATTTCCATGGATAGATCGAAAACTAGAGACCGGTCCAAATTCCACTATCTACGGAAATCATTGATGTTTTCTTTGGATCATTGTAAATATTTTAAATAGCTAAAACCGATAGCTTCTTCTATGAGTTTCGAAAAATTACTCTAAATTTTGGTTGGAAATCATTTCCATTTTTAAATATAAATACATAATAATATAGTCTTGGTCACCGCATAAACAGATAAAACAGAAATTTAATCTTTTAAGTAAGAAGATACTAGTTAGTTGCTATTGATTAACGACTATTACCAATAAGACTTGGGGGTGGGACAACTCATGATCGATCATATGGGAGACCGGGTTAAGATGCTTGCAGGTCCCATGTTACCCACGTTCCACTCCAAACGGTCTCATTTTGCTTTCCCAGATCCCTTCTAACGGCTACCAAAAAAAAAGATAATAGTATAATACAGAATAATCAGATGCTTTATTCGACAAGTCTCTGTTTTTTTGTATGTAATCTTTGATTTTTCCTTTTAAAAACTTTCGGTTTTGAATGTGATTTTTTATGGTGTAGAAAAAAGAAAAAGAATGTGATAATTTTCTTAGAGATGATTGATTGCTTCTTATAGATAATTTTCTTTTGAATATGATTTTTTATGGTGTAGAAAAAAAGAAAAAGAATATGATAATTTTCTTAGGATGATAGTAAGAAGTTCATAGTTTTCATTTTCTAGTCAAAGCATGTGAATGGTTTCGTTAATCATTAGTCTATATGCTTGCTGAGATTTTTAGAGGAATACCATATTTTATTGATTGATTATTGCCTTGTTGAGAAGAAAGAATCATTGTTTTTTGGTGTTTAAGATAGAGTTTTGTCTTTTTATAAATAGTTTTAACGTTTAAACCAGTTGAGTATTATACAAAAGTAAATGATCAGGACTCAAAACGTATATCAAAAGTAGGTCTGTTCGGGTACTCGTTCGGGTTTGGATCGGATCTTTCGGGTTTTCAAATTTTCGGGTTTAGGATTTGAGATACTTTTCGGGTATTCCTATTTTTTGGATCGGGTTCGATCTGGATCTATGCGGGTTCGGTTTGGGTTCGGGTATCCGAAATATTGGGAGAAAATAAAAAATAGTTAAATTTGAATAAATTTTTTATAAATATAATTAAAAAATTTCTTATAATTTAGTTGTTTTAGATATTTTGGTTTTAAAATAATTGATATGTCTAGGTTTATAATTATAATTTTAGATAATTAGGCTATATTAAATCTAAATATAATATTTGTATATATAATTATATTTAAGTATTTTGGGTATCCATTCGGTTTGAGTTCGGATTCGGTTTTTCGAGTATAGAAATTTAGGACCCGTTCGGGTATTTCTAAACTTCGGATTGGATTTGGTTCAGATATTTTCGGATCGGTTCGGATCTGGTTACTTTTGTCCAGGCCTAATCAAAAGATTGAAGTTGGGTTTATATAAACAAAATGCGTTTGAAAAATGTTTCTTTGGGGAATATTTGTATCATTGTCAATCATTAGCGCTAATAATGGACATTTGCTTAAAGTCCATACATGAATCCTTTCGTTTCCTAAGGGGCCTATACATACATTGTGTATAATAGACAATCTCTAATGGGACATGTACTACATACATAATCACATCAATTGCTAAGATTATGTATGTAGTACATATTTATAATAATTCAGTTTATGTAATTAGCAATTTTTTTTGTATGGATACGAAAAAATTATGTATACGGGTTCTTTGAATTGTTTACGAACGGAAGTATCTTTCAGAGACTCCAAAGCTTGCTGGTTTGAGATAGCCTACAGGAAGTGGTTCAACATCCGGAGCACATGCAAACTATTGGGATGACTTGTGTTTGTCTTCTCAAAAAATTTCCAAAGTATGACCATTGGTTGTTAAACCAAAATGTGAGAACGAATATGAGGTTTGTTATTATGATTCATGAGCCAAGCCGGGTACGCGACCAATCCACAGTTCTGTGACTTATATTCAGGCAGGGAGTAGTTTTAAAGTTTTTACTATCTCCCGATCTAAGATGATTAGTTTTTAAAAAATAAGATGATTATTGATTAGTTTAATTAAAATGATTAGTTTGCTCTGAATTTATGGATTATTATACCTCTCGATTCTTAGGTAATCACGTCATCATATATAATAAGTTTTTTTTTTGTTTTGTTAAAATATAGCATATAATAAGAATTGAAGTGTAGATAATATTTTATCAATCCAAATGATGTTAAAAAGAAAATCCACGTCAAATAAAAAAATCTTCCCACATATTTCTTTGTCCAAAGAAAATTGCATTTCATCTTCTGGAATGTGGAATGAAGTAATGGATTTCTCTTTCTCATTCGACTAATCCATTATTTGAAAAATTAGGAACCTTTATGGAATCCATTTTTTTGAAAAAAATATTAATGTGAGAAAAAAATAGAAGGAATAAATGAGAATAAAAAGGAATAAAGCGGGTATTTTGGAAAGAGCAGATTTTTTTTTGATAAAATGGAAAGAGTAGATTTTGTGGTATTTTCAGCAAACAATAAATCCCTTTACATGGACTTTCCCATGTGTTCCTTTTTTTTTCTCTATTTTCTGTCACATTAATATTTTATTTTATGGGAAAAATAACTCTTAGCAAGTGAAGTATGATGACCGGCACTTAGTCAGTGTTGTAAATATGCTTATACAATTTGTAAACGATAAGAAAATACAAAGTAAAGTTTGATTTGTCTAAAGGAAGGACCTTTAATAAAAAAATGGCGAATACTTTTTCATATTTCACATATTTAATTTAATTGTTTGAATTATCTTCCATGAACCTATTACTTTTCTTAAGCAATATCATTATTTGTTTGAATATTATTTCTTATCAATTAACCTATTACCTAATCAATAAACAACTACGTTCACCACATGCCAACCGTACAAATATTCTACAGAAAATATACTGATGACGACCACTCTGTCGTGTATTATCCGTCTATAAAGGAATATTGACAGACACTTATCGCAAAAAAAACAAATCCAAGATTGAGAGAATCGATGTCAAGGAACTAAACTCTGGTTTTAAGCATAGAGAATAATAGTGAATGATGGGTGAAGAAGCCATGAAGAGCAAGACCTCTCTTGTTTTCGCCGTTAACGGAGAAAGATTTGAGCTCCAGCTCTCTTCTATTGATCCTTCCACCACACTTGTCGATTTCTTGCGCAACAAGACTCCTTTCAAGAGTGTCAAGCTTGGTTGTGGCGAAGGTACGAGATTATACAATAACCAATGTCAACCAATTTTTTTTTTCGTGTTCTTGACTGAGAAAAACCTTTTTTGTATGAACAAGATCAGTTTTTAGAATTCAATAAAAAAAATCCCTACGAATTTGGATTATTTATGCAATTGAAAGATAAGATTAATCCATTTTTTTCTGAAAACTGATTCGATTATTACTCCGAATTTAAACGCTATTTTTTTTTTTTTAATCCTGTCGTCAGTCACTATCATATTCCGGATTTGAATCCAATAGTGTGATGGTAAACAACAACAAATAAAAATGTTATATGGCAAATTGCAATCCTATATTTTTCTTATAAAATATTGCAAATTGTAAACGTAATAGCTAATTTTTGTTTGGTTGTGTCTGGTCTCTGGAGTCTGGCGTATGCCTTTACAATTAAAAAGGAGATTCAATACTAAAGAAGTGTTTTTGGATCAATAATTCAAAATAAAGTCCACGTGCTAATATCGAAGAGTTTACTTTTTGACAGTGTATGAGTGACATCTAAAAATCGAATATATTATTATACTTTGTATTCTGTTCTTTTCATATAGTTTACACTTAAAAATACTTTATTATTGGAATCCTTTTTAAATATTTCATTTTGCAAAAGAGTTTTACTTTTGAATTACACTAGTTAAACTCTCTTAGCCATAATTTATAAATATCAAATCTATTGACAAATGATTATAACAAAGTGAATTGTGTTTAGAATTATGGTTTCAGTGAATAACATTCCCAAAGTTTGGGTTCTAAGTAATTATTTGATCTTCTGTGGACGTAGGTGGTTGTGGCGCTTGTGTTGTTCTTCTTTCAAAGTATGATCCATTGCTAGAAAAAGTTGATGACTTCACAATCAGCTCATGTCTCACGCTCCTCTGCAGCATCGACGGCTGCTCCATCACTACCTCAGAAGGGCTCGGGAACAGCAGAGTTGGTTTCCACGCTGTCCACGAGCGTATCGCAGGCTTTCACGCCACACAATGCGGTTTCTGCACTCCCGGGATGAGCGTTTCGATGTTTTCGGCTCTCTTGAACGCTGATAAGACTCATCCGCCTTGCAGCGGTTTCTCAAACCTCACAGCTGCGGAAGCTGAGAAGGCTGTGGCGGGGAATCTATGCCGGTGTACCGGATACAGACCTCTCGTGGACGCTTGTAAGAGTTTTGCAGCGGATGTGGATATCGAAGATCTTGGATTCAATTCCTTTTGCAAGAAGGGAGAAAACAGAGATGTGGTTTTAGGAAGGTTGCCATGTTATGATCATACATCATCTCAGATGGTTTGTACATTTCCTGAATTCTTGAAGAACGAAATCAAGAACGATATGAATCTTGATTCAAGAAAATACAGATGGTCAACTCCGGTTAGTGTCTCGGAGCTTCAAAGGTTGTTAGAAGTTGAAAATGGAGTGTCGGTTAAGTTAGTTGCGGCTAACACGAGCAGCGGGTATTACAAAGAAGAAAAAGAGAGGAAGTACGAAAGATTTATCGATATAAGGCGGATTCCCGAGCTTACTATGGTGAGAAGAGATGAGAATGGAGTTGAACTTGGAGCTTGTGTTACTATATCGAAAGCTATTGAGGTTTTAAGGGAACAAAAAAATGTTTCTATGTTGGCAAAAATCGCGGCTCATATGGAGAAAATTGCGAGTAAGTTCGTGAGGAACATGGGAACTATAGGCGGAAACATCATGATGGCGCAAAGAAAACAGTTTCCTTCGGATCTCACAACCATACTTGTTGCTGCTCGAGCAACGGTGAAGATAATGACTAGCAGCTCAGTTCAAGAACAGTTCACATTAGAAGAGTTTCTTCAACAGCCTCCTCTTGGTGACAAATCTGTTCTTTTGAGCGTCGAGATTCCGTCTTGGCGTCCCGTGAAGAATGATTCATCTACACATAATATTTTGCTCTTTGAAACTTACAGAGCAGCGCCACGTCCTTTAGGAAACGCATTGGCATTTCTGAATGCAGCTTTCTCAGCTGAAGTTTCTTTAAGTGAAGCACTTGATGGCATTGTTGTAAATGATTGCTTGTTAGCTTTTGGAGCTTATGGGACTAAACATGCACACAGAGCGAGTAAAGTCGAAGAGTTTCTTACAGGAAAAGTAATATCTGATGAAGTTTTGATGGAAGCTATTGGCTTACTTAAAGATGAGATAGTACCTGATAAGGCTATTTCAAATCCCGCTTATAGATCAAGCTTGGCTGTTACGTTTCTCTTCGAGTTCTTCGGATATTTAACTCAAACAAACGCTAAAGCTACAAATGGTTGGCTCAACGGAGGATGCAAAGAGATTGGATTTGAACAGAATGTTGAATCTTTGAAACCTGAAGCTATGTTGTCATCTGCACAACAAATAGTTGAAAATCAAGAACATACTCCGGTCGGGAAAGGCATTATAAAGGCTGGAGCTCGTCTCCAAGCATCTGGTGAGCTCACTTCTTTACATACTCTCTGATTTTTTGCCAGGTGAAAAATTGAGGAATAATGATTATATGTTAATGTTTTCATAAAATTTGCAGGTGAGGCTGTTTATGTAGATGACATTCCTTCTCCGGACAATTGTCTATACGGTGCATTTATTTACAGTACAATGCCACTGGCACGGATTAAGAGTATAAGGTTTAAGCAGAACACAGTTCCAGAAGGAGTTCTTGGCATAATTACTTACAAAGATATTCCCAAAGGCGGGCAAAATATAGGTACCAAAGGTTTCTTTACCTCGGATCTTTTGTTTGCAGAAGAAATCACTCATTGCGCAGGTCAGATCATCGCCTTTTTGGTAAGTTTTCTCTCTTTTCCTCTGAATCATTTTATGTAGAATAAACTTAGAGATTCAATATGGTTCTATCTGCAGGTTGCAGATAGTCAAAAGCATGCAGATAGTGCAGCAAATCTTGTTGTGATTGATTATGATACCAAGGATTTAGAACAGCCAATATTTTCCTTAGAAGAAGCTGTCGAAAAATCTAGCCTTTTCGAAGTCCCTCCACCTCTACGTGGTTACTCAGTCGGTGATATCACCAGGGGAATGGCTGCAGCTGAACATAAGATTCTTGAATCAAAGGTGGTTCCCTTAAAAGCCACTCAAGCCTTACTCTTTGTTTAACCCTCACATTAATCTTTGTGATTGTTGTTTATATGTAGATAAGTTTCGGGTCACAGTACTTCTTCTATATGGAGACACAAACAGCTCTTGCAGTGCCGGATGAAGACAACTGTATGGTTGTTTATAGCTCTACTCAAACCCCTGAGTTTGTACATCAAACCATTGCTGGATGTCTTGGAGTTCCTGAGAATAATGTGCGTGTCATCACTAGAAGAGTTGGAGGCGGATTTGGTGGGAAAGCTGTGAAGTCAATGCCTGTGGCTGCAGCTTGTGCACTTGCAGCATCCAAGATGCAACGTCCAGTGAGGACATATGTGAACCGAAAAACCGATATGATAACTACTGGAGGAAGACATCCAATGAAAGTTACATATAGTGTTGGATTCAAATCCAATGGAAAGATTACTGCTTTAGATTTAGAGTTGTTACTTGATGCAGGGTTAACTGAAGATGTAAGCCCACTTATGGCAGAAGGGATCCAAGGAGCATTGATGAAGTATGATTGGGGTGTTCTCTCTTTTGATGTGAAAGTATGCAAAACAAATACGGTGAGCAGAACCGCGGTTAGAGCTCCAGGGGATGTACAAGGATCATATATAGGAGAAGCTATCATTGAACATGTAGCTTCATATCTTTCAATTGATGTTGATGAGATCAGGAAGGTTAATCTCCATACATATGAGAGCTTAAAGTTTTTCCACAATGTCAAAGCTGGTGAATCCCCTGAGTACACGTTACCATTGATTTGGGACAAACTCGCTGAGTTCTCGGGATTTAACAAGCGGAGGAAGGTGGTTGAGGAGTTTAATGCATCAAACAAGTGGAGAAAGAGAGGGATCTCGCGTGTGCCTGCGGTTTATGGAGTGTCTATGCGATCAACACCGGGAAGAGTAAGCGTATTGGGTGATGGGTCTATAGTGGTTGAGGTTCAAGGGATTGAGATAGGACAAGGGTTATGGACAAAGGTGAAACAGATGGCTGCATTTTCACTTGGTTTGATCCAATGTGATACTACAAGCGATGAGCTGCTCAAGAAAATCCGGGTCATCCAATCTGACACTTTGAGTATGGTGCAAGGCTCAATGACTGCTGGTAGCACAACCTCTGAGGCAAGCAGTGAAGCGGTTAGAATTTGCTGTGATGGCTTAGTCGAAAGGCTTTTACCTGTCAAGACTGCTTTGGTGGAGCAAACAGGAGGACCTGTGACTTGGGATAACCTTATCAGTCAGGTCCATATTCTTGAAATTTTTTTGCTTTTGATGTTCTCTGCTTATATTGAATGGACTTAGAATGGTTTTACTCTTGGATTGTCTGCTGTAGGCGTATCAGCAATCGATAAACATGTCGGTTAGTAGCAAATACATGCCGGATTTCTCCACTGGCCAATACCTTAACTATGGAGTTGCAGCAAGCGAGGTAAAGCTTCAAAACACTGAACAATAGCTCTTCTTAGCTGACTTACATTATGTGAAATAATTTCACTTCTTTGGTTGTAATTAACAGGTTGAAGTAAACATTTTGACGGGCGAAACAACGGTTCTGCGCACGGATATTATCTACGATTGCGGGAAAAGTCTTAATCCCGCAGTGGATTTGGGACAGGTTAGACCCAGGGAACCATTCTGTGTTTCTGTTTCTGGTTCTTGATTTAAATGTGTAATGTCATATAGTTGTGTTATATGATTTTTTTTTGTTTATTTACAGATTGAAGGAGCATTTGTTCAAGGACTTGGGTTCTTCATGCTTGAAGAGTACCTAATGAACTCAGATGGTCTCGTGGTAACAGACAGCACATGGAATTACAAGATTCCAACGGTCGACACAATCCCAAGACAGTTCAATGTTGAAATTCTCAACAGTGGACAACACAAGAACCGTGTTCTTTCATCCAAAGGTGACTTACTTATCCATTTTGCCTTATTGATTTCTCTATATGTTCTTACTGAAACCCAAAAGATCAAAACTCAGAAAGTCTTTCTCAAACATTTTTTGTTTTGGTTTTGATATAGCTTCGGGTGAACCGCCATTGCTTTTAGCGGCTTCTGTTCACTGTGCGATACGAGCAGCTATTAAAGAAGCCAGGAAACAGATTTTGACATGGAATAGTAGTAACCAACAAGGCATTGATGTGTACTTTGAATTGCCTGTTCCAGCAACAATGCCTGTTGTGAAGGAGTTTTGTGGACTCGATGTTGTTGAGAAATACTTGGAATGGAAAATCCAGCAGAAGAAGAACATTTGATCGCTTGTGTTCGTGTTTCTTATGTGAAATTGTTGCTCTGTTTTTTTTTTTGAAGTATTTGCAACAATGTTTTGAATGCATTCTATAATGTTTGGGATTATGATAAACCGGTTTCTGTAATAAGTTGCATGTATAATAAACTGAGAAAACCTCTTCAATAACTTTGTTATTTTATAACTTAGAAGACTGTGAGCATGACAATGGTGGTGTGGTGTTTGGATTCATCATCACTCAACGTTGCATATGTATAATACATACAATATGGTCTTATGGTACATATGTATACTGTAATAGTCTAATAGTAATATTTTAGAATATAATAAATAATTATCGCATATGTTGAAACTCTAATTTTGTCGACAGACAAATAAAAAAAAAGGATACTTAACATTAAACTGAATCCAAAGAATCATCAAAATCTTCAAGACAAAGAAAACTCAAAGAAGACAAAGAGGAAGTGGAAAACCCAAAGAATTAAAACTTCGTTCCTTCAAACTAAAACCAAATCACAAAACTCTTTGTTGTCTAATAATCTTCTTCACCTATAAAATCATAGAGATCTATCTCTGCTTTCTCACAAAACAAAACATTACCTATAAACCAAAAACAAAGAGCAGCCAAGAAGAAAAGAGAGAGACACAGAATGGCTAACATTGGAACGGACCGGGTTTACCAAGACTTTGAGCTTGCAACTAGATGGACCTCTGAACCAGATGCCGAGATCCTTGTCGCTGATCTTCCAGGTTTGTTTTCTTCTTCTCAATCTTGTTTATTCGTGTTTCTTCTTCTATACTAAAAACACACAAAAATAGAGAGAAAGAGTTTGGTAAATGCAAGCAAGCTCATAAGCATTGTCTTCTATGGTTAGGATTCAAGAAAGAACAAGTTCAGGTGGCAGTAACCGTAACACGGAAGCTAAGACTAAAAGGAGAACGCCCAACTGGCGGAAATAAATGGATTCGCTTCCACCAGGAAATTCCTGTTCCATTGACTGTTGATATCGACTCGGTTTCAGCTATGTTCAAGGATAACAAACTCTACATCCGGCATCCCAAAGTCAAGACAGAAATCCCTCAAACTAAGCCACTATCACCGGTAAAACCACCGGTGATCATGAAACCCCGTGATCACCACGAGACAAAACAAGGCCAGGGTTCAAAAGAAATGGTTGGGAAGTCGAGCGGTGGTAAAACCGATCAGCTGAAACATGATGCACAGCAAAAAGTAAGGGAACTACAGAGTGGAAAAAAGGAATTAATTGGTGAGCCTAAAGGACCGTGTTACAAGGATGAGGAGAAAGACAAAGTCGGAGCGAAATGGTTTGAGAAGTACAAAGAGGCAACTGGAAATGTGGTCAAGGAAGCTAAGAACAAAAGACAGTTACTTTGCAATTTGGCTGCTTCGATTTCATTGGTTCTGCTAATCTTACTGTATGCTAGAAATGCAGTACGCTCATCCCTTGTGTGGATATCCGAGGAATGAGTGACCCTTAAATCTGTATCTCATAATGTAATAAGCTTGCGAAAATAAATAATATTTGCTAATTCCCTCTACATGTCTATACAAATGTGTGACCAGAAAATTGAGAAAAACTCCATTTTACAGATTTCTCTAATTAGCCTTAGTATTAATGAATTCCAGTGCCAAAACTTTTACTAGAATTGAGGAAAATAATCCGATTTAGTATAAAATAAGCCTACAAAAATTGCTAAATGATAAATAAATAAATAAAAACTCTACAAGTGGAGATATTCTACAAAATAAGATGAAAATCGATGAGAATTGATGCATGCATCATGATAGTTCATTACAGGAACTACTGATAGAGAAATCCTATTTATGACCTAACCAACTGTTTTCAATCAAAGATTTTGAGAGAAAAGAAAGTAGTATGAGAAAACATACGTGAGGAAAGACTTATGACTTATATAGCTGAGAGCGGATTAGCTTGGCAGCAGAAACCATGTTGCTAAGTGCGGATTTAACTTCAGAATATTTCCGCGTCTTTAGGCCACAGTCAGGGTTCACCCAGAGGACTTTGCTGTCCAGAACTGCAAGCATCTTGTTGATACGCTCGGCTATTTCTTCAGCGGATGGGATACGAGGAGAGTGAATGTCATAAACCCCTGGACCGATTCCAGCACCGTATTTCACTCCTTCATGGAATACTGACAAGAGCTTCTCATCTGACCGTGAGTTCTCAATAGTGATCACATCAGCATCCATATCAATGATTGAGTGGATGATGTCGTTGAAATTTGAGTAGCACATGTGGGTGTGGATCTGCATGAAATACAAGAAGAACATGAATAAAAAGGTTTCATTCAGATATCACCTTCCATTTATCGTTGCATTGTCCACATTAAGGTCAACATACTTGTAAGAATATTCTTTTACGTGGAAAGGAGCAATAAAGTGAAATACAGATGACCTGAGTAGTGTCTTGCACACCGCAATTTGTGATTCTGAATGCGTGGACGGCCCAGTCAAGGTAAAACTTTTGCTCAGATTTTCTGAGAGGCAATCCCTCTCTTAATGCAGCTTCATCTATCTGAATAACAGTGACACCAGCCTTCTCAAGGTCCTCAACCTCATCTTTGATGGCAAGTGCAATTTGGAAACACGTCTCATGCCTATAAACAACAATAATGGTGAAATGGAGTACCATATAGTAAAAGAAAACTTGATAGTCTTAGCTGTCACACCTGGGTTGGTCATTTCTAACAAAAGACCAATTGAGAATTGTAACAGGGCCAGTAAGCATCCCCTTCATAGGACGTTGGGTCATTTTCTGTGCCATTGACGACCAGAAGACAGTCATTGCCTTTGGCCGGGTGACATCACCAAAGATGATAGGTGGTTTGACACAGCGGGACCCATAGGAGTGGACCCACCCATTCGAAGTGAAAGCAAAGCCAGACAGTTGCTCACCAAAAAACTCCACCATATCGTTTCTCTGCAGGACTATGGCATATCAGAGGAGGTAAAGAATATAATAGTTTTAATAATAAATCTAGGTTACGGTAAAATCGCCACCTCTGCCTCCCCATGCACCAATACATCAATTCCAAGCTCTTCCTGAAGCTTGACAACTTTTTCGTATTCCTCTTTGATAGTCTGGACATAGTCAATATCTGATACCCTGCAAATCGAGTGTATGCATGAGTATTAAATTAATGACCTGTTAAAAATTTTCAGATACATCATTGGACTAGATAGGCATACTTTTTGGCCTTGAATTCCCTGCGTATCCGTCTGAGATCCGCGGTCTGAGGAAAAGATCCAATTGTCGTTGTTGGGAGAGCAGGAAGGTTTAGCTTCTTCTGCTGGGCTTGTAGCCTAACACTTACTTCTGTAGAACGGCGGTGATCAGATTTCTTTATTGTAGCAACCTGAGGAAAAAAGTAATTAAAGATACAAGTCCAGGATAGAAAATGTGAAAAGAGCAATTTGATAGATAACCCCTTACATCCTGTTGTACAGCTGCATTTGTCACCCTTGGAGATGATCTTCTAGAAGCTTGACGCATGGAATTAGAAGCAAATAGTGCCTAAAAAGGGGCCAAGACAATACGAAGCCGAAAGTTAACTATTTCTGATGTCAAATAAAAGCAAAGTCCCAGAAATGATCCATGAGATCAGGTAAAAGTCCAGTATATGAGATATAAATTTATTGAGCATCGATGTAGTTGCAATCATTCAAACATATGTTTTAAGCCAACAACTTCAATCGTGGGAAAGACTTTCTAGAACTAGAAACACAGAGCCTACAGCATGTTCTAAGTTAATATACCTCAGAAGTTTTGCATAATGTGATAAGCAAAGATGTACCTCATCCTTAGCCCCAGAGAATGATTTGGCAAGTGCATTCACTTCAATGACCTTTTGTGCAGCAAACGCAAGCCACGATTTTAGTTCTTTATCAAGTTTAATTTCATTCACCAAGTCCACAGCCGTATGGAGTAGAGAGCAAGAAGTAGAAACCACAACTTTTTCTGCAAAGAGAAGAAAAAGGTTTCCATCATTCTGAAGCTAGATAGGAAAAAGAAGTGAAAGCAATCAACTGAAATGCTGTTTACTGACCTTTTCCAACAATGTCTTCAAGAGTCTGTAGTGTCTTGAGTGACGCAGAAAGATCATTCGCCCAAATGTTCCTTCCATCAACAACTCCAGCAAATAGTAGCTTTCCACGAGGAAAATTCACCTTGATTAAATCAATAGTCTCCAATCCACGAACGAGGTCAAATCCAAACCCAGTTACACATTTCAAAGACATCAATGTCTTGTATGCTTCAGCAGGAACATCTGCAAAGTATGTGGCAATAAGAACATTCAATCCTGCCAAAGATGACTCCATGTAAGAGTACGCATCCGAAAATGCCTGCAATTGGCTGGTGTCAAGATCCATCACAAGTATAGGCTCATCGAACTGAATCCATCGTGCGCCAGCAGCTTTGAGATCAGCCAAAACTTCTCTGACAAAACAAATGCCACAGAAACCAATTAAGGTTCACTAACCAGATGACACTGTATCTTTTAAATTTATTTTTGTCTAGCTAATTTCCAATAACCTCTCAGTTGGCCTCAAAATATACTTACTTGTAGACAGGAATAATCTTGTCAATGAGAGAAAGAAGGCCGAATGATTTTTCAACACCCTTTGCTGGTTTTGACAGGAGCAAGTAGGTCATAGGACCAATGAGAACTGGAACTGTGTCTAAGCCAAGCTGTTCCATGAAAAGAGAAAAGCAAAGCTGTGAATAAGAACCTTGGGAAAAAAGAGGAAAGCTGAAGAGAATTATGAAAGAAACCATGAATTCATCTATATGCCCATATCAGGAATACGGTAACAGCTCAACTCAAAAGCTTTTTCTGGGAAAAATAAGTGAGAAAAGTTCCAGTCAACTTACTGCTTTGGCCTCCTTAAATTCAACCACAGCCTTGTGAGATGCATAGGAGAAATTGACATCAGGACCCAACTCAGGAACAATGTAATGGCTGTTAAAGAATTTATTAGCATTATAACTGAGCAAGAAACTTTCCAAACAAAGAAGAAAGAGGATTCAATTACTTACTAGTTGGTATCAAACCACTTGGTCATTTCCATAGCAGGAACAGAAGCATTTCCTCGCGCCATGGAGAAGTAAAGATCAACCCCAATCTCACCACCTTCCCAATTATATCTAGGGGGAACAGCCCCAAGCATGGCTGTGGTATCCAACATCTGATCATAGTATGAAAAAGTGTTACTGGGAATATATTTGATTCCTGCATCAGCCATATGTTTCCATATGGATTTCCTCAGGTTCGCAGCAACGTTTTGCAAATCATCAACTCCAGTTTTGCCATCCCAGAAGGACTCCAACGCAAACTTAAGCTCTCTCTTTGGCCCAATACGGGGATACCCAACAATGTGGGATGACATTGCTCTATTTTGTTACAAACAAAGAGAAATAACAGGATTATGAGAAAAATTTCATGAATGTATACAAACACAATACCAATAAAATTTTGGATGCTGATGAGAAAATAATCGGAGGGAAATAGAATAGAAACCTGGCGACGTAGAATCTGGGACGGCGAGAGGCGGTTGTGCAAGGGAGGGAGGGAGAAGCGGAAGACGGTGGCGGAAGAGAAGGAGGGCGTTTAGGAAGCGAAGCCACCGGCGGGAGTCTCTGAAGAGCGAGCTGACCCATTGGGTTTCAAACTGCGCTCCTATTTCTGCTCACTGTGTCCGGGGAAGGAGGAAGAGACTCGCAACTGTTTCCCAGGTTTTATTTAATTTAATTTTGTTTTATATCCAATTTCAAAATTAATTAACTAAGTTAAATTATTCAAATTATAGTATAAATTAATAACAACTTGTAGTCCAGTAGTTAGAGCTCTTGTTAATCAATAATTTCCGACATGATCTTATAATAATAGCTACTATATTTTTCCAATTGGAGGACAAGGCATTTTTACAGTAAGTATAACCTTACTACAAAATCACAACAATGCACCATATACTTGGGTTTCATGTAAACTCAGTAAACCACAAAGCTTGTCAAAAGTTTTTACAGAGCAGAGCAAAATTACTTGGAGCTTGATTCACTGTGTAGAGAAGCTTGGAAAGTTTTAGTGAGTACAAGAACATCCAACCTCCTCTTTCTTCTCTCCTGCATCATAGGCCGACTTATAGCTTCTGTCCCATGTATCAGCTGGTGTGGTGGCTTCTGCGTGAGGTACGTGCTTTGGATGTTTCTCTCTCTTGTCTCCTTTGATCTGCTTCAGTGCGTGCTTCAACGCCGGAAACAGAGCCTCCATACACTCGGCCACTGCGTTTGGGTTTCCAGGCATGTTGATTATCTGAGAGACCAAAAGACATAGAAACGTGAGTGTGATCACAAGTTAGAGATTGCACCAATGTGAACTTATAGATTTGTACCAATGTTGAGCCTCTAATTCCTGCTGCAGAGCGTGAGAGCATCGCAAATGGCGTGATCTGCAGACAGAGAAAAAGGACACAGAATCAGATGTCTATTAACTGTATTAAAGCTCAAGTTGGTTTTCGGATTGAATTGGTTTGGGTTATCCACAGATTAGAGATCACTAGAGGTAAGAGGTAAGTATTTACCTTTAAGCTCTCTTGCATCATTACAAAGAGGAGACCTGGTGTTTCTCTCTCGATCACCTTTTTTGTTGCTTCAGGTGTTACATCTCTCGGTGTGAAGCCAGTACCACCTAGTGCAAGAAGTTAACTATATCAAATATACGATTCAAATATACAATAACAAATCTACGATAAGTAACTAAATGTTTGTATACCCAGTGTAAGAATGAGATCTATTTCGTCAACATCGCTCCATTTCTGGAGAATGTCTTTGATTCTTTCCACTTCATCTGCGACAACAGCTGTTGCAACTACCTTAGCTCCTCCCAGTTCTTCAGACGAGGAATCAACCACTGATACAGCCCTGGGCCCACTGCACCAACATAAGAAAATCAATCACGAAATGATAATGAAACAAATGAATAAATATTTTATAAGAGCAAAACTTTTATACAAATTTGAAGTGAATACGAACAAATAACTATCTGGAAAGGGTTTGAGCATTTAAAATTAGGAATGACATTGAGATGAGATTTTGCCTAAAGATGTAGCAAAGCACTATGATGCTTCCCTGTCTCACTATGACAAGGAGCAATATCACTGTGCAGTTTTACTATGGCATCGAATTTGTGACCTCACCAGAATAACGAACTGGAGAGATGTATCTAGATGCACTTCTTTTATTCAAAGCAATAAGTCTCTTGTAAAACAGTGTTCCAGAGTTTTCACCACTGCATTTAACTCCGGCTGAGGAGACTATCAAACCTACATTACTAATATTTGCATCCATTATGCCAAATTGAAAGACATAATCAACAAGGTGAATCAAGCTACTGTTGCAATTATCAGAAGGTAAGATATGTGAGACAAATATGTTTAAGGACTTCATAAAAATCAATGTATTCCAGTACAAAGACAAACTCAGAATGGCCATTTCCGCACCTTCTTCTGATAATGGTTATGCTTGTAAAGACGCAAATGACAAGTAATGTGTATCTCTTCCAACATTCTTTCATAACTCAACTTATCCACATTTGCACTGGGACAATCAAGAAAAGTTTAGAAGTAATCATACCTTCGATCAGGTCCAGCCCCAGCTGAGACAGTATCACTGACAGTGAGAATAGCCACTTTATACTCAGGCGCAGGTACTTCATCATACTTCTTTTCTTTTCGAATAGATTCTGGTTCTGATAATGACGCTTTCTTGTCTGTTGAAAAGCCACTAGTATCAGAAACAATTACAGCTGATACAGAAGTTCCAGCAGAAAGCACATTGCCCGTAGCAGGCAACTCCAACAAAGCATTAGCCGACCTCATACTTAAAAGCCGACTGCTCATCTGATGTCCAGTGCTCTCAGCAACAAATCTGACATCCAGGTATATCTTATTAACAATTTAAGAGAGTAATGCATACTGGAATTTTCAGAATCTAGGAAGATCCAGCTAAGTTTTTGACTCAAAAGCAGACATAATTATGATAAACTCACCCAGGAGTCCCTGATCCATCGTTTTCTTTCCATTTGATGATGGCACGATGAAACTCCGGGTGGACGGGATCAGACTTTACGGGCTCCTGAAGTCGAGCTCGCACTCTACACAGAGATAAGATGGTAATGTACCCTTTCACTGATGATCATTTTAGAGTGAATTAATATTTAGAAAAAAAATATAATGAAAACTTCATTAACCTCAGTGGATGGGGGCTTATCCATCCTGCAAGCTGGCGGATTGTAGGCACAACAAAGATATTGAAACAAACCAAACAGCTTACAGGATTTCCTGGTAATCCAAATGCAAGGACTGTTTTGCTCGTCATACTTTCAGTTGGTTTAGCGTTGATCTCAGCAAAAGTCAAAGGTTTCCCGGGTTTCATCAATACCTGAAGCAAAAGCAAAACAGGAAATCTTCTCGGTTCAGAAATTAAACAGTAGAATCCAGTAAGAAGAGTTTTCAGAAAACATAGTACCCAACTCTTCTGCTTTAAAGCAGAGAAAGAAATAAACCTCAGGAAACTTATAGTGCTTATTTACCTTGCTGAAATATACTTTCCCTTTCTCTTTGAGCAATGGCTTGACGAAATCCCTGTCTCCCATTGAAACACCACCAGAAGTTAAAATAATATTGACTCCAGAGGATAAGGCCTCGTCCAAAACTCTCTCAAGTTCTTTTCTATCATCTCTAACAATTCCAAGGTCAACAACTTTGCATTGCTGCTGCTGCATCACTGCTGCCACTAACATTGCTCTATTTGAGTCCGTAATCTGCAAAGAGCTTATTGTTTAGCTACTATAGATAATATGGGGCCCAATACCATTTTGCAATTATTACACAGGTATAACTATCATATGCATCAGAAATCTTATTTCTGCATAATACCTGACCACGACCTAAAGTCCCAGCTGTCGGCTCGACAAGTTCGTCCCCAGTAGAGAGAATAGCAACAGTTGGCATAGGATATACCTACATAGAAATTTATTTATTTCTTTGATGGACACATCTACAAGTAAATTTTCTTAGATAAAACTGATATACAGCAATACCTTCACCATGGTTACTCCTGCAGTTGCTAGCAAGCCAATTTCTGAGGCACCAATCCTTTCTCCAGTTTTTAGTATAGTTGCATCTTTCTCAATGTCACAACCCTAGATTATATTGAATGGATTTTATGGAATCATGAATCATCCAAGTCAAACAATAATGAGCATATGACGATTTTCTCTCCTCCAAACAGTTGAAAATGACTTTTTTATCAACTTATTAGATTTGATGTTTGATAGTAAAAGGGAAACATGTTTTAGCTATCTTCAATAGTGATGACCTCGTGCATGCTTATTCTTAGTCCCAGAAGTGTCTTTTCTCTAATAAGCATTGCAAATTTACACCTATGGAGTAGCAAAAGACAAGTTGGTGTCTGACAATTCAAGTACATTTCCAAAACTCGCCCAGCATCTTCCATTTGTCCCAATATTTTACACATCAAACGACACAGCAATTAAATTCATTTAACATATCAATCTCCTATGCATTCTAAGAATTTATTAGATCAACAAATTTCAGTACAATCTTATAAAAACAGTATCATACTTCAATTATTTAGCAAACAGTCAAAGATACAGGAAATCAAAGATATTATCAAAGATGACTGATAATATAAACGAGAAAGAAGAAACCTTACCACTTTACGGACGTCGGTGCCTTTCTTGGTTTGAATCAGTATTTTTACTCTTTTCGGTCCAGCTGAGACGTCTCCAATTACTTTAGTGTCCTCAACTTGGACAACTGCATCCGCACCATCAGGAATAGGTCCTACAGAGAAAGATATCAAATAAAAAAACTAGCTTGAAATCAAAGAAACAGCAACTTTTCTGACACTTCCCCGTGCAGACACTACCAAACAGCAAATTGTAGTAACGAGTGAATACGAACAGAAAATAAGAAGCAGTTTTAAATACACTATTAAGTATTTTAGAAACAGATGGACTTTTACAGCTAAAGTACAAAAGGCAGGTAACTGAGCAAATGATACAAATCATCAGTAAGAGATTTTTCATCGAATGCAAAATACTAACCACCAGTTGTTACATAAGCCACAGTTCCAGGAGTAACAGTCACACCCAGTCCATCATTCCCAGCTCTTGATTCTGTAATCACCGGATAATCTCCAGGACCATCTGCAGTAATAACTGCGTAACCATCCTAAACAACATCAATAACGATAATTCAAAGTTATTCACCATAGTACTACATCACCAGCTCAGCATCATTCATTTTCTACTTGTCCAATTTCTATGGATAAAACATGTAAAAATCAAAGTCTATAAGATTGATTCTAGAAAAAAAAGCTCATTTCTAAAATGTTCATGAATCGCCTCAAGCACACACAGCTATATACTCAAGTTTTACATCAGACAGCCATAAAAAGATACAAATGATTCACGAAGATGAGCAGAGAGGTAGGTGAAGGTTGAATACTATTCATCTTGACAGAAGCAGGATATGGAGGTAGAGGATCAGGAGCACGAATATCCTCCGCCAACACTTTCCCAAGTGCTTCCAGCAGCGATACGACTACCGGAGGTAAACGATTAGAGACGCCGAGTACTATCTTCAGAGCTTCCTCCGTCGGTATCATCTCCGTCTTTCCGTCGCCGCCACAACAACCTTCATGACCATCCATTTTTTCCGCTGTTTGATAGAGAGACGACGATGGTCGTCACTCTTGTGAATTCGAGCAAAGTTGACGGTTTGTTTGGCAACCGGTTTAAGTTTGACTTAAACTAATTGGGGGATTAGGTTTAATTAAACCTGTAACCAAACACTCCTATTCAACTCTACTTCGATAAAATTGGTAAGTTATACAATTGAGACGTTCTATTTCACTTCCCTCTTTAAAACGGTCTGAAACCAGAAAATTTCTAAATTGAAAAAGTAAGAACCCTAGAATCTTCATTTCTAGAAATCGAAAGGTCAAAGTCTTCTCTTTTCGATCAGATTCAACTGAATTAGCTGCGAATTTCAAAGGCGATGTCTGGATCACTGATTTCAGGATCGAATCCGGATCCGACGAGCTCAAAGTCGGTGACGCAGACGGTAAACGGGTCGCACCAATTCGTGATACAAGGTTACAGCTTAGCGAAAGGGATGGGTGTAGGGAAACATATAGCGAGTGATAATTTCTCCGTCGGAGGCTATCAATGGGGGATCTTCTTTTACCCGGATGGTAAGAATCCGGAAGATAACTCGTCATACGTCTCTGTCTTTATCGCATTGGCTAGCGAAGGTACCGAAGTTAGGGCGCTTTTTGAGCTCGCTCTTGTTGACCAAAGCGGAAAGGGAAAGCATAAGGTTCATAGCCATTTCGAGCGGTCACTTGATGGTGGACCTTATACTCTCAAATACAGAGGAAGCATGTGGTATGATTTTTCACCTAGTTGGTTTATGCTTACTGCTCATAATTCTAGTTTTTTTCTGGATTACAATCGATGATTCTTGATTTTTTCTTCATAAAATTGTTCCTTTTGACTTTCCCTTTCTTTCTAAACTGATGCATGTTATGTTTGATCATTTCCGGGGATGAAGAACTAGTTTCAATGAGGGGTTTTAGTACTTTTTGTATTAGGATCTGCTAGTGTATTTGTGTACCTGAGCGTTGATCACAAGGACTAGCTTGTGTCCCGTGCATGAGCTTGATCTGACACTTGAGTGATTACCTTATCTAGCTACACCCTTGTGATGGAATTATATGGTAGATATATGTTTACAGCTGCATGATGTTTCATGTTGGTGGTATAAAGCATGGAAATTGAAGAATTCAGCTAGTTATTGTCAGTGTAGTAACATTCCTCTGACTCATGAGTAATGTGGATTCTTGCTCCCATTCCAAATTTTGTTTATGAGAAGGATATTATGTCAAAAAGAAAGATGTGGGTGTGTTCATGATGCAAAGAAAACTGAATGTGATATCTGTAATTTCGAAGGTGTTTTGGTAACTGAATTGTTTGCGTGTATTCAGACAGCCTTTGTTCAAGTCTTGACTGGAAAAAATTTCTTAATTTTAGTGGAGAAGATGTGTCTTCTGTTCTTCCAATTTACTTTGATCCTTTTTTTTTGAGAGATAAATTTGATCTTCTCTTTACATTTTCCTTTTGCTTACGATCTGCTAACTCAAGCTCCTCTAATACTCTTTTCTTCTCTGTTGTTTGATTAGGGGATACAAGCGTTTTTTCAGACGTTCCTTGCTTGAGACATCTGACTACCTCAAAGATGATTGCTTGAAAATCAATTGTACGGTTGGAGTTGTGGTTTCAGAAATACATTGCCCACGGTTACACTCTGTTAACGTCCCTGATTCAGAACTTGGATCACACTTTGGAGGTTTACTGGATAGCATGGAAGGTTCTGATGTCACTTTTGACATTGCTGGCGAGAAGTTTTTAGCTCATAAACTAGTACTGGCTGCTCGATCTCCATTTTTCAAGTCTAAATTTTTCAATGAGTTTGAAGCAAACAACACAGAGGTTACTATCAATGATTTGGAACCTAAGGTTTTTCAGGTACATCGCTGGTGGTTATTTTTTACTTGTTTTGGTGTGTTCAGATCGTGTCTGTATTTATGCTCTGTTCCTTCCAGGCTTTACTACAATTCATGTATAAAGATTCTCTTCCAGAAGATGTGGAGCCTGCGACAGCGCATACATTTGAGCGCTTAAAGCTGTCAGAAATATACGAGACATTGATAGTAAAGCTTTTAGCAGCAGCAGACAAGTTCGAACTGAATAGGCTCAGGTTGTTGTGTGAATCTCACCTCTGCAAAGGCATATCAGTAAAATCCGTTGCCAAGATCTTAGCTTTGGCCGACAGGTATAATGCTAAGGAACTAAAAAGCGTTTGCCTAACATTTACTGCCGAGAACCTAGCAGGTATGCTTCTACTTCTCATTTTAAAATATGTTTTAAATATCAGACACTAGGCAATTAAAGTGAATGATGATCTCAATAGGGCTACTAGATCTTCTGTTGTGTTTGATTTGGTGGGGCCTTTGATATTGCAGCTGTCCTGGAGACAGACGCTTACCAACAGATGAAGGATGAACGAGTGGCCCTCCAGTCCGAGCTTCTGAAGGCGGTGGCTGGTCACGAGGATGGCAGCAACAGTACCGGAGGAGCAAAGTCTCAGAGCGTTTGGGCACAACTATCTGACGGCGGTGGTGATACCAGCAGCCGACATGTTAGACAGCGAACTACGTAGGGCGTCAATATTACATTTGCTCAGGTCACTAATATAGCCATAGATGGGTATATAGTTGTTTCTTCTGTATTTCTCTTTCCAGTTTTAAAAAGGTTTTCTGAACTACTTTAAACTACAATCCTAACTCTATGATAGGTGAAATCTTTCACTTTTCACTTCAGTAACCGATGTAATCTTCTGTTTGTGTTCTACATATTTGTATGCCATAATAGTTTCAAATCCCATAAATTCCAGAACATGTAGAACATAATAGTTCTACTTATATGTACTGTTTTTTACTCAAAACATTCTGATATGTACTGAGCTTTGAGTTTACAGTAGTTTGTATATAAATTGCCGTTTATCACAGTTACTTATTTTATTGGATTAAAACAGAGAGCTCATTAAAACATCACTCAGGTTCTAGCAATTCATATCAATCTTAGGTAAGAATAATAAACGCAACTCATCATATCTAGCGATTCAAAACAGAATCTGAAAACAGAGTCAATGAAATTTATAACATCAAAAGAGACATTCTTGTGTCTTTGGTTCAATTCATTAGCCGAAAAACGAAGTCAGCAGAAGAACGTTATTTTGGAGCTTCGCCATGGGAGGCACAGGGACTGCTCCAGCTGCCGTGATCCCGGCATGGCTTGATGAAGTCTCAGACATGTCTTCAAACTTCATGGCAGTTCCCATCTGTGCCGCTGCCAAGTGAGCATAACATATCGGCGCAACTGCCAATGCAGAAGGGAATTTGAAATTTCAATACCAATCAAGTTGTGTCATTTGAAAGCAAACTCAAATCTTGCAGCAAAACAGTTCTTAGTGACAATGATGACAAAAGAAGCATATATATAAAAGATATGCATCAGTTCCACCTAGAGAGATGGCAGTTGTGCTTCGCTGGTAGCTACAAGTATCAAACAGAACAATTAAGAGATTATTAGATAAATTCAATTCAGAGAATTACAAAGATAATGCTTACACATAAGACAAAGAATGGACTAGTTCTTGGAGGTCATCTGATGCAAATCCAATCTCATCATAGAGCACATGGTAATGTGTTGGCCTTGTAGTTCCCTTAAAACATCGAACAAGTGTTTGTAAGTTTTCATTCGATTCGTAACGGATCCAAAGCATAAGACTTTTTCACTTACAATCATTCCAGCATGAGCACAAAGATAGAAATCATTGTTGTGTGGATGACAGATGTTGCTATCAATTATTGTTCCTACAAGTAAATATGAATCAGATTCAAATGAATTTTACCTGGAGGAACATTATCAGAGCTTCTGGGCTGGAAGAACTTAGTGTGGTGGTTTTTCTGAGCTATGATTACTGTAAACTTGGGATCCCATTTTTCATCATGGAACTTGCACGCCTAATTATGTAACACTTATATATAACCAGAATCCTTACTTGCATCATCTGATCCAGTTCAATATTAAGAACTTGGTTAAACTGAGATTCACTCACACCTTCTCTACATGTATTAAAATGTAGATTAGTTAGCAAATTTTATTACACTAGTTTCAACAAGATCCAGATTATATATACATACCTGAAAATGATAATGTGATTGGGTTTTCTTCCACAAGTTGACTCAAAGTCAAGCAAGACCTCCCTGTAAATACAGCATTGCATCTTTTAATCACAATCAGTTTTCATTATTTCTATATAAAGTCATTCATCTGAAATGTTGTTATTACCTCATGATACCTTCATCTTTATCAGAGACGCGTTTAAAGAGATTATCAATCATTTCAACTTTAGATGGCTGTGTACGCACAAAAGCCCTATATTTTGAGATTAATGGCCATTCTCTGGAGCTCACAACCTATTCATATTCCAAAATCAAAATCATACTAAGTAGCTTACATGAAAATATACAACACAATGAAAAAAAAAGACGACGAGCAAAATCAAAGTTACCGCGGCAATGGATGGTTTCGCAGACTGCCCTGGAGAGCCATGAGATACATCCATCCCAATAATGGTAGTTGGAACTCTCATTAACTAAGGCATTTCTTGTGACCGCTCCATAGGTAACACTGAGTTCAATCCACCAAGCTACACAGAAATGGCAGAGATTATTAGTTTAACATATTTATATCAGAAACTACAAAGAGTACTGATTGATTCATATAGATCACCTTGGCATTTATCTTGAGGAGAACATTGTTGAGATACTGATCATTTACGTTGGGGAGAGGAGCAATACACTGAGTCACAATTCCAAACTGAACAAGAGTTTTGTATTTCCAAGGACCTAATAAGGGATTAATTAAATTAGTACATGTAACATAAAATAAAAAGTATTGCTTATGTTGCAAGAATGTTTAAGTGCTTAAAGTGTTACCATAAACATCAGAGTTTTTCTTTTCTGAGAGAATGCAAAGAATGAATCTTGGAGGACCTGGAAGCTTGGGCATTATATGTTTAAACATGCCATCCACTCTTACAGAACCAGGTGCATTCTTAAACTCACGATTTTCGTTAAAGACTTTACGCGAGGGATGAACTATGTTCTGAGAGAAACCAAGGAAGATTCTTTGTCATTGGTGTTCTTATACAAGACAATGATCCTTGTATAGAAGAAAGAAAAAAACTTACAATTCCTCTCATCTTTCCACATTTGATCAAACCATCAATAATCCTGTCCATGTTACAGTTAGCAGAGAAGTTCACAACAGCCCAGTCAGTAATCTTGGCTGGCTCAACAAGTTTCTGTAGATGGAAATTTTGATCATTAATTATCACAAAAGTTTTCAATCATCTCTATGAAACAACAACATAGTGCAGAAGAGCAACTAAGGACCTTATTATTGAAGTTCCAACGCCCATTTCTAGGAAATATGTCCTCTCCACCGCCCACTTTAAGCTGTTTCAAGGATTAAGAAATGAGAGATAATTATAACATCAAATCTTCCATAACCAAAAATGAAAGAGAAGACTAAGAAGAATCATGCACCCTTGGTGTTGGTAATATGCGTCCTTGTACTTCAGTGAAGTCAGAGCCAATTCTTACACCACATTCTTTCAACATTGGGTCATCATTATAACTACTGTTCTTCAGAGCCTAAAAGATAAAATTTTGAAATAAAATAAAAATGAAACTAAAAGTCTAAAAGAAGACGAATGGAAAAATAAAACCCTTACTTACTCTAGTTGACACATTCATCATTTCTTGTGGCGTGTGCCTTGATTCTGTAACTAGGTTAGTTTTCTGAAAAACGGTAAGAGCTTTGGTATAGCGTTGTAGAGAAACAAACTAACATAGCTGCAAAATGTGAGCAACCAACAAGATAAAAGGATTATATTCAAGAACACTTAGCTAAAGACAACACTCTTTATTAGGTTAAGAAATCTCCACAAAACTTAACTCTCAAAGCTCACAATTCTTGATATCAATATCACACATCGATATTTGATATTTATAGGAATTCAACACCTTAGGTATTCCCTTTTCTTAATCCTAAACACAATAGGAAACTTCATATTCCTATGACTAATAGAATTAACAACTTGGGCTTTGATTTAGTCCTTTAGCCTACACACTAAAGTCTTTCTTGGGCCTTAAGCAATTGAAGCTTACCCAACACAAGAAACATGAAACTGTGGTAAAGAAAAAAACAAAAAAAAAAGGCACTTAAAATTTGTTTACCTCAATGGGGATGTAAGTAAGACGTTTTGGTTTACCAACATTGATGCAAGGTAAGTCACCTGAATAACGTAGCTTGATTTCACGGACTTTAGTGAAATAATCAAACACTGTTATCTCAACCTCCTCATCTTTACCATTTTGCTTCCAAGTAAACCTAAATCAAGAAAGAATTTAGTCAAAGCAACTTTAAACATATGATCAAAGAATAACCTAACATACGTTTGATCTTTGCAGGGTAGTCCACTTAGTCCAGTTATCTTGTATTCTCGATTCGAGGGAATGACCTTAACTCTCAGATTCTTGAGAGTATGTTTAGCCTGAATGAATAAAAATATAACCGATTATTTAGTACTTCACCTCAAAGAACATTACTGAGATTCTTCTAATTATGTACCTTTTTCCAATCAAGAAAAGATGGATGTTTATTTTTCTGATTTGCTAACAGGAAATCGATAACAGGACCAGGTTTTACTATCATTGTACTTGAAACATCTGAAGAAGAAGAAGAAGAAGAAAAAACAAAGTTACAAATTAACAAGAGTTTGAAATGCACATAAAATCAAGAATTACCAATGTTGAGTGATAAGCCTCCTTGAGTAGTTCTGAAGCTTGAATGAAACCCTTTGCAACAATCAACACCTTCACCTATATTTTTAAAGTACTTTGCGTCATTGTGGAAGAAGGACTGTCGAACAAGAAGACAACCTCTGCACAAAACAGAGAAACATTTTACAAAGATCAAGCAAGATTAAAGAAAAACAAGAAAGTTTAACTTTTACCTACTTTCTAGCTGCGTTCTGGTGCAAGATAACATCTAGCACTCTTGTAGCATCTTGATGCTGATGATTTGTTTCTTTCCCTTGAAGAGTATTTTCAATAGCTTCCATAGGGATTTTTGCAGCAAAACTGATCTGAACCATGTATTTCTTGGATTGATAAGGACGCCTTATTCTTTTCCTGTCCGCGTCATTTCTAGTGTTGTTTCTGCTACAAGACATGTCTTCAAGAACAACAGAGAAGTCGAGTCTGTTGCTAGGAAGTGAACCAACAGTGAAAAGATTCTTCTCGCCATCATAAGCAAAGTGTTTGAAACCCAAATCACTTTGATAAGTCTCCTTAACTTTTTCAAGAATCTTCCTACCCATACCTTTAGCCTCTACTGGACTACCATCTTCATATGTAATAGCAACCTGTATCCAAAAGATCTCATTGTATAACTACTTCAAAACAGTGATGGCATAGGACAATAGAGGAAGCAAGAGAAGAAGTGTACGTACACTGTAATGGAAGAAATGTTGACTGTTTGGTTTACTGAAGTTGACTCTAAAGTGGTTAGTAAGCAGATTAATCTTGTTTCCTTTGGAACCTTTGTCACGCCGAGCCATTAGAAGAAGAATAATCTCTTTCTTCACAGGTTCAAGATTCATAAGTTTAGGATGTGGTAAACTCGAATCCATTATCTGGAGTTGCAAAAACCCACAAGATTAGAGTTTAAGCCAAAAAAAATAACAAGTCTTGAGTATGAAAACTTAAAAGATCATGGAAAAAATGATGATGAATCACTGATTCACTAGTATGAAAAGAAAAAGAAACTCATCCAACAATACACAGAATCAGTAGTTAAAGCAACATTCAGAATCAGTAGCTCAATATCGCACAACACAACTTTTATCACTCATTTGATTCACTTCACAGCTTATACCAACTCTAACTCAAGCTTAATACCTCCACCGATTGTTGCTTCAGGAAGCTTCTCGATTGCGTACTTTCGCCGTGTCACAAACATGATCGGCACACTAGAAATCTCTAAACGACAAAAGAAAGTATTTTGTTAATACAAACTACAATATCATTGTTATATATTTATATTTACAATAGTAAATCATATTATACATAGTATATATATATTAGTAATTCTGTAATTTTAATTAACACAACACAAACTATATATAATAATAATAATAAATAAGATACTAAAAACATAAAATCAAATCAAATCTAAAACACTAATAATAATTTATGATTAAATAAACTAACAAAGTGTGAAACAAACATTTCTCCGTGCTGCAAAGCGTGGGTTACTATCTAGTTAGTATAAAAAAAACTATTAATAAAACTGACATGTTGATTAGATATTAGTTGAGTTATTGGTTTCATAATGAAAATATAGAAAATGACATGTTGTATTGTATAATTTGGTGACAAGAAACATAAGAAAGGAAGGACAATACTATCATTCTCCTTTCCTCTTTTTTTCAAAAATGAAAGAGTGAAAATGATTGGATAATTAATGGTTGGATAATTGTGATAGGTTTTTCAGATTTTTAAAATTGGCTAACAAAGAGAGCAAAAATGACAATAATACCCTACTCTTTAACTTTCTCACAAAATATAAAAATGGCAAGCTCATTTCCTAAGAGTTTAGACCATCATTGTTTTGGGTATCTTTTGTTATATTTTCACATTTTTAATTATTTTTTTCTTCAACCCCACATTAATCAGAAATTTTTTGATTGGTAGCACAATTAGTAGGGAATGAGTTTAAGGTTCTTTATGATTCAATATTCTCAGATTTTTTAAAGGTGGATTAGTTGAGTCATAGGTTTCATGGTGGAAATGTAGAAAGTGATATGACGTATTATATAATTTGGTGAGTAAGAAAGACTAAGAAAAACATGAAAATCAAACCGTACTTCTTTACCTTTTTTCAAAAGATGAAAATGATAGTCTCATTTCTCAAAAAAAAAAACTTTGGGTAATTTGCTACTATTAGTTGAATGATAAGGTTTATGATGAAAATATAAAATGTGTCATATGTTGTTCTTTCGATGACTGAAAAAAAAAGGAGAAAAAGAAAATTATACTCTTCCCTTTTGCTTTATTTTCAAAAGTTGAAAATGACAAACTCATTTTTCCAAGGTTAACAGCATGACTTCCCAACATTTAAAATTCCAAGAACGAACTAAAGATACTAGGAATTGATTTGGGAATTCAAACAAGAACATGATCATGATTCGTGAGGCTTTGCTAATTTTTCACGGTGAAAATGTAATAGCTCGACTTCTACTATAGAGCAAACTGAATAATTTATATTGATAACGATAAAAATAGAATCGAAAAACAAAACAATCAATACCAATCTCATAGGAATGGAGAACAATTTGTGCGGAAGAGAGGCGCTATTTCTTTAATTATTTAATTGCTAGTAGTGTGACAGTGTTATTCAATCAGAATCTTAGGATACAACTGCATGAATAACTATTCCGCAACACTCAAGAACATAAGCTAATGAACCTAAAAGATTTATTGTACTCTCAGATTCAAAACTAGAGAAAGAAGAAGAGGGATTTTTTTTGTGAATTCGGTGTTGAAATGAGAAGTCGATGACCATGACCATATAGCTGGAGCTTCAACGTTTGTTTGGAGCAATAATGAGGAGAATCTCGAGTTATTACGAGAGTTAATTCTCAAACTTAATTGTCATGAATTGAGATTTGGTCTTTACAAAAGTTAGTTTTAAAGAAGATTATTTGTTAACTTAATCAACAATACAACCTAAACTAATTAGGACTAATAAAAATAAATATAATTGGGTTGTAAGTCCATTACTCAAATCTTATATCTCAAAACTCAAATCCAACACGTTTGGCACAACACGACATAGCACGCACGACTCGGGTTAGCAAACATGAGTCCCCAAATTATATGCAAGTTTTGGGGTTCAAAAATTGTTGAAATTATCTTAGTGTTTCATTATACTGTGTTTCTATTCTTTCTCAATCTCTATTCTTATTTTAGCTCATCAGATCATTTTTCTACTTTTTTCTTGTTTTCTTCTACCATATCAAAACTGTTTATACTTCGCTTTAGGCTAACACAGCCCTGGAATAGATGCATGCCCTTAATTGTTATCCATAAGTTAATGGTAATTTTAGCTTCTTTCCAGTTTTGTTTATATTTCGCTTCTTTTTTTTTTAACTGCAAAAATTCAATAAGTTCGTAAACTTTTATGTAAACTTGTTAAACAAAGGTAGTTTCCGAAACATATGAATAGAACAAGCAAAGCTAAAAGCCAATTTTCTCATTTTCCACCAAGCATTAAGACCCAACTTTGCTAGCTCACAGGCAAAATGCGCCAAAATTATAAACTTGGTTTCCTCAATGTGTCAAAGAAAAATCGAATCGCATTGCTTAGGCCTTCGCCTTCCCACTTGCTCTTCGTTTACTATGCCATGCTCGGTTCCTATCGCCATTGATGGGGTTCTTATGAGCAGCAATGGAGCTTTGATCAGGCCTTACACTCTTTGCGTTCATCTCCATTTGCATTCTCCTTCGTCTCATCCTATTCTCAAGCCTCATTCCTTTCAGAGCTCGAGCCCTTCGCTCTATCTCCAATGCTTGTGTGAAGTTCCATATCCGAACTATGCCTTCTTCACCTCCACACACTATACGGTCACAACCCACGTCCACAGAGAACAAGTTTGACCCAAAACCGTGCAGTATTCTTTGTGGTGGTTCCACAGTACTCGAAGAAACCCTTTTGGATATGGCACGGCGGTTAGTCTTCAACAAGTTCCTAACGTCAATAAGTGCGAGTTTACCGTCACCAGATGCTGAGACAAGCCAGGGAAACTCAAAAGAAAGAGAGTAGACAGGACTAGTGTGAGGCATCCATTGAGATATAAGTACAACGCTTGTTTTACTACCGTATCTTCTGATCTCAAACATTTTAATGCCTCCATCTTCTCCACCAGTAAACAGGAAATCCCCAGTATGGCTTCTTGCCAGAGAGTATGTGGTACCCTCATGAGCATCACGGATGATCGCCAGTGGAGTCTCACTGCTAATGTCCCAAATATATACATCAGAACCTGATGTGCAAGCGATGTTAGTTTCATGAGGTGCAATCCCCCAAACCCAATCACTATGCCTCAAGGTTTTGACACACTTCATTGAAGATCGATCCCATATACGAACAGTCATGTCCCATGAACCGCTAAATATATTTTTCCTGTCCAAGGCAAGAGATGTAACAGGACCCTCATGTCCCCAAAGTCGAAACTCGGTCTTCTCTTTCTGAAAACCTGTGAGATCAAACAGGTTCCGGAGACCACCCAGTGATTTCCAGTAATGTATAAACCCATCAGTACCGCCAGCTACCAACAACTTTGTATCAGCCGCAAGGGCCCTAATAGTGCAACAGAGTGGTTTAGATGCAGCAATAGACAAGCCTTCTTCCATGTCCCACATACGAACACTCGAATCATATCCAGAAGTGAAAACGAGCTTGGCAGAAGCTAAGAGAAAAACAACCCGGACTGCTTCAGTGTGACCATACAGTGTATCAATACTATAACGTCCTAAAAAGGTCCTACTCCTAAATTCCCTCTCAACAAACAGCTGTTTCCATGATCTCTCTTCAGAGAATCCAGAACTTGTAGGCCCGAAAACAACGGGAAGTCCCCATCTCTCACAGTAGAATTGTTTCCAAGCGTGATGCTCCGAAGCTAACCTATGCAGACTAGTTGAAACACAAGACACTAGACCTAACTCTTTTGGGTCAAGGCAATTAAGAATCTCAGAAATCAATGCCTGAGGCAAATCAATAATGGTAGTAGAGAAAATCTTGTCAGAGAGTAGCAACTGTTTCGAGCCGCTGGGCACCAAAGTTCCCTTCTTATGCTGACAACATGACTTCAAACTTGGAATCTCAGCAGACCCATTTCCTATTCTCAAATCAGAATCCAACAAATTAGACTCACTTCTTTGTTTGTTCGAATTCTCTCCAATACTCGATGAATCATTCGCAACTTCAAGTCTCTCCTGAGATTGAAATGCCATGAAAAAACCAGCCAGAGTCTGATGCAGCCCGAAACACCCAAACAAGGAGCTTCTCACGAACGACCCTGACCGGATCTGAAACTCTACACCACCAGAGACAAATCCAACTAACCTTGAAGAAAAAAAAAACGAGAAAACGATTCATCAATTCAACCGAACTAGATTAGAAAATCGATTACCATCAAACCTTATAGATCATAAATAAAGAATACGAAGAGATTCGTAAATGTTAAGCTAAACCAAAACTAATGAGCAACGAGAAAGCCCTAGAAACAGAACAGAAACCTCCAGTAATCAAAACAACGTATTCGTCACAGAGAAGAGATTTTCTCCCAAATTACGTAGCCCTAATTTCTCTGATCGAATTGATGAGACGAAGATGGAGAAAACAAAATATTGCCGATTGTTTTTGTTTTTTAAATTTGTGTTTCTGGTCCCGGTGCGGTGGTATAATAACCGTCAGATGGAAATACATCAATCGATCCAGACCGTACAATAAGAGAGAGATACATATATATATATATTTGGTTTATTTAATTTGATCCTATTTTTTGCTGCGTAATTTTCTCAAAGTTTTCAAAATCAATATTTTTCACCTCCTCCTCTCTCACAAGCGATCATCTTCCCCCAAATGTCTGATTCTTCTTCCAGCCATGACTCTCCTCCTCCTCCTCCAACGACAACGATCGTCGACGATTCAGAAACCACCGTAGCTAACGATTCCGATTCAAATGCGAAATGTCAAACAGCGATTCAGTCCTTAGCCACGATCGTCACAACCACAAACATCCCTTCCACAATCTCTCTTCTCCTCGACGATGACGCCGTCTCCACCGCGATTTTATCTCTTCTCCTACGTCCCGATTCAGGCGCCGGAGATAATAACCTCTGTCGTTGGCTTTACGATACATTCCAATCCGCTGAACCATCGCTTCAGCTTCTCGTCCTTCGTTTCGTTCCTTTAATCGCTGGTCTCTACCTCTCCCGTGTACCTCTCCGGAAACCTCAAGCCGGATTCGAAGCCGTTTTACTCGCTCTTTACGCGCATGAAACAACCTCACGCGCCGGTCAAGCACTCACCGTTAACATTCCCGATCTATCTCATCCCAGCATTTACCACGAATCGAAAGGTCTCACGAAGAACAACTCAACGTGTCTCAACATCGCCGTAATCTCCTCCACGTTAGATCCACACGGCACGGTGAGATCTACACGCCGAGCGAGGATCGTTGGTGTCGCGTTGGAGCTATACTATAGCAAAATCTCGAGAATGCCACGTGAATCCAAGCTTAATTTCTGCGAATCGTGTGAGAAATGGGCGGGGCAAAACGGAGAAACAGAGCAATCACGAGCTGTGATCCCTACCTTGAGCGATGATTCATGGAGAGATGAAGAGAATGTCGCCATGGGAGGAAGATCTGAGAGAGATAGCAGAAGGATTCCATTGCCATGGGAGCTTCTGCAACCAATTCTGAGGATCTTAGGGCATTGTCTCTTGGGGCTCAAAGTTGAAGATAGGGAAGTAGTGGAGGCGGCGAATAAAGCTTGTCAGAGTTTGTATCTCCGATCACTACACGATATAAACGCTAAGGCGATTCTGGCTACCGGAAGTCTTCTCCGGTTAAGGGAGATGGCTCTTGATCCCAAGAATCAGATCGATCACACTGAGATATCAAACGACGCCGTTATCTCCGTTTGACACCGTTTTGGTTACCTTTGTTTTTTAGTCAACGCTTTTTAAAAACTTTGATTATTCAAACCAATAAAAAAAATAGTTTTTTTTTTTGGTAACGTAAGAAGAAACCATGTTCTTGTTGGCTACTATTTGTTTTTGAAATGAAAAGAAACAATGAACTTTTGCGAGCAATTCTTTTCGCGATTAAAAAGGTAGAACGAAAGTTCAGACAACGTCACCATGTCTAAGGCCCAGTTCAAACTTCATCATTAATGACAAAGATGAACTAGAATTCTTGAGCCAACAAAAATTTCAAATGAAATTTGAGTCGAAGAGAGTTGGATCACCATCGAATTCAAAAGAGAGAAAATGAAAATATTTGAATGTGGTCCACACGTTTATGCTAACATCATAGTTTTGCCAATCAGATGAGACGAATACTAATGTTTTTAGTGTTATTATCACATAATTTTATTTTTTACATGAGCCGGTTAGATTAGAGAGTAGAATAAAGCAAATTTTTATGTATTTTATTGTGTCCCTGGTGGGCCTTTTGATATTTTTTCCAATCTAGAGTTTTTTTTCTTGTTCTTATAATTTACATGTTAATTTATTTTTTTAATATTAAAGGGTAAAATATAAATTTTTAAATTCAGTATAATGGCTAATTAAACATTTCATTTAAACTAAACTAGATATTTTAATATAGAAAATTATGTATTTGATTTAATAAAAAAACTTGCATAAAATATTAGACATAAGATGTTCCAAAAATTATTTAGGTAGGCTTGTTTATAATTATATTAATATTTTGAATATATATATATATATATTATTTGGAACGTTTACACTCAAAATACAAAACTGACAAATCTCGAAATCTTATCGTTTCATTATTATTACCGATTACTGCGATGTCGATGGTGATTTACCACACTAGTTTTTTTTTAAGCATCTCTTTAGGGTTCTAAAATTATGTTTTCTTATTTTATGATTTCAACTAGCATAGCAAATAATTTATTTGTTTTCAAAATGAAAAGATTAGATCATAATGATGCACACACCGTGTTTGATGAAACTCTTTTAATCTTATCCTAAATATTTTTATCTTTTGATTGTAGCGAGGTTGTCAGTGCAAAGTTAGTCCATGGGATGCAATATCAAAACCACCTAGATGAATTTGCTTGTGAAAATCATAGTTACAATTTTGAGGTTACTATCAAGGTAAAACTATCAAAAATAGTTTTTTTGAAATTTTAATTCCAAATGGATATTCCTACTTTTTTAAAAAAACTTTCTCAGGGGATTCCAAATAGCTAATATTAATGATAGCTATTACAAAAATTGATGCTAATATAGACTTTTGCAAAAATTCTTATTAGTTAAAGATAAAAGAGTAGATATGTTTGAAACAAACTTTCAATAGATATCTAAAGAGAAGAGTTCAAAAACATATAGATTAAACCGAGTGTCTGAAATGGATTACATTTACAAACACCTCGATCTGTCTCAAGAGCGTTTTGTGAGACTTGATCACATGGTGCGCTTCATCAATCATGAGGCCAACAATGTCAACTCTACCATTATAAGATGCAATTTCGGTTGATCACTCTAATGGACTTCTTATCACCATTGGATCGATATGAGTTTGGATACCACAAAAACACACGCAATGACTACAAATTCTTGCGAATCTATGACAGAGAACGTGAAAAAGAAGAAGGGCTACATAACAAGTATTATGAAGACAAAGTTGAGATTTATGAAACTAGAACTCATTCTTAGAGAATAATAGATGAAAATTTGGACCGGTCTAAACATTTGGAAGGCCTTAAACAAAATTAAAAATATGACCGTTAACAAAATTTTGATTTTTTATATTTTTAAAAGTAACCATAATTAATATTATTTTACTTATATCATAAAATATAAAAATACATCATATTAAAACTATATTTTAATAATATACATCATTTAGTTGTCAAAACATTTTAAAATATGTTAGTAATATTAAAAAAAATTGTTAAAGAATATTAAATTTTATTGATATGTATATAGCTTTGTGTTATTTTAGGATGACATTATTAATAATTACTAGTTTTTTGTTTAAACCGTTTCGTACACCTATTTTAGCATAAAAAATAAAAATAGTGGATCCACCTGACATTAAAAGAACACATGGCCGAACACACAACACACAAATTTGAAAAACATTCATTAAAAATGATAAAGAATATCGTAAGACATAAGGTAAAAGTGATTAAATATACACTACATTACCATTATTGCAAACGAAATTTCTCATATTTCAGATAAGTGGAAGAAGAATGTGCAGGGTTATCCGTCAAAGGCAACATGCATTGGCTAGCCGAGTGGAAAGATGAACTCCGATCTGGAAGTTCTTCATCCAATGCTTCGATTTCTCGAAGGAGACTTTCAGCCCTGAACTGTCCCTTGGGCTTCATTACCATACTAGTCACACCTTTGTCTCTGCTACACCAAGACTTGGACACCACGGATATGGAAATTTGGGTTACTAACCCGTTGACTCATGAACTAAGTATCTTGGTTACTAACCCGTTAACTCATGAACTAAGTATCTTGGTCACATCACATCTGTTTAAGTCGAAGCTTTCTTAAAATCAATTTTCATTGGTTCGTCAAACCAAACAAAAAAAAGTTTTTTTTCTTCTTTTTTTTGATGCAAGGGAGAGAGGCCACGTTCTTGATGTTATTATTATTTTGACAAAACTAAATCCATATCTTCTGTCAAGGGAAAAGATCCTGCAAGTCGATGATGTCTGCAAGAACACCGGCGGCAGTGGTGTCGTTTCCGGCTCCGGCACCTTGAATCACCAAAGGCTGCTCCTTGTAGCAACGGCTATATATCTCTACCTGCAGTTTTCCAATCAATTCAACTATTACTACCCAATACTCACAAGTAAATCTAGAGGCAAATATTGTGTTTGTGTTTTTGAGAAAATAATAATAAAAATCATATAACAAACTTACTATGTTGTCACTGCCTCTTAATCGTCCCAATGGTGAATCTTTTTGAACTTCTCGAATGCCAACTTCAACGCTGCAGAGAGACCAAAAAATTCAATATCATCAGAATCTGACATTGTACACTGCTACAACCAAATTAGTCTTGTGATAAACCTTTTAAGGTACTGAAGGTTAAGTACCAAAAAACAGTTTGGGTTGGTTGAAAAGTAGTACGAGTAAAGGTAATCGTTAGTACCTTGAACCCTCAATCACACAGACATAACGAAGCACACAACCGTTTGATGAAGCTCTTTTAACTCTCTCCTCAATGTTCTGATCAAGTTTTACTATTCCATTGTATAGGAAATCATCCACAGACATGAGTCCAGATCCCATCTCTTCGGGGTACAAGCTTTCTATCTACAAATAAATAGTAAAGACTACAACGGTTATGTTCAGGAGAAAAAGGATCAAAGGGGATCTTGTTATGAGAAATTATTTTCGTGATCAAGAAGGCGGAACCAAACTTCCGACAAGACTGATAAGATCAGCATGTCTAAAGCCCTTTTCAAGCTTTATCGTTTAAGACAACTGAAAGAGAGTTTACTTCGCCAGCCAAAAACTTGAGCTGAGCACCGGTTCATTGCAACTGAAACTCGAAGAGAGTTTGCTTCGCCAAACATAAATCATAGCATTGAATTCGAAACATGGAAAATGAAAAGCTTTGAATGTAGTTCACACCTTTATGCTATCCATAACTATCCTCTTCCCAAGAAGTCGAGCAAGAATCAAGGCCTATCATAACAGAAACAGATAAAATTGAGAATAATGAAAGTTTGGACTAAAAATTATATATATTTTCGCCAGCCAAAAAGAATACTTGAAATGAAAAATCTATGGTAACTCCAATGCATAGTGTTTTACTCGCAGTGAGTTAGTGAAAACAGAAGAGTGAGCACATTTGCCTACTAATATCATCAGGAAATCAAGTTCAAGCAAAAAATTGTTCACATAACCACCAGACAAATCATGACTGTTTTTTTTGTACATTACTCAAATTAGATGAAAAAAGCAATATGCCTTGTGGACTGATGATAAAATCACTTACACTAACAAAGATACATATGAACTCTAACTCTCACAAGAAATACTATATCTATCCATCCATACCTTTCTAGCAACATCCATCCCGCCAAGGTCATCACGTGGATCTGTGAAGTAAACAAAACAACATGTCAACTAAACATCATCTTGAATATCTGCCATTTTACAGGTGTTCCATCCTCAATTTTCCTTAATCTAATTGAAAGAGTTAGAAAAGGAAGATATGTGCCATTATGATTGTATGAAACTGGAAGAAACCTGGTTCAGTGTACCCCAGCGTTTTAGCAGCTTGAACAACTTGGCTTAGAGGCTTTCCATCTTCCAGCTCACTCATTACGTATCCCAAGGTACCTATCATAAGCCAAGCACAGATACAAAGATTCAAAAGTTGGGATAAGATCAATGATAAACATCTATAACTCTGTGACAGTCAAATGAACTGAACGTGAAAGGTGATTACCGCTCAAACTACCAACAATACTATGAACAGGATCTCCAGAAGAGATTATGCGGTTCAAGGATGCGATGACAGGAAGACCAGCACCAACCTATAAATAAACATATTTCAGGTGCAAAAAGCTTTTAAAAATTCACTAACAACCATACATCACCACACTAATGACTCGGTCATAGGAATAGAGCTGGATATTACGTGAAGAGAACATTTTAACATCTAGTTACATTTTCGAAAGACTACAAAATGTGAATTAATAATGTCACTCTATACACAAGTTGTGTTTCACCTACAGTAGATTCATGGCGGATGACTCTTGAATGCGAAACCAGTTTATCGTAATGCTCCTGCATAGAAGATGAGAGAAAATATGAGTCTTTTCAAACTACTTGATGAATTAGATTAGCAGAGATTTACAGAGAATATTTTTCTTTCTAGTTTTCCCCTACTATCTAGGGTATGTCCAGTTAACAAAAATCAGGATAGATTTGCAGGAAGGGGAATTTGGAGAAGTTGATTGACCTAAGTAAAGAACTTAAATAAACAAAGCAACTTCTTCTTCTTGAAACAACATAAAGTACAGATTCAAGACTATGCTGTCTCCAAATGAACTTGTTCATGCTAAAGTGAAAAGTTTGATGCCTAGGCTTGCACATTCATAACTTAAGCAGAACGTGCAAAAATGCTTATTATTAACAAGAACTTACCAGTGTTGAAGTAAGAGGCTTTTTATTCGCTAGGACAATACAGCAACTCAAGTCAACTGCCTTCATCAATACTTCAATCGTTTCCATGCTAGCTGAGCAATCCACAACGGCTAAGCCTACAGCAAATACATGACTTGTATCTATCAGAAGCTATTTAAGCCCAACAGACTTTGAAAGTTTCAAAATTCTGACCGCAACAGTTGTAAATTCAACCTTATGTTTGATACAAACCTGTAGATTTACCCAGAAGTTTTGCAATTTCTTCTGTTTCTCTTCTTGACTCAGAATCATTGAACACTCGATATCCACCTTTCTCTGCAATGGAAAACAGAATGTGTATTCGGTTTACACTCCTTAAACAGACTCATGAGGACAACAAATTGATAGGCCAAAGAGTTACCTAAAGCATTCAGCTTCAATAATGAAGAACCAGTTGATTTGATACGGCAAACTTCTGACAAAAGTTCATCACTCAGGTTTTCTTTGAGCACATCCATTGGAGCAACTAAGGATTTACTATCACATACTCCAACCACCCGTAAATAAACTCCCTATCAAACGGAAAAGAGATGAATTCATGATTCTGTTTGTGAGCTAAGCATTACATTTCAGTGAGAAATTGATAGTCGCATATTTCGGGGTAAGACGATCCAAAATCTGAGATTCAGAAACCAACATTTAGTTTTGGATTCAATTCACTACTGAGGAATCAAGCCTACTCCGTTTCGATGGAGAAAACAAGTAAGTGAGAAGAAGAGAGTATAGGACCATTTTGGCATGAAGCGATCGGCAAGAAACGATGTGTTGAAGAAGTTGGCGACCAACGCCTCCACAGCCTATGAGCAGCACCGGGATCTTCTTCATCCTTCTTCCTCGATTTCGGTTTCTTCTGCTTCTTTTTACTCCTGTTTCCTTCACTCGCTAATCACAGCAAGTCCAGCGTTTGACAAACGCGTGTAAACGCACTTTATCAGCGTTTGCCTAATGTCCAACCGCGTTTAGTTCACTTGGCTCAAACAAACGAGGGAAATGAAAGGAGGGCGGAGATTGATTAAAGTTGTACACGTGGCGAAAGATGTGGTGAAAGACTACGATATTGGATATTTCACTGCACCGGAGAGGGTGCTTATGTTCAAATATATTTCTCCGTCAACATCAACCTCTACCAGCAAACTTCAAGATAGATTTTTCTTAAAGGCTACTCTATGTTTATGTAGTATATTTCACTATCTCTATATATTACTCTATATATTTCACTATCTTTATATATTACTCTAAGTTATTTCTAACTTCTAAAATTAAATCTTTCAAATAAAGTTAGTTAATGGTATATCCTTATTGGAAATATCTTTCAAATAAAGTTGTTTAAAATCAGTTTTTATGATTAAAATATAATTTCAAAACAGTAAACCAATTGAAATCCGAGTTTGTGGGTTCTTATGTTTCGAACAATTCAAAAATATATAGGTTTAATTTTGACATTTTTTTAAATGTGATTTTATCGAATAAATATATAACAAATAGTTTTTTTTATTCATCCGGCATATTTTAAAATTAAAATACTAATTTAAAAAAAATATCAAGCATTTACTAAATAAATACTTTTTTTTATCCTACAAAAACCCTCATGATTTGTGCATTGTTCCATTTTCTCTTAAACCTTAAATCCAAATCTTTCTCCATTTGTCCCGATTGAAAACTTTCTCGCTTGCGTCAATGGCGAATCATAATATACAAGATCTTTACTTAGGGATGGATATAAATCATATTCTTGCAAGATCAAGTAACCAATGGTTAGATTACGGAGAGATTGAAAAATAAACAAGAATAAGACATATATCGGACACAACTCCAAATTTGTTGTATCGGACACATGATCCCTCTCTTGGATCAAACCAATCACATTTGAAGATAACACATTTCATCTTCACTAAACGTTTAGATCCCATAAAAATCTACTTCCCCTTTCACACGGACTCCGTGGTTGACTGTTGTACGATGCTTATCGTACTCGTGACAACGGGTGAATGTGTTTCAAATATGACAATGGATTTACAACGATTTCAATTACCAACGAATTACCATCGTCTTTACGACGAATATTGCCGTCGTAAACTTTTTAGATACTTTTTCAAATCGTCGTAAATTCGATGTTATATAACATCGATTTTACGACGATTTTTAAAATCGACGATTATTAGTCGTAACTTCGTTGTAAAATAACAACGGATTTACGACGAAATATTTATCACGCAAAGGTACGACGAATTTACGACGATTACTTATTTCGTCGTAAACTCATTGTAAATCCGTCTCTTATTTACAACGAAACATTTCCCTCGTAAAATTTTGATGCTAATCGCATGTTTTCTTGTAGTGTATAAACAACATACATTATCGGCATGATCAATCTCTTTATAGAGTTTCTATAACGACATACAAAAAAAAGACCAAATTTGTTCCATAAAAGATTGAATAATAAAAAAAATAAACAAAAAAATAAATTCATACCTTCATAGGCCAATTATTGAAAAAAATATCATTGATTTCAAATTTTTTTTATTACATACTTTTTCATTTTCTCATTCGTTGTTGAACATAAACCATTTATTCTTTTCAAATTGTATATCTCATCCCAAGAAAAAAAAATTAACATTCAGATGTAGCATCTAGTTTCAAGAATATAAATATAAAGTATGAGATCATTATAAACCGCTAACACGCACTTTGTTAACTCATTAGTATCAAAATCATACATTCCACAATAACTTTTAAACATAAGATAACATAATCATCTTTTGATTGTAATGAGGTTGTTAGTACATAGTTAGTTCGTGGGATACAACATCAAAAACTCTTAGATGATTTCACTTGTGAAAATCATATTTACAATTTTGATGTTAAGATTAATGATCTTAGCTATCACAAAAATTTATGTTAATATTGGAATATACATATTTAATATTGGAATATACATATTTAAAAGCTCTGAGCATGCAAACAACCTATTTAACTAATAAATTCGTTAAGAGCCACTACAGAGACAAAAAAAACAAGGGAAATACGGCTAAAATCTTATTGTGATAATAAAAAAATTTGAACTCGAATCTATAAGTAAAGTGTGGATAGTACTAAGACAAGTTGTTACGGATAATATTAATGTTTGGATGTAATCCATGTTAAAATCTCAGCTCCGATCATTAGAATTCCAAAAAAAATATGAAAGTATTTGTTGTAATGTAAAATTTGTTGAACATATATATATATATATATATATATAATATCAATAAATTTAGATAGTTTAGTTATGAAAATGTATTTAAAATTTCATAATCGCAATTGTTTGAACTCTTCACTAACTTGATCTCTAAAAATGCTGAAAACATTTCTAGAAAGTAAGTTTTGAAACTTTCTTGGAATATTTTAGGAAGTAAGTTTCCAAATGTATAATTTATTTTATTAGTTTCCATGCAAGTTTTGAAACTTTTACATAAAATGATCTTAAAATCAAACAAATAAAGAAGCAATATAATAATTTAAAAAAATATTGGAAAGCATTTTTGTTGATAACAACATTAAACTAACCTTATTCCAAATTTCTAACACATTAAACTAAATTTGTTTGACTTGGCGTAGTCAAACAAATTTTCATCGACTGAGTTAAGCTACTTCTAATTTTCAAACATTATCGAAATTATATATATTAAAAAAAATAGATACTTTATACATGAAATTGAAATTAAAATTAAAATCAAGGGTGTAATGGACTAATGGTTTAACACTTGGAATTCCATCATTTGAGCCCCTAGTTCAAGGTCCTCCCGCCAATATAATTGAATTTTTGGTTTGTTTGGTTGGACCGATTCAATTTTTAAAATAGAGAAACCCGCAAGAAGAAAACCAATGCCTCAAGATCTGGAAAACCACCCGTCAGATTATCCGATTACCCGGACTCGTTCGGTTCGGTTATTCTATACAGTTCACTATTTTGCTTCTCGAGTTTGTTCTTCCTCAGAACCTCAGATTCTTAGCAGTTTCCCCCATGAAATCCGAGAAGGTTCACATGTAAAATACCGTAACCGATTCACATCGAGCTGCTCAATTCTCGGATCCTTTTCTCTATTCACGATTTTACTTTTCTGTGGAGGAGAGGAATGGACACTTTCAGCGCGGAGGATCTATCGACGATCGGCGGAATAGCCACAGTCTCACTCCTTCACTCGTTTATTCCGACGCATTGGTTGCCTTTCTCCATTGTTGGACGTGCTCAGAAATGGACGCTTTCTAGAACTCTCTTCGTCAGTATGTTTCCATCTTTTAGATCTTTCTGTAATTTCCATTGTTCTGCTTTTCAACGAATCAATGATCCAAGGCTTTGTATGTGCATTTTTTGATTAAGCTAGAAAGAGATGATTAGGAAACAAAGGAATGAATGTTTTAACTGTGCTGCTTCAATGATCTGAAAGCTTGTGTTTGTTGTGATGATGTTTGTCATCAACGTCGGTGTTGCTTTTGGTGCCTTATAGATATAGATGATGTGAATAATTTTGTTCTGATCACATTTTTTGCACATTCTTTTCTGAATTTTTCTAGTGTCGTTACTTTTCAGCTGCGTTTGGAGCAGTCCTACATGTTATATCCACTTCCCTTCTTGGTATAACAGCTATCACAATGGCTAATACCATCGCCGGTGAAGAAACTGTTCACAAACTTGCTTCGCTTTTGCTTGTATTTCTCGGTGGAAGCTATGTGTTGTTGTTTTTAGCTGGTAAAGGTGGTCACAGTCATTCTCATAACCAACCTATGGAGAAAATGGCTGTTGCTGGGCTTGTCCTTGTTCCTGCATTGTCTCCTTGTGCAACTACTCTCCCGGTTTTCCTCGCTGTTGGAAATTCCAAGCCAATGATGGTTCTCGCCATCATAGTTCTGCTGATCAGGTGACACAAAATGCTACTGTTTTTGTCAATCTTAATGCAATTGTATATGATTTTACGAGGTAAAGAACATATTTCTGAAACGATTGATATTCTTTGGGCAGCACCATTTTGGTAATGACATCGCTGGTGGCTCTATCCTTCTATGGTGCAAGCCAGCTCAAGTTTCACTGGGTGGAGCGATACGACAAACTATTGGTTGGTTCAGTCCTGTGTCTTGTAGGTATCTTGACCCTTCTCTTCCATGATCATGACCATGGTGGTCATGAAGCACATCAACTCCACCGGAAAATTATTACTCTCTAGAGACTGTTTTGAGTCTCTGTTTTGTATGTCATGTCTCTTTGTTGTAGAGCGGCTTAATGTCTATGAAGCTTTCTGCTTCACGTTGTATGTCTGTAACTCTTAGTTGTAACGCTCTCAGTTGCGCGTGGAGAAACATATGGAAACATTAAATTCCTTTAAGAGAACAAGTCTATTGTAGTTGTTCCATTGAAACTATGCGTGTAACATGCAACATATTACTTGTGAATGTGATTTTCGTAAGCGATATGTCAAATCCAAATGTCGCATCATATATTATACGTCAGGTAGTGTTTCAACGGCTGGTATATATGATCAATCAAGTGACAGAGTGAGAAGGTATAGCATTATGAAGGTGGTCGGCTTTGTCTACATATATTGTTGATACCAAACCAGAAGCTACTCTAACAGATAGTTTTGTTACCGAAATAGCCAAGGTAAACAACTTACCTTTTGCATATTTTTCGATGGAAATAAATTATTATAGTTCTATAGAAATGATATGTATAATTAAGTATTGAAGAGATGTAAAAAAACTGGGATAAACTAATCAGGAGGAACCGGCTTTAAGGAAGTTGTCGAAAGGAGTAGAGGCAGGAGGATTGAAGAAAGGAGGATGGTTTTGATACTCGGTGACACACATATTTGAAGCCGCAGGTGCACCCAACCCCATCATCTCCCACGAGTTCCCCTGCTCCACAAACGGATTCCCACTTGAAGGCAAAGCAGTAGCAGCAGCTTCCTTTGTTTGGTTGTTGCTGAATTTGTTGCTTTTTCCAGACATGAAAGACATCTTCTCTTGCTTCCCCACGAGAAGAGCCTCGCAATGTCCTGCCATTTCTGTGTATGTCATGTCTGGTGGATCAGACACTGAGTATCTTCCTAATTGTGATGTTGTCTGAGACACCTGCACAGCATTTTCATCATTTTGTCAGTCTCCTTCTTCTCAGATTCGCTTATGTTCGCGTTTGTATTTAGAACTAATAAGAAAAAAAAGAACTCACTGCATTTAGAAGTTCATCGATGCTCAGAAGAAATGCGGTTTTGGCGTTAGGTTGTGTGTCAACACAAAGCTGTTCTTCTGGAGGACTTGGCACTGCATCATTTTCCGGTATAAGCAATTGAGTTTCAGCCTGCAAGTATAAAGAAACAGATTGATGTTAGAATAGCAAATAACTTAAAACTTCAGAAATCGAATACAAAGAAGTCTATACATTTTCTTGAGGTTTGTTGTTTTTTCCTTCAGATCGGTAAACTTGGACTGGAGATTCTGTCAACTGTGTTCCAACTGGACAACCGTCGACAGGTATGAAATCTGAAACTAGCTGCTCCTTTATAGCCGATGAATCTTGCTGCATGTTTAACCATTAACACAGTTAAGTTGTAAACTCATGTGTACAGTTCAACATGATTATAGAAAAAGATGATGAACAGTTTCAATGTACATCTGATAGTTTCCCAAGAAACTTCATTATCATGGTAGCGTAATACTCTCGAGGTTGCTTTTGTGTAGTCTCCTCTATAGCCACAAGCGAGTTTAAAGCGTCATTATCGTCTTCTTTTGATCCGTAATTCTTTTCTGGTTGCTCTGCTTGTCCATAGAAAACAGCATCTAGCTTGCAATCTTCCATCAACTGAAGAAACGGATCTACCTGATATTCAACAAAACTATATCATCAAGCTGTATGTATTACTAGAAGAGAGGCTATAGTAAAACTACTATTAACTACCGTTTTTTCCTGTAGTGCGGTTTTTGCGCTATTAACAAGAGGAGGGATGTTGAAGGCTCTTGCTGAGAAGTAAATCATGGATGTAGCAAGAGTAAAGAGGGATCTACGCCGTGATGGCTGCAGTGGTCCTAAAAATTTAACAACAAAAACTAATCTGTGAAAACAAGAACAGTGTGTGCTTTGTTTATATTTAAAGTCGAAACGATAACTAAGCGATGGCCTACAGGTTTATCTGTAGGGAACTATACCTCCAAGAGAAAGATTCCGCAATGAAAATGCTAGCTGAAAGCTCCAGACCAAGACTTCATTGCTGGAGTTCTACATAATTTATTAAACGCTTGTAAATTACTATATGAAAAGAGGTAAATTCTTTTGTAAAAGTGTAGCTATATAGTTTCTTACTAGTGTACCTTAGTCCGTCCAAATAGAAGTACTAAGCTAAATGTATTAGCAATGGCTTCATAATTTTGTGGCATGTTGTGAGGAGACAAAGACTGCACCCAGATAGATGAAAGCAAAAGGCAAATCTGGTGGCTGCTTAATCTTAAAGGTATCACCTGAAAGTTTCAGTTAGAAGACATTGAGAAACCAAGTTATAAACAAAATGATGAGTTCATGAATCTAATGATGCATTAGTTATGAAAAAATGTGAAACAACATACTGGTTTCTCTGGTGAACTTCCTGAAGAATTCTGATCTGAAACCATTGACGACTGGTTCCTTTTCACACTCTGAGTTCGGCTATAACTTGACTTTAACCGGCTCAATACTGAACTAGTGTTGTTCTTTGGCTCCTCGTCGTCAAAACTTTCACCTCTTGTGAACTTTGAGTTTGTCCTGCTAAGTGTTGAAACTCTCTCCATCTTTGCAGTATCATCAACAGATTTATCTGACTCCAACTTCAGTTTTCTAAACAGTGCAGCTGAAGAAGAAAACACAGACACAGTTCTTGACAATGTCCTCTGCATATCAGCAGGCCTTCTAGACTTGGGAACTGAATTTGGACAAACAGAAGATGGAACCAAAACAACAGAGAATATACGGTGAGCTCCCATTCTTGATTCATGGTCAGCACAGACCATAGCTTGAAGCAGTTGATGGAAAAGTGCATCTGGAAAAGCCTGTGAAAACATTTGCATGTTATCTTCTTGCCTTGTATAGAAACAGAGATATAGAAACTTCAAAGTTTAAGCAACTTGCCTTGTTTTCATATGATAAATTTGGTATAGCTGCAATGATTTGTGCCGTGCGGAAAACAGCTGCGACTAGAGTTCTTGCCATGACTGTAATATTTGACATGCTTTCTAACATGACAGCCATTATGTCAAGGATAGGACCTGCATCTCCTACCTACATTTCAAGACACTATCAGAGACTTAATTCATTTTTGTACATATTAAGTAGCCTCTTGAGGCTAACATAGAGGTTATTACCTTTTGGGATAACTGCACAAGGCATTGTTCAACTGCAGCTTCGAACTTCAGATTATACTGAATCATCTCATTACCTAGATTTGAATCATCTAACGAACAATGGATACTCTTCCTCAAATGCCTAATCATATCACTCAAGGCACCAATTATTGCTACCGATGGAAGTACTTTAGTCTGTTGAGCAAGTGCAGTAGCAACATAAACTATGTCAAGTTGCATTCTAGGCTTCTTTAGAACATTCTTGTGATCAAGATGCTTGATCAAGATAGACAACAAGAAGTGTCTGTTTTGCCCTGTCGTCAATTTACTCACACTATTAGTAAGTTAACTAACAAGATGGCTAGAAATTCCAAAACCAAATGGAGACAATACGAACCAGATCGTTCTATCAGCAACTGAACGTCCTGTAGAACGTATAAAGCAAGACCGTTCTCGGTGGTCCAAACTTCATTAAAATCAAAGTAACGGAAGAGTGACTCGAGGACACGTCGCACAGTTGTTGCTTCTTTAGCTAACTTGGCCAGATTATGCAGACAAACCCTCGACCAAAACTTGGGGTTTTTAGCATCCTCCCTGTACTTTCTCTAATCAGACAACAAATTCTTAAACAGAAAAAAAAAAAAACAAGAAGCATGCTGAAGTAAAGATGGAGTAGAAGGATTTACACAGATACAATTGCCTTGCCTCTCTCATCCACGATTCTTGTCCAAGAAGCAATCCTTGTTTCAGCTTCAGCTGGAGATAATTCTTTATCAACAGAAGCAATCTTGTTTTCTTGATTGACTGCAGAAGTGGAAGATTGACTTTGGCCTCCATAGTTTTCTAAGACAACAGAAACTACCTGAGAAGAAGAGAAACAACAAAACAGAGAACAATATTATTCAACATTGCTATAACATCCAAGCTTTCGTATACAAAGCTTCCAAAGAAACTTACATTGTCAAATTCAACTGATATATGTGAAAACTCTCCCATAAACCAAACCTGTGGAACATATCCATGATTGTATCAATACTTTTCTTACAACTCTCAATCATAAGACATGCCATATGCAATGCTAGAGATAATAATTGATATGGAATATGAATAAACAGAGTTTATGAGTACCAATGATGAGAGAGCCTGGAGACCAGCAGCACATAAATTAGTTGTCCTTTCTTCTTCTCCCAATTCATGAGCTAAAGGACAAATCTTTGGGATCAACCCATCTAAGTTAAACATATAAGTACCCTCTGCCTGGAAAAAATCATTAACAGACTTTGAAGCTCAAAAAAATATGATTTTGTTTACTATAAGATAAGTAAAGTTGACAAGAGTTATGCACCTGATTGGTAACAAAATCATAGAGAGCTTCACAGCCTAAAATACGCATCTCATCATGCCTAGTTTGATCTAGAAGAATATGAATAAGACCAAGGTAGCTACTAGCAAACAACGACCTGTAAGACATATAATTTATTCATAAGAAAAGCCAAATTAACTTATCTTAAGGAGTACATATAATATTTGAATAAATAAAAAGCATACATTTGTTCATTACAGGCGACCAAGAGCTTCTTGTAAATACACATAACAATCTTTACATAGTGAAATTGCTCCATTCTCAATTCCTTGTAACACCTTTGTTCAAGAGAGGTTGTAATCTGAAAAAACAGTGTATATGTAATCATAGCTTTAAAAGTTTAGAGAACTAAAATGCCAATATCATAGACAATGCTAAGGATTAAGTTGATGTGATTCACCTTAGGGATACGAAGAGGATTTTTGGCAGCATATTCACATAATTTACCGATTTTCCGATCATTGGGTTGCTCATCCTAGAAAGGAATGAATCAAAATGACCTAAAATGATTATGTATTGTATAGTAATAGAACCAATTCTTCTGCAATATTCATTCTCTAAAATTAATTATTATGGCACAGAACTAAAGTAATAAGGTGTTTTGTAGTCTTATTCTAATCGGAGAAAGAAATATAAACGAGCAAGAGTTGCAATGAAACTGGTGTTCTCTAAAACGAAAACATTAATTATATAGTTGATGTTACATATGGGAATAAGAAATGGTTTAGAAAACAAACCAGGGATCTAGGGAAGATATCAGCGAGAAGATGTTTATATCTTTTGACGGGATGTCTCGATCTGGCACGCAAAGCAGGACAAAAGCAACACAAGCTTTCGCATACGGGGAACACGGTTCTAGATACGACCCCCATCGATCTCTATCTCTCTCTCTGTGCACCAAGATTCGAACAATGAAATGATATTTACAGACACATCGTGTGATATGTATGGATCAAGCAGAAGCCAAGGGCTGGGATCGAGATAACAAAGGATCAAAACAGAGATCCATCAGAAATTTTGAAGGAGAAGAAGAAGAACAAAAAAAAGAGAAAGAAGAGAATCAACGAGTTGTTTTGTAAAAGATGAGATAATTGCGGAACCTTTCATATATTTTCAAAACCAAAATTTTGTTTTCCTTCGATTTACTATTTTTTGTGGCCGTATTAAATATTAATGATTTGATAGTATTAAACAAAGAAGAGAATATATTGTAATTAAAAATAATAAATTAGTGGACGTTTTTGTTAGTGAGACGCCTGAACTTGTCATGACATACCAATTGCATGCAGCTGAGAACGATGTGTATGTTGTTGAATAATTGGAGGGAACGTGAATAAAGGAACTATTTTTGGGTCAGTACAATCCCATCCTCTCATTCTCTAAAGTCAAACCCCTATCGTCTTTTCTTCCCTACCAAGAAACAACACTATAAGTCTATAAGTATAGAGAAACAGACTTAAAGACCCAAACAGTTAGTGGTTTTCTAGATAGAATCATATCTGCACACTCCTTTCGAAACAAGTCCAGAATGTTATCTCAGGAGCTAGCAATGAACAAGTCTTGCTGTAATGCTAAAAAAGAAGCATACTGAAATGTCACAATTTCTCACTATAAGTCTTGTGGTTCGGGATAAAGGATAAAGAAATTTTTCAAAACAATTTATCTTCTGTGGAGATGTAAAACTTAAATCAAAGGTCTGTCTGAAATCATATTCATACTTAAATCTTGAATCTTAAAAGAATTCCCTACAATTTTTCAAAATATAATCATTGTATTGAGGGTCCTATAGACCATTCAGAAGATAGTGTTCATTCCAAAACCAAAACATGTTTTCCAGTTTCCAGTAGGAAAGTTAAATTACTCTCACCATAATTTCCTACTTAATGAAGAAGAGGCAATATTTTGCTTTTTTATTTTTTATTTTGGGGTAACATGTTAAGTATTTTGCTATTTATTTCACAATCAAGACCAAGCTGTCCAAGATTGGGGGGACTTTTTTTTCTGTGAAAAGAGCTTTTAACTCCAACTTCAAAAAACACACGTCAAAATAAATTAAAAAGGCCTATCAAAATTGGCCCGTTTAAGCCGCGGGTTTATTAGGCCCATATTTTAAAGGGACTTCTAGCATCGGGGTTCATTTGATTGATCATCAATCGGGTTCTTCAATTTCATTTTTCAGGCGAACAATTTTGGAAGAGTCGGTGCCGTTTAAAAAGGATAATTTCTACTCTTTTTGTCGTCATGCGTTGCTTTGTTGCTAGCCTTATTTTAAAGGAAGAGTGGAGTTGCTATTATTCCGACATTTAAGTGTTATGTGTTTGTCGGATCGGATTCCATCTTCAGAATCTTATCTTATACCACCCGAATATCATTGACTTTTTTTCTTTCTTAAATCTAATTCTTATGTTGCAGCACTTAATTCTCTTTTTTCGTTAGTGCACAAAACTCGTATTCCATCATCAGTGAATATATCAAATTAACATAAAGTGAATATCACATCATTCATACTAATCTCCATGGTATCACAATTCACAATATAAACACGGCACTACTGTGTTGTTACCGCGTGAACTCTAGTCTCCAATTTTGACCAACGCTACACAAACCAATCAACAAGTTACAAGATTTTTAAACCAAAAAAGAAGTTATAGTAGTAAAAGACTTTACTTATTCTCTTCCTCTTAAAATCAACGTTTCATTTTCAATTTTGTGTATATACAATTCATATAATTTTAAATATAAAGCAAACCCCACATTTTCTAACTTTTTCTTAAAGTTCTAAACATCAATTTAAAAAATATCTAAAAATCATTTATCTTTGTAATGGAATAAAAACAGCTTGATTAAAAACTATTAAAGAAATAAAAAGACAGGAATTAGAAGAAAAAAAAAACTCGAAAAGTAGTAGTAGTATTTTTCTCCGTCATTTCCCACCTCAATCGCATAATCGATTTCATCAACTTCAACAAAGGAGAAAAAAGGGGAACAAACGAAACCCTAATTTTCTAGCTCCTCTGATCGGGAAAATTCCATTTTACTCAATTCCTTTTCGCAATTATCTCTCTTCATCCTCCGATAGCTCACATGGCGTTTCGAAACTATCGATGGGAGCTCCTCGCAGCTTCGCTAACCCTAACCATAGCTTTGATTCATCTGGTGGAAGCAAACTCTGAAGGAGATGCTCTTTACGCTCTTCGCCAGAGTTTATCAGACCCAGACCATGTCCTCCAGAGCTGGGATCCAACTCTTGTTAATCCCTGTACATGGTTCCATGTCACCTGTAACCAAGACAACCGCGTCACTCGAGTGTAAGATCCTCTTTTCTCTTAGCTCCTCTTTTGGGGAAGTTGATTCGTCCAGAATCTATGGAGATTCTATTGATACAGTCTTCATATTTCTCAGAGTTGACTGTCTCTCTTAGGATTTTTGGCTCTATTTTTAGGATTTAGATTCTGGGTTCGTTTCTATTTTTAGATTTCATCATTAAAGCTTTTATCTTTATGGTTTCAGTTGATTTATGTTTGAGCTTTAGATTGATGGGATTAGGGTCGTATGGAAGATGTAAGATAAAGCTTTTTATTTTTACTGAGCTTTAACATGATGGTATGAGAATCATATTCAGATCTTTTGTCAAAGCTATCATTTCATATTTGGTCATTAGGGAAGTTGTAAGATAAAGTTGACAATAATTGTTATTACTTCTTAAAGATTGAGATTTAGAAGGTCAACCAACTTCTTATGGACGAATATGGTTGAAGTTGCTCTCTTTAGTTTATGTTGCGATGATTCTGTTATCCTTTGCTACTTCTGTATCAATTTGTGGTAACTTTAATTTCGTTTCTTTAAGGTTCATGAAACTATTTATCATATGGTCCTTTTCACAGCTTCAAATATAGAGTACGACAGTTAAAAAAAAACACACTTTCTTGTTTAACTTTTCAGTATGAAAAGGGGAAATCTAAAGCTCCCATGTTTTTCACTGTGTAGATTTTTTGTAGTCATTGGATTCCTTGAAAGTCTCGAAAGAGTCCTCAATGGTTATTCCATCAATTAAGCAGTTCAGTTTTGCTTGTACCTCATGATTTTCTTAATGCTTTGTTACTGATTTAGATTACTTTTTGGTCCCTACTTTGTGAGTTTTTACGCTTTTAGAAGAATCGTGGATTCTTTGTAATTGATTACATCTGATTATCTCTCAGAACTGTTTGATTAAATAAGAGAACAGCTAATGGAGTTTCTAAAAATTATGCTTATTTGTCTTCTTCTTCTGCAATTTGAATATTGGTATGTTGCACTCATAATGTATCTCTGATTCTACGTATTTTGGCAGGGATTTGGGTAATTCAAACCTCTCTGGACATCTTGCGCCAGAGCTCGGGAAGCTCGAACATTTACAGTATCTGTATGCCATCGCTCTTTTTATTTTTGTTCTTTCGAAATTTTTACTTTTCCATATGCCAGCTTTAATGTGTATAGATAGTGGAACTAAAGTGGTATACCATATAATGCTCCTAAACTGTCTGCTATGTGATTGATCATGTAATAGACGATGTAGATTAACTCTTTACTTGTCTTATGATTGACACAGAGAGCTCTACAAAAACAGCATCCAAGGAACTATACCTTCTGAACTTGGAAATCTGAAAAATCTCATCAGCTTGGATCTGTACAACAACCATCTTACAGGGAAAGTTCCTACTTCTTTGGGAAAATTGAAGTCTCTCGTCTTTCTGTAAGTTGCTCTCAAACTCTGACACGGACACACCTAACAAATACTTGTTTAGATTTCTTGGAGAATTGCTTGATGGTTTATGTAGCCTATTTTGCATCATCATGTGATTAGATTCAATACCTGATTCTTTTTATGATATCTCTTCATACCTGGCTTTTAATAAAACTGTTTAATGTGGCAGACGGCTTAATGACAACCGCTTGACCGGTCCAATCCCTAGAGAACTCACGAAAATCCCAAGCCTTAAAGTTGTGTAAGTACAGTTTTTCATTTCAGTATTGCAGTTTTTGCTTGTTTGCTAAACGCTCTGCGTTGTTCTCTAAATCACCATTCTTTGAACCCCTTTTTATCCAACCTATTGACTTCATGCTTTTACTTATAAAAAAAACGTATTCTCTTTGTCATCCTTTTCTCAGTGATGTCTCGAGCAATGATTTGTGTGGAACAATCCCAACAAACGGACCTTTTGCACACATTCCTTTACAGAAGTAAGTTTCTTTAATCACTTCTTAAGCCAACAAGTTTTATTGATAATGTTTCCACTGCATTTTGCAATTCTTTTCTCACCCATATTACATAGTCTTTGCACTTTTAAGTAGTCTTTGGTATAGATATCAGTTGAATAGGTTGTTTCAGATGAACATTTGTTCTTAATGACACAAAACAATTGTGCAGCTTTGAGAACAACCCGCGATTGGAGGGACCGGAATTACTTGGTCTTGCAAGCTACGACACTAACTGCACCTGAAACAACTGGCAAAACCTGAAAATGAAGAAATGGGGGTGACCTTGTAAGAACACTTCATCAAATATCACATCTATTATGTAATAAGTATATATATGTAGTAGTTAAAAAAAAAAAAAAAAAAAATATCGAATCAGTAATGATCTGGTCTCAATTGAGACAGACCACGCAAAGACTCAGGTCTATGTATGTAAAATTTCTAAATGCGCCTTTCGCGTACCGCAATGTTCGTTGTGTTACACTGAGAAGTAACATTTGTATTGGTGTGGTATTAAGTTATTTGCCTTTTCTGCATTAACATTTGTGTAACATCTATTATATATAGCCACAAAAAAAAGGTGGGGATTGGGGTGTTTGATTTAGAACTACCCTTGTCCATTGTCACTGATATTCTTCAATCCATATCATAGCCGTGGACAGAACATAATAATACAGTGTCTTTCCTTAGTCACGTGTGTGATTCACGAAATTGCAAAAATGAGAGAGAACAAAAAACGTGTGTTTGATACGTGTTTCCTATTCTCGTAGGGTCGTGTGAGTGTACCGACTATAAAAAGCTGAGATGATGGCAATTTAATTATAACCACTGGATTATTACTCGTCCCTATTGCATACTGATTACATATTCGGGTTGCATTAAATTATGGAAATTATCTGTAAAATCATTTATTATAGTCTACAAGCAAGACAAAATAATAGTAGTTTGTAAAAGTTTGGTCATAAGAAAGTGAAATGAACTATGATTGCTGATAGACACAAATTCTGATATATAATTGACACCCAACATTTTGTACCACACTGCATTTATGAGTTGTAGATAACTCGTCTAATGGTAGTTCAGGGGACTAATAATAGAATTATAGGACGCCTTTGAAAAATAAAAAGTCAATACTTTCGGGCAATCGATTATGTTCTAAAACAATTGAAAAAATGTTTTTCAAATGGAAATTAGGTTTTCTTTTTCTTTCTAACCAAAATTAAAAATTAACAACTCAAACTATTAAAAAGGTACTTTTGGTTATGGGCCTCATGGCTAATTGGTTACTAATGGTATACGTACAACTAGCTCCCCAAAAACACTAGCAACACATGTTTCATAGTTTCTTAGATATTTTTTTGTCGATTGACCTATTTAAATAATTTGATATACGAAAGTTGACATTCATACCTGACTTAACACAATTTCTAATATTGTGGGAAATATCATTTTCGTATTGAATTATTTAAAAAAAAAATTTGTTTACAAAAGCTTGGACCAATTTATAAGATTTTATTTTTAGGATTTTTTAGAATTTTCGGTTCGGTTTTCCATAATCATGCTTTCTTTAGTTTGGATTTTTTTTTTTGGGTTAAGATGTTTACAAATTCAATTAAAATTTGAATTTAAATTTTTAGTTTGATTTGACTAACTCTGATTTCTATAGAAGAACATATCCAACCAATTTACACCAAATAAACTCGTGCATTTACTAATTCGGCTAATTCAGTTTGGTTCAAATACCTACATAGTTACGTCATACGTGACATGCATATTAATTAAGATGGTACACATGAACCTTTTGTGAATTAGTCCACTTCATCTTTATAAGATTTGTGGCTTGTATATTTGTATAAAGGAAAACGTGCTTAATAACTTCAACAGTTTGGTACTGATCTGATAGAGTAGAGATAATGATTTGGGACCAAATAATATGCATATTACAAAATGATTCTTTAAATTTTGTATATTTTTATTTTATATCTAAGCAAAAATGTATATAAATTTTTTTTGAAAAAGAAACGAAGTAGTTTATCGGAAGTTTATCAGAGAATAATCAGTACGAGATAGAGAGACTAAAGGTTGGAAAGCGAGAGAGAGAGAGGAGGAAGAAAAAATATATATAGTTATTCAATATTTAAACATCATTTTAAGTTTTAGTTTATTATTATTTACAATTTATAAATATAAATTATTTAGCTATCCAACTAAAAATAAAATTACAATAATGGTAAATAGCAAACAAAAGTTATAATAATATAATCAACAAAGAAATCAATAATACATAATTAATACCTCTGGCTAAAAAAAAAAACTTAGCATAGAAGCTCCGCTCCACCTTTGGAAGTTGGAAGAGAAAAGAGGACGAAAATACCCTATTTTGATGATTTTTTTATTTGATATAAAAAGCTCGTTTTTATTACATCATACGTTAATTGACCATGGAAGAAATACAGTAATGACGATGTTTAGTCGAAAACCTATTATTATTTTTGTTTTCTATTTGTGTAGTTTTATGTAATTTCATTTATATAATAAACAGATTGACGAACGAATATAATAAATCTACCAAATAGAAACCATAAGAATGTGTGCAAACATATGGAAACTATAAAAACGTTAAAAAAACGTAGATTTTTACCAAAGAAACAAACTTCTGAAAAAGAAACGTGAAAATCCCATATTTTATTTTAATTAAAATATTAAAATATTAAATCCAAACAACAAATGTTGAGTTGGCAAAAATATTGATGTGAAGTGTGAACTCTTGTTGTTGCCTTGAGCATCCTCATCGGATACATTAAAAGTGGGTGTCTTCCGAAATAATTGTTTTTTTTTAAAAAAAAATTTATATTTATTAAATTTTTAATTATTTCGGCGAATCAAGCGGCTACACGTGGCGAAATCGGGAAGATATGGTGTCTTGAGGTGTCTTGGGGAAGATACAGACCCGCTGGGGAAGACACAAACGTGGGTCCCACCTACGCCATTTATTTATTTTTTTATTGGGAAGACACCCTCTTAAATGTGCAATGAGGATGCTCTTTAGAGGATGGGGTTGGTTACACAATCCATTACTATCTTCTCTTTCACACCTTCACATGATTCCATCCATTCACTTTAACTTCAGTAATTTTTCACTCAGTAAAAAACATTTGTCACTGTCATTTTCTTTCATTTTGTTCAGAAATACTTTTTTTTTTTGTTGTTGTGTTAATTCAGAAATACTTTTATCTTTAGAAAAAATAATTCAGTTCAAAAAAGAAGAAGCAATTTCATAGAAACTGTAGTGAATTAACACATAATCACACAGAGATATGCACTTGTATTTAATTATTTATACGTAAATAATTGCTCATTTTATATTCGAAATTAATTTTTATTTTATTTTTCTCCTCGAAGATGTTCAAAATGATTTCAGTCATCATTAAATACTTCTTGCCCTCCATACGAAACTGCCAAGATATATCATCTTATTGATCTTTGTCGTCGTTTCTATTTATTTTGTAATTTTTAACTTCAATTACTAACATCCACACAAAACAAAATAAAAAATAAATTGCTTGTTTAATTTTTATTGCGGTTAATTTTAAAAATTTTGAAAACAACAATTCCCTTTCTACATATATGTATGTACAAAGCCTATAAATACACCAACAAAACACAAAAATCACATGGCGTTAAATGTGTAGTGGCTAGTAACGTCACTATGTTGGTGGTTCACTCGGCGTCCTCCGCAGTAATAGAATCAACGTGGGAGGTTGAGCATAAGTTCTGGTGGCCGGACTGTAAAGAAGGCATTGTTATGGCCATCAACGGCCAGTTCCCGGGGCCGACGATAGACGCCGTTGCCGGAGACACTGTCATCATCCATGTCACCAACAAACTCTCCACGGTAGGTGTGGTCATCCATTGGCATGGCATACGTCAGGTTGTTTAATTACCCCAATTTTCTTCCATCCTATACAAATTTACGTTTATAACGTCACAAGTGGCATTAACGAATTTTTTTTTTTGACAAGGAGCTTATTCTATATCATTTATATGTTTGGAATTCAGTAGAATGACGCAATTGCATCTTTTAATCTACCAAATTCAACCGTTTTAATTCATTTGTTCAATCATTCAGCAAAATTACTATATAAAAAAAAAAATTTTATTGTGGAACCGCTGTTCCAAGAAATTTTAGTTTAATCAAAGTTTTTTTTCTCATGCCTTTCATTCCATATTTTAAAACTTTTATCGTTTTACCATTTACCAATTAAAACCTTATATTGTAAATTTTGTATATTTTAAATTTTAAATTGGAATTAGCCAAGAAAAATAAAAATTTCGTAAATAAATAATTTTCAATGATTACTCCATAATTTCCTAAGATTAAAGAAATTTTATAAATGTAAAACCTTCTTTCCACATATTTCAATTTAATCAACTATTTCTTGTTTTTTCCCGCGTTTTTTTTTAATTATGTGGGTTCAGCGGTGTTATAAGCTAGAGTCATTAGTTTATACCTTATACTATAGAGTCTGTATAGTTAAATATTTTTGAAAAAAAATTAACAAAAAAAGATTTGTGATAATGGAAACAGAGAGAGGGACTCTCTGGGCAGATGGAGCAGCGGATGTCCTATTAACCCTGGTGAGACTTTCACTCACAATTTCACTGTCGATAAGGCAGGAACACATTTCTACCATGGACACTACGGAATGCAAAGATCGGCTGGACTTTACGGAATGTTGATAGTGAAATCACCCAAAGAGATATTAGTTTACGATGGAGAGTTTAACCTCTTGCTTAGTGACTGGTGGCACCAAAGCATTCACTCGCAAGAACTCGCTCTTTCCTCTCGGCCTATGCGTTGGATCGGCGAGCCTCAGAGCCTATTGATCAATGGAAGAGGAAAGTTCAATTGTTCACAAGCTGCGTATTTTAGCAAAGTAGGGGAGAAAGATGTATGCAAGTTTAAAGATAATGATGAGTGCGCACCTCATACTCTACGAGTCGAGCCTAATAAAGTTTACCGTCTTCGTATAGCTAGTACCACTGCTCTTGCTTCTCTTAATCTGGCCGTTCAAGTAAGTTATACTATTTATTTTGTTTTAGATTTTCTAACATGCTTTGTTTATAAAACCCAACTAATTAACATTGTTTTCGTTTAGGTGTATTCATTTAATCCAAGTTATGGTTCAATTTTAGTTCACATTAAAATCGATATAGTCTTGATCCGGCATAACTTAACTTCTGGTTTGGATTTATATATATGTTTGAATGAAATGAATGTTTATCATCGATTTGGGATATCTTTTTAGAGAAATTTAAGCTCACTGTTTATTTTCTTCCAATAAGTTGTCCTTTTTTCTCTTTTTTTTGAAATTATTGAATGTGTCTAGATTCATTTACACATGAGATACACGCCAAGACTAAAGTATATTTCGTATAAAATTTTCACAGTAAAAAGGTATTTTAATTTGACAAATTATAACTTTCATGACATTTACATGATTACATCACTAGTGAGAAAGTTATGTGCATGTATTTAAATATACGCTAACACGTGTGGTTTTTGTGCACGTGTAGGGACACAAGCTAGTGGTCGTTGAAGCCGACGGTAACTACGTCGCACCGTTCACCGTCAAAGACATTGACATATATTCCGGCGAGACCTATTCCGTTCTTCTTAAAACCCATTCAAATCAATCCAAAAAATACTGGATCTCCGCCGGTGTTCGTGGCCGAAAACCCAACACTTCTCAAGCACTCACCCTATTAAATTACGTCAATGCCACTGAATCACGCCCATCTCATCCGCCGCCGGTGACTCCCAGATGGGACGACACAGAACGAAGCAAAAGCTTCACGAAAAAGATCTTCGCCGCGAAGGGATATCCACCACCGCCGAAGAAATCAGACGACCAGCTCTTCCTCCTCAACACACAGAATC